>KZ451950.1:1555107-1663681 GCA_002786265.1 Apostasia shenzhenica
TATGTGAGGGATGTGATATAAAGTTAGTTATTATGTTAGAATATGTGAGGGATGTGATATAAGTTAGTTATTATTTTAATAATATGTGTAGGATGTGAAATAAATTTAATTTTTAATATTAAATTTTATGTGTGGTGTGATATGCCTGGTTAAAATTAAACCAGGTTAATTTTAAACTCCTAAACAAACGGGGCCTAGTGTTAAATGCGTACGTGATTTTAAATTGTTTCGAGAAAGTATGAGAAGTTTTAGAAATTATTTGGGAAATCTTATTTATGTGATCCAACAAGTAAGACAAATATATGATATTATTGTTTAGAAATATAATTGACATAAAGCAAGTTTTGCAATTGAAGAAACGCCTGCGAAAGGATGTACAAGTTTATTTGAGGTGATCACTGTAGAGTGCATTTCATTAAATGAGGCACAAAACATGTTAAAGACAAAGATTGTGATTTTTCAAATTCTATAATTTTCTTGAATGATGGAGATGAAAAAGAAAACTTATATAACATTAATAAGGATGTCATACAAGAGGCAATTACTTATCAAGATCAAATTTTTAATGATGACATGGGCTCCAATGAGGTTTTATATATGAATACAAATTTTCTGAAAAAAATCTACTCTCTTCTACTATAGTTGAACATCATGGAGTTCTCATATTTCTTCTAAACATATTCCAAGATGTGCTTTTGACTAAGTTATTGAATAAGGAAATCCCAGAAGGAATAAAGCTTAATAAGTCAACAAGTTTGATCTCTTCTCTTAACACATTCTAGCATGAGATGTTACACAAATGGAGTATTAAATTAAGCCAAAATTGGCTTTACTATTCAAAGTTGTTGCATTTTCATCAAGATGGTCTCTTATATATATGGATTATCAAAAATAGTTCTTACATTTATTCTCTTTAGAGCTAACAAATCTTTCCTCACCTTTGACAAATTTGGACTTAATGCAAATTTATTTAAATTGTCTAATCATTTAAATCATAATTTTATTTTATTTGTGAAGGATTTATTATTTAATCGTGGCACATTTGAGCCCATTACTTTGCCTAGTTTTTTTAAATGGAAATTACTTTACCTACTTTTGCTCTTTTAGGATTATTAACATTGGGAAAAAGCAATAATTTTTTTTGGAGCATAAAAGAAGGATATCTCATGCTGAATTCAATTTTTTTAGTTCGTGTTTGCATTCTAACTCAATGGAGTTGAGTTTTCTTTAAGCGAAGGAGAATGATGAAAATAAAAATAATCTCAAAGATGATGTAGATTCAAGAAATCCTATGTTAGGATTTGATTATTTAACGTCTTTAAAAGAGGATAATAATTTATTTAAATATTAGATATTTAGTGTTTATCTTTATTATAATTTAAATATTTGAGAATTTAAAAAAATTAGTTATTATCTTTAAGAATAATATTAATTATTTTATTTATTTTTATTTTCTCTAATTACTTGGGACAAGAATTTAATAAATTGTTCTCGCACTATGAAGCATGGATACTTCAAAAAATCACACTATGTCTGTGTCGGACACATGAACACGTGGAGACACCATGTCGGGCACACTACTTGGTGTGTTCAAATTAAATAATATTAAAAAATTTAAAGGACACTTCTTCGGCATGCAGGGGCACTTAGGGACAACTTAGGACACTTCTGAGACACTTTTAGGATATTTGTAGGATACAAGATACTTCTGAGACACATATAGGATAGAATTGAATACATTTAATATTAATATTAAATTTATTTATTAATATTAAATTTATTTATTAATATTATATTTTTAATAAAATTTATGGATACATCTACCTTTTTTATTTTTTTATTAATATTTAAAATTTTTATTATTGCTAAAATTTTATTTAATAAAATTAAAAACTACCTCTTATTATTATTAAAGTTTTACCCATTATAAGTCAAAATTTTAAGCTAATTAAGTTAAATCAAATTTCTTTCTCTCTTGCTGCTCTTGAGCCTCCCAAAAATAAATCAATTATAAAAAATTTGAAACTCTAGCTTCACCTTTATACTTCTTTCATCCTTAACACCGAGTCTCTTACTTCCTCATATTGTCATGTTCACTGTGATTGTTCTAACAAGTAAAATTATATTTTCTTTTATTCTTCTACTCACTTTGTAAATTAAACCCTAAATTTACATCCAAAATCTTTTCAATATTGACGTCTGTTCTCAAATTCTCATCTTGATCCTATGAGATTTCAATACTACTCACTAGTTATTTAGACTTAAAAATTTAAGTTTGTTCTATGTTTTATGTATTTTTTTAAACTATGAATTATTGATTTTATTATTATTGTATTTGACATGTCATGTCGTGCCTGTGTTTTATATTTTGGAAACTCGCTATGTCGCCGTGTTGTGTCCCCATGTCGTGTCCGTGCTTCATAGTCCTCGCACCATTATAATTGGAGATTTTGAATGATTTGAATAAATTTCTCTATAGTTTTCTTTCATTTCTTCTTGTATTCTTTTCTTTCTTCTAATTACTTTTTTTTCTCTATATACGTTTTACATCAACCAGTCTATTGTTGAATTACTGTTTATAGCTTCTAGGGAAATGAAATAACATTTCAAATGCCTATGTAAGGTTTTGGTTAGATCACCCTGTAAGTAGGTAGTCTAATTGATTTTAGATTATTTCCCCCGTAATTGAAGGTTATCAGATTAGATTTTCCCTCTTTAAAACAAAAGTTGGCTGTGATCAGATTATAAGCCAAAGCAAAGTCTAAAATTGCCTCTCCTTTATCTCTTATTGCAAATTCATTTCCTTCATGTACTTCTAAAACTAACCATTTTACTGCCTATCTGTCTATTTAAATCTTAAGCAATGAAAGTTTTCCTAATTACGTTTCTATAATCCATAACATCCAAAAGTTGTGCTTAGTTCTCTTTGTTCTATAAAATACCAATATGAGAAAATTTCCAATATATGTGTGCCGTCATTAATCATTCCCATTTTTTTCTTTTATTTTTAAAGGCAGTGTAATTGTTTTGGTTCCATGAAACCACTTGCTTTGCAACAATACAATCTCTTTCTTTTTGTTTGTTCTGGTTGACTCTTTTGTTTGTATGACCTTATTGTTCAATCATATGTTTAATTCTGATTTCTTTTGGATGATTTACTCTCAGTTTTATCTAGTGTTAAAGTAAGCCTCATGCTTATGGTTTTTTTCTGTTGGATTGATCTTCTTTCCTTTCCTTGACAGAGAAATTGCCTTAAATACTAACTCTTGTTAGAAGTGTCACGTCTTTCTTAATTGCCTATTATAGCCTTTTAGTTTACTGCTCAAGTAATGAAATCCTTCATTACTATTTTTCCTTTTTGTGTTCTTAGTGCTACTCAAAATACTTCGCCTTATTTCAGACTAGTGCTCGGTATAGTTGGGATGCTGCTATTCAGATCTATCATATTGCTTATGTTGTTTTCACTGCTCGTCAACTAGCATTAACAGTTATGCTGCTGTGGAATTATGCGGAGTTATAGATTTTTGTAACTCTAGCAATGTTGACATATCAATGAAACTTCATAAATGCTATCACAAACACTTCTATGCAGGTTATCGAATGTCAGGTGGTGATGGATCCTCGAACAAGAGAATCTCGTGGGTTTGCATTTGTGACTATGGAGACTGCCGAGGATGCCAACCGGTGCATTAAATACTTAAATCGATCTGTACTTGAAGGGCGTTTAATGGTTGTGGAGAAGGTTATCTTTTTTCTCTCACGGGACAGCTAGATCCTAGAAATATCTCCAAATTTCTCATCCATAGAAGTTTTCTTAATTACTTCTGAAATCAGGTTTGGTGTGTATAGCTCCATCGAAATCTCAATCTATGCTCTTAACAGTATGATCGGCACTGCATCGACATCTCAGTATCCAAATCAAATCCGCTATATTAGAGAGGATTGTATGCCCTTAATTCTGATTTTAAGCTTTTCAATGTCCTTGATTAACTCCAAATGGTATGTTTGAAAGTCTCCCTTGCATGGCTGTTCGAATAATTCTCCGTATCTTCATTTGGAGTGTAAATTTTTAATTGCTTAAATGTTACATATTTACATCTATATTTATTTCCTTGGAGTGAAAGAGATGCTAACTTGCTAGTACTGTTGTCAATCGTAGCAGCACATGTATTATAATTTTAGCATATTATTAGTTCTTCAACTTATCAGAACACAAAAAAAAAAACACGTGTCTCGAATTAATATGTTACTATTTATTTGTTATGTATATTAACTCTAGGATTGGAATTTCATGTATCCTATAACATTTTAATCATCTCATATTCTGTGTCAGGCCAAAAGGGGTCGTGGAAGGACACCTACTCCTGGAAAATATTATGGTGCTCGAGACAAAAAAGGTGGTTGTCTGAGTAACTTTAATACCCCTTTAACTAATGATGCATAATTGAAGCATTATTTAATTCAAGAACTTTTTAATAAGGAATTTTTTTGACCCGCATTCAGTTGTTTACTATATTTTCAAATTCTGACAAATGCCACATTTTAACTTTATTTTTGTTTCTTACAACAGCATTCTAGTTGCCCTTGATTATAATCGTGCATAGCTTTGAAGTTGCTATTGTTAGTTGTAGATGAGCTTGTTAAGTTTATTATACTTAGTCTGTGCTAGTTTTTGAGTGAATTACATTTGAGTCCTTAAAGTCGAAATCCCATTTCATGTATGTCTAGAGTTCGAATTTGATCATTATGTCTGCATTTCATTACTATCCATTTCATGTTTTTGAGTGATACTTCTTTCTTTATTATATCACATGATTACGCATCTATTTCATGCAATTGGAGGTTGTGCAGAGGTCAGAACTAATCATAGTCAACCTTCATTACCGTTCTCAGTTTTGTTCTTTTACCTACCTTTTCTTTTATCAGTATTCCAATTGTATACCTAAGAAATTAGAATGAGTGGAGGCTGAGTTGTTTAGATGAAATGACGATGATGGGCTGATGGTATGTTTCCCCTTTAAGCATGGAAGAAATGGAAGCCAGTCGATTACCTGAAAAAGCATGATACTTGGTAGTGTGATAAGAAAAGTATCGAATATGAAAATCATGATTTTTTTTTTGTTTAAAATGTCACGGGGATTTAGTGTTTGTAAGGAAAATTCCCATACCTTGAGATGAATTATACTGATTAAGAAGATTTGTAATGGTGTTGAGGATCATAATGGGGAAGCATATAATTACTCTGTTCATAATAATCATTTATAATTATGCAATAATTTAAGTTCTTAATCTACTAGCTACATAACATCCGGGCTTTGCAATATTTCATGTCCACATACCAATGAGGATCATAAAGAAATTATGAAAACCACAAGAAAAATGGAGAGGAATTTCATACTTCATGTCCACAATTAGCCAATTTCCTTCAAGTTCCTCTTAACCAGTCCCCCACAATTCCCTCCTTTCAGCATCACTATCTGGAGAAGGGTTTTCTTGAACTTGCTGTCAGATGGGGCTGGTTTAGTTATTATGCATCAATCTGATTCTCCATCTAATTGGTCTCCAAAAATTCATTTCGTTTCTGTGGCAGCATATTTTTCTTCCTCACAAACTCTTAGTTAAAGCACGTTGTTGGGGGATGGTTGATAGTACAAGAAGGATGTTGAAGATGTGGACTGTGAGAGAGTAAGATGATAAGAGTTCTTTTGTCCACCCCTTATTAAAGTTAGCTACTGTTAATTCCATGTTAATCAATTATTTAATAGAAATTAACTATACTAATTGTAACATCACTGACATGTTATTTTCCAAGATTTTAATAATATAAGTGTTGATTTAGAGAGATTGATGTACTTTCAACAATGTTATCTTGCAGTCACATTAGAGCAGACTAAACTACAAGTGATTGTATTTGGGGAGTGAGTTGCCATGGCATGTATGGAGGATAAGACAAGGGACACTTTAGGCAGTTTATCCGTGTTCGTGGTCAACCTTTCTAGGTTTTTTTTTCTCGTAAATGTGTGGCGATCCAAGTCATGTGGTATACAAAGGGAAAGGGTGGATGAAGAATTATTTGGGATATGATCATTACATTCACTTAGACATTTCTTCAAGTAGAGGTGATGGTCAAGAGATTCTTGTGGATGTCCACAACTAGTTCAGGATTGAATCTTTGTTGTCCTTCTTGTTGTCGTTGTTATTGCTGTTATTATTCTATTTTTTCGATGTCATGGATACATTCCCACAGGTCATGGAAGGAGAAGATCTCGAAGCTACTCGCCTCATCGATCTCGATTACGCAGTCATTCTCGTTCAAGGGAAAGAGATAGAGACAGAGGCCATCGGGAAAGATCACATTCACCGTATGAGAGGGAATCCGGTAGAAGGCGCAGGAAATGATCACCGTCTGCGGCATTGATTGTTGATCTGATTTGATGTTTGATACTTCCAATATGTAGACCATCGAGGGAGGGTTTCATCATGTTATGTGCTTGATTTCCTCCCGGAATTCTGTTGTTTCAAATCGTCGGTTGTGTATCTTTTTCTTGTGTTACAGTTCGAAGGCTGCTGATATCACCCCACTGATTTCGGATTACCACTGTGTTCTTATCGTTCTTGCTACCTTTCGAAGTCGGACAACATCGGCAGAAGCCAGAAGGTACATAACCTTTGTATTCTGTTCATTCATGATTCTATGATGAAAGAGAGGATGATAAATTGTTTAAATAAGTCCATTCACAACTTTTGTTTCTCTGGATGATTGGATTATTGTGGTTTAGATATGTTAAAATTATGATGAAGGTTGGTTGAGAAGCTGTTAGTAGTTTTTTTTTTTAATATTTTTTTTTATGAATATTAGTTTATGAATTATGAACTTGAGCTTTGATAGGTTGTATTTTATTTCTTAGTTGTGATCAGCGGGTAATTAGGTTAAATAAAATTTGAAAATTTTAATTTTTCTTGACCTTTATACCTAATACCATTTTAATATTTAAAATTACTTTATTTTATGTAATATATATTTTTGAGATAATTACATATGTGATATTAAAATTTAGTTATTTTATATATTTAATATTTAAATTTTTAATATTATTATATATTAAAATTATATAAAAATTAAATTTTATTCATGTATTATTTATGTTATAAAATTATAGTACTCATGTGATAATATTTATGTTATAATTGATTCGATATTGTTTAATGTAATTTTTTATTTTTCTTATCTGAGATTTGGGACTTAGTAATGGTTTGTTAAAAAGAGAAATTAAATTGTTAAGAAGAATGAGTGTTTTAAATATTTTAAATTAATTATATAATAACAAAATAAATAATGATATTAATAAGATCTACTTGCAGGATGAATAAAATAATTTTTTTTTAGTGTCGTGCGATAGAAAAATTTATTTAAATTTAAAAATAAATTTTATAAAATTAGAATAAAATTAATGATATATAATTTTAAATATTAGTCTATAAAGAAAGATAAATTAATTAAAAATATTAAAAATACTATTAAATTTATAATATATATCTAATAAATACTAAAAAAATGTAATGAATCATTAACAAGTCATAATCAAATTGACCTGTTAACTCATACTCAAGTGCTTTTAGAAGAATTAAATTCAGGTTAACTCATTTATGATCCATTCTAATATAAAATCCCATAATCACTTAAACCGAATCAAATATTTTTATTATCTTTAAATTATTATTTATTTAATTTAATATTATATATTAAAAATAATAAAAAATAATCTAACGTCATTTCTTCTTATTACAATTAGATATACTTTTTAGAGTCATTTTTTATAATATTATGTAAACATATTTTTTGAAGACATCTTGTATGTTATTTTAAACTAACAAATTTGCCTGCTGTATGTGTCATATGCGCAGTTTTAAAACTAATAAATTGAAAATCAAAAGGCACAAATCCCTGTAGCCAACATCACAGATAGGTGGATTTTCCATCAGAAAGATGATCAACAAATTAAATGGCATATAAAGCATGTCCATTTTTTTTTTCTTAAAACGTTTTCTCTCTTACATTTAACAAATGCAATCTTCTCTCTCACAGCAAAATTGGTCATGAAAATGAATCGAATATTCTCACTCATCAACATAAAACCTTCATACAATGACAGAGAATGCCCACCAGAAAAATATACAAACATTATTTACTGGAGAAAAAAACTGTACACAATATGGAGAAAGAAAAAGAACCACAGAAGGCTACGGGATAGCTCGACCTTTCGCGTTTCTCTTTCCCTACTTAAAATGCATCATCACTCTTGACTAACGAAGAAACCAAATATTTACGAAACTACAAGAATCTCAAGAACGAAAGATTTTTTCTTTCAGGCATTTTCTTACGTACTACTTTTAAAGTGGTATTTACCCGCACCATCCAAATCTCAAATATTACTTATATACCACTTTTGAAACTCAGTATTTATTTATATGCCTTTTTTTTTATGTATTCTCACATGCATTTATCTTTTGCACTTATATGTGATGGGGGTACACAATTTTTAGAGGAGTAGAAGAACGAGTATCTCATGAAGTGGTATCAAGTAATATTCGAGTTTTTTGTGATTGTAAATTCTACTTTTGAAGGTAGTATGGAAATTCCTTTTTTTCTTCCTTTTTTGTCTTAACAGAATTCGAGCCACTAGGAGTTGAACCAGTAAGAATTGAGCCACTAACACACTAGAGAAAAATTTTACCACTAAACAAAACATAGGCAGTGAGTGCATATTTTCTGGCTCCACGAGATACAGCTCCTTGCGCAAAGAAGCAGCGCATGAAACATGTTCCTAAAGGTATTGAATATGAAAAGCTTTCCTCAGATAGCCATTAGCATTTCATTGATCTCCATGATCTGCAAAAGTTCACTTGCACTCAGAAAAGTATTTGTAAATAAATAACTGCATAAAAAAAAATTCAAAAAAAAAAATTTAGAAATAGCTCCACAGAATGAACTGATAATCTCCACTAAAGAAGGCGTGATGTAGGTTGACCAGTTCAATTGGAATACAAACATGGCTCTAAGCAAGAAACAGATGAGGAATGAGATTGGATAATATGTTATTTTCTCCTCATAAATTTACCTTGAAGTTCATGCGTCATAAATAAATATTATCTGCTTTATGAAAAGACAGACAATGAACATGGAAGAAATTATTGGGTTTGGGCAGCCTAACAGCTCAACTCAAATTTTGCCTTCAACATTTTCTTCATTTTATAAGATTTTTCTGAATTTATATATATTTATGAAGACAAAAAGGACAAAAAGGTAAAAAAATACTAATACAAATCAAAAAATCATCCATACATAGCATTATCTTTGATATGACCATTTTTATACAATATATGACCAATTTCAGCTTTTTATAAACTTTTTTCCTTTCGTATGGACATTTTTTTTACTTTATATATGTATATAAATTAAACAAAATACTCTTACTAAGTGAAAAATGGCCATACAAAAAAAAATGTGCAAAAATGCAAATGTTTTCTCTCAGTTACTCGTATGGTGCTTAATGATTCCCCAGGAACAAATAAACTAAATTAACCAAAAACAATGCAGATAATTTGCATCATGCAAGTAGTGCCCTGCAAACAATGGCTTCTTTTGTCATACCTTGTCACATATGGCACAGGTATTACTTCTTTCCATCCATTCAAGAATGCATGCAAGATGAAAATGGTGATTACATTTGGTAATAATCCGAGGGTTCTCAGCATCGTACTCTGCAAAGGCAGTGTGAAGTGATCAGACAAATAATACGCATACATGTTAATTGACAATTCAAGAGACTTAAAGAACGTCTCTTTGATAGCCGCTTTTTTTCATGTTTTATAATAGGTTCTGCAATAATCACACAGTAGAATTAACAGTGTTTCCATCAGTGGACCTAAAAATAATAAAGAAAAGAGGTTTTAATTCAGTAAAAATGCTACCTTCCAAACAAGTAGGGCATACATCCTCCTCATCTGTCTCAGGAACCTTGGGATCCCCCAAGTTTGGAAGCTTTTCATTAACCTTGGGAGAGTTGGTTACACAGTCAATAACACTTTTGCTGTTTTTCAAACCATGGCACATATCTGGATTTTCAAATCTCTCCTCACTATATGCATCTCCTACTGGCGCAAAATCTGTTGGCTGCGTAAGCTCATCTTTGTTGGCACAGTTTTCAGAGTTCCTAGTGTTACTTTGTGACAGTGCCAAATCGACATAAGGTGATAGTGCATTATGTTCTTGGTTACTATCTGTAATTGAAACATTCAGATTTAGGTCAACACTATGTGATGGAACTGCAGAAGGTGCAGCAGGGGTGGATGACAAAGGTCCATCATCTTCTAAATCCTCTGGACACTGCAAGAAAGAAAACGTTAGGTCAATATGAACAGCCGAAATTTGCGAAACAAACAATCAGATACAATGAAAATGCAATGCTAATAGTAATTATTTTCAAACGCAAAACGCAATTCAACAAAAAAAGGGTGATCTCAGCAAATCCTGATTTTCTGATCAAAGAAGCATCCGGCTCATAAATCCACTTCCCAATGAGCCAGTGACACTGGTATCCACATAATCTCTTTAATTAAAAGTAAAGGGACTGGTCTCTTCAAAAGATGCTGCGGAGCAACTATACCTCAAAATAACTACAAAAGAAGAAATCCAGACGCAACAGTAAACTGAAACCAATTTACGTGCCTGAATCTAGATTCTTCTAAATTTGCACTGCAATCACATGGTCCTGTATAGCCGCAAATAAGCTTTTAACATTATGCTTTCACCTTCAACGAATGAGCCAAAAAAATTGCACCATAGAATTCTAAACTTCTAATACAGCATGTCATGGCACAAAAATGCAGTTGCGCATGTCCATTTTCTTTAGAACATTTTGCTATCATGGTATGAATACTTTCTTGAAGTTAACAAGCGTTGTTTCCTGTGATATTTCATGAACGAATGTCTATGGCATCATGAGATATGGTACAAGAAAAGCGTGTTTGAGAAATAACATCTTTCACAATAAAGATACAACTACCAAATATGCTTGAGAAAGAAATACTCGAGAGATTTGAAGAACTAGTATTCTCGAAGGCTTGCTAAATAAACAACTAACATAGTAGTAGACAGGTGCTCGTTCTGAGGCAGTTTTTTTGGAATAACAGCAGCAGCACCCACCCATTTCCTTATGTAGATTCTGTATAAAAGGGAATCCTAAAAGAAGCTTCAAGAAATATGCCTGCCCTGATAAAGAAGCAACATTAAGAAAATTTCATAGAAATAATTCCATATTTACCATTCTCTTCTGAGAAGTAATATAATAGCTAATATTTCCACTAATTTAAGATGTTAAAATTCAAAACTGAAATAGATTGATACTGCAACAATGATTAGGTAGTAAACTGTACAAATCAAAGCAATATAATACATGCTGCCCATGAAACCATTTCCTTAACAACAGCAGAAACACACAAACAACAGTACAAGTGAAATCCTGAATTCATAGCATGATCAAGTGTCCTCTATCATGGCCTTGTATTATTTAACTCAACTAGAACTACAGCACCAGCAGGATACAGTATTACAGCGCTGCAGATTTTACAATACTAGTGGTATATTTCAAAATTTCATTAATAGACTTTTGGAAGGAACTATTGCAGAATTTAGCAGACAGCACAACTTGAAGTCCACGAAAATATTTAAATTTCATCCAGAATAAGAAAATATCTGACATTAGCATCCATAAATAAATCACAATTGCCTTATTTAGCAGGTGCCCCAAACTCATATGAAAAATGAAAAATGGATGTCCTCTAGTGATGCGTTATACAAACATATAAAGAGATTTCAAATTAGTGAGAACCTAATACAATTCATTCACTTCCGGCGAAAGCCTTTTTTGCATGTACGACTCCTCATTTAGCTTTATTCTTATAGTTTCTACTTCTGAAAGAAGAAAATGATAGCTCATTTAGCTCCAATCCTTTGTTTCTATTGCATGTAACAAAAACTAACTTCCTTCCTGCTAGTAACTCACATAGAAGACAACAAAAGGATGCAGCAAACTTGATGGTAGATTTGAATGGTTTAGAGAATGGTCATTAATGAGAACATACAATAATATAATCAGGAAATAAATCCAGGATCCCACTTTTGAAAAAAAATGATCTCAAATGGAAACCATATGTTTATCAAAAAAAAGAGAAGGCATACTGAATCTGACAGCTCACCCTTTAACTCATAAATGCAGTCAGCCATGTAGGATTTAGCCAATAAAGCCACAAGTATAGTTATGAAGCTTTGCATAGTTTGAAAATTTTCTAAGCCCGTAGTTCTAGCACACTGTATAGAGTCTCTATCTTAAAGATTTCCTGATATCAGCTGTTCAATGAGTAGACGTACATGTTAACTAGTAATGACAGATTATCTAAAATAATACACGTAACTATAATGAAGGATCCTATTAAAAAAGAGAATTGTTAGTAACTGCCTGCTTTTGAACATGAAACACCATGAGGTTCATTCTTCTCGAAAAACATTAAATGCGTCCACAAAATTTTTCCTTGCATTCACAGATAGGTTCTAATATTTTAATCTAGAAAACATAAACGGAGCTCCCATTAGATATAATAGATGGCAGAATACATGTTCTTTAAAAGGTGAGCCATAAACAAACAATACAGAGGACAATTAGTGCTACCGAAAAAGGCCAGGAAGAGTAAAGGTTGTGATGAGACAGGAATGCAGTTCAAATTAAAGACATAATACAGCTATAAAAAGTAAATGATAACCAAGGAAAAAGGATGTTATTAACAATAAGATCTGAGTAGTAGTTACAGATTTTGTTTAAAAATCCATAAATCTGTTAGTTACAAATATATGAAACAGTGATGGGCATATCTCTGTGTTGAAAATTTTCAAGGTTAATGTATTGAATCTGACAAGAATATGACATAATAGAAACGTACACTTTCTTACAAATTCCATGAAAGTTTGGCCATGACAACTCCAAAAGATGCCTCATTCCACATGCCAAATTGCAAGGCCAAAATACAATCATTATATGATGCATGAACTTAAAAATAAAAATAAAGGTCAATGTAGATTCAAAAGCAGTTGGAATGCCACACAACAATCCACCTACACTTACCTATCCAGCTCCCCTTGAAATTCAAGGGCCTTTATAGGCCTATGTTAGTCAACCGAGGACCACTGGATTGCCCACTAGACTAGACGGTTGAAAGTCAATGTGGATGGTCCTGTGCAAGAAGCTGGGTTTCTATTAAGAGACAACACAGGTGTTGTCATCGTGGTTGGAGGCAAGAGGTTGTTAACGGAGGCAGTCCTAATAGCAGAGGTAATGGCAGTATAGAGGACTGAAGGTAGCAGCACGATGGTGCTCAATTTCAAGGAGGGTGGCTTGAGGGGTATTCTCTACAAATACTACAACAAGTGTCCAAAAGGCTAAGCCAACAGCAACAACAAATTCTACAGCAGGTGACCAAACTGGCGAAGCCAACAGGAACATCAAAGACAGTCTCAAGAGCAAAGTATAATACGAGAGATTGTACAACTCCTTTTTGTCTTCTCTTTCTTTGAAGCCTCACACATAGACAGAAATGTAAACAAATACTAGTGACTACTTGGCACATATACCAATATTAGGAGACTTTAGGTGAGATAGAGGCATGCCCCTTCCCAATGATCTTTGGATCCTCCTAAAGAGATATCACAATTGATATACCTTTTATACCTTTATTTTATTTAATTCAAGGCTTAAGCCACATTTCCAGTACTTAAAAATAATATTAAGCAATAGGAACAATGAATATGCATTGCCCACATATTGCTCCTTCAATTGCCGAACAAGACAGATAAGTACCACACTAGTGTCAACTCCTAAAGGACGCCTCTTAACAGTAAACTAGTCAAAAGCTCCTATAACAACCACAGAAGCCAATTCACTAACTCAAGGCATAAACACTATCCATAGATAAATTTCGTGGATGCAAATTAGGTAATTCCTATAAAAATCAAACAGCAAGAAATTTCAAAAAAAATAAAATAAATAAAGCGCAACAAAACTCCAACAAACTCTCCACCGGACAAATATAACAAGAAATCGACCAGCACCCAGAGACAAATTCTGCAACACTAACCATACCAGCCCTAGCAACAAACCAAAACCTCAAACCTATGCAGGTTCACCAAAAAACAATAAAAAACACTAGCAAACAGCCATCAAGATCGGCAAGAACCAAATGAACGAAACAATAGGAACATACAAATTCAAGAATCGAACCGCAGAGCTGAAGGCAAGAAGAAATCGAAGCTCCACATCTCCAGTTCTCCTTCCTCAGCAGGCCTTGAAGATGCCAGAGGGTTTCCGCTTCTTCCTCCTCTCCATCAGCGGCGGAGTGTAAGGGAGAGAAACCTTGCGACGAGGTGGGGGCTGCCCGGCATTTTATATACAGTAAGGAGGCGCGTTAGACCTCTGCCGAAGCGAATGACTGACAATTTCCCACCACGCAAGAAATCTTTCTTATTTACGCATTTACCTTCTAATTCTTTTGATTTTACATTTCAAACCTCAATTCTCATATATGCTAAATTGTTAATGCTGTGCATTGAATTTACCCTTTTGTTATGTTCTATTAACTTGATCTTTATACTAATTTCAAAATCTAAATAACTCTTTTGTAGGGCCTTAATTTATCGATCAAAATGTAAAAAAAAATTATGAGATTAAAAAAAAAGCCCAAAAAGATTTTAAGATCACTGCAGCAATATTTTTGCCTATCGATCTTAGAAAATTTTAATCAGTTGCACATCTACTTGTGAGGTATGACTATCTTTTTAGCATATTTTTAACAATGAAAGCAGTCATGAATATTCAATTACTTTCTTATCAATAATATTAGCAAAATTGGAATGAAACTATTAGATTAATTTTTTGTCAATAACTGTGAATAATAGCAAAGACAAAAATAAAAGATGAAAAATAAGTTTTATATAAAAAAATTAATTGGAAAAAAGCATAGAGCTTTAAATAAGTGGGTTGAAAATTCATAATTTATAATATATGTATAGTAGAAGAGTTTTAAATGATATATTAATTGACAAAGGCAAAGTATATAAATTTATTTTGATTTTTGTTGTGAGGACAATTGAGACGACATCTTTAACTTTTATTTATAGCTCCTCTCATTATTTCTATGTAAATGAGCATATCTATAAATCTAAAAAGAGACTTAACATTATATGTGCGATTTATTATTTTCATAATATATTTCAAAGTTGACATTTAATCATGGAACTCTACAATTGAAGAGCTGATCGTTGTTTGTAAGGTTTAGATTGGTTGATTATTCTAGACTGTTCGAAGAAAGAATATCATCAAAAATAATTTATAAAAAACATATTTTTATGAGAGCTAGTTTTAAAAATATTAAAATGTTTAAGTGCTCGTTATCAATGCAATAAAGCAAAAATAAATACTTTTTTTTTGCTTAGAAATATAAATGAATAAATTTTCTTAAAAAATATATAGATAGTGTGTTAATTTTATACAATTTATTTAAGGATATTATTGCAAAGTTTTGATATAGAATTTCATTTCATCTTGCTCCTTAGGAAGGGATCGGAAAGATAAGCCGAAAGAAACACGTCTTTAATTAAGCCAGGCCAATTTAAAGCTACAATTAATCCCTTAAATAATTTTTATAGAAAATATTAATATTAAAATTATGTGACATTTATACAAAACTCCTATTACATAATACTGGTTCACCATTTGATAATTTTTTTTACTATAACGAAAATATTTATTCAGGTTTATCTCTGTATTTAGTCTATGAGGAACATTTTTATAATCAAGGGATAAAATATAATTTGGAAAGTTGTCTAGGATTGAAAGAAAATTATACCAAAAATAAAAAGAAAAAAAAAAGAAGATTCTGTTCTCAGGCGAGCGATGGGGATATTTCGGGAACTAAAAATAGCTGACGTGGAATTTCGCCTCAGGATAGCGTGCCACACGTTCCAACCTGTAACTTTCCGAAACTGCCCTCGGCTGGGACATGTACGGTAGTCCGCCGGTACAGGTTAAAGAACAGCTGAATGATGACGTGGCAGCAGAAGAGAGACGAGCGGATAAGCGGAACTATTTCCGCCGCCGCCTCCGCCGCGTGTACATCACAGGTACTGCCAAATATAGGTCCACGTGGCAAGAGATGGCATCAAATTATAATTAAATAAGGCAAAACTACTGAGGGATCCCTGTACTTTTCTATTTCTAACAAACTGGTCTATTTCTTTTAACATCACCATTTAATAAAATTCTCTAGATTATAAAACATAAACATGAGTTCATTATTTCTTTTAAAAAAATAATATCAATGTAAAATAAATATTATGATATAAAATAAATATTACATATATTTAATAATATAAAACACTGAAAATAATTAGAAACACACTTATTATTTATTTCAGAATAACTATAAAATTAATTAAATTGATAAATTATTATTTTTTAAAAACTACTCAAAATAGTAACTAATAATTAAAATAACAAACTTTTATTTTATTAATTTATTATTATCATTAAATAGTAAATATTTCAGTATTTACTATTTAATAATAATAATAAATTAATAAAATAAATAAAGTTATTGTTTTAAATATAATTAAATACTATAAAAATATATAGATCATTATATTTTGATCTTTCATGAAAATGTTGATTTTGAATTTTGTAAGTAGTTTGGGTCAATTTGGTTGTTATGCGACACAAATTTAGTTTGATTTGATGAATTTGGTCTGATTTATTAAGGAGTGAAAGTTAGGGGACTGAAGTGTAATTCCTCATTATTTCTCGATAAACCTGCAAAACCAGCCGGTGGCTTCGGGTTTCGAAGCCGCGTCCTCTCCTTCTTCGGGTGGCGGGGCTTCGCTCCAATCCAGCGGTTCTTCACTGCTTTGCGCCCGTGGGTTCGCCGGACCGTGGACTCGCCGGCTCCCTTTTCTTCTCCGCCAAGCTGTCGGACGTTCCCATAGTACTGCAGTTCCGATGGCTCCATGATCTCCTTCCTCGTTACTTCTTTTTTACCCAGGTAATCCTCATTCTTTTTCTGTTGATTTTCTTGGGTCATTTTTTGGCAGGAACTCATCTATAAATACCATGTTTGCTGAGATTTGTCTGTTGAAATGCTGATCGTTGAAGAGTATCAAGATTGCTTCACATATGCAGGGGATTTCATGTTTTATGTTTGAAGAGTATCTGATTATTGTAATTTGCATATCCACATAAGGTTTTATGAAAAATTCATAGGAATCTAGTAATGGTCTATTTAAACCCATAAAACTTATGCAAATTACAATGCATGGTTACTTAATTTGCATGATAGCTAATTCCATCAAGTTTGACTTTTCATGTCTACACTTTATAAATCTTACATTGCATTTAAACCTAGACACAATGCTTCATTGGTAGCTTGAGGTTCACAAAGGATGGAGAGATAAGTTGGGACAATCCAGTGATCACTCTAGTGGCTTGTTCATCTTATGAACTTCTAGAGAAGATTCCAGAGGAAAGGGAAGATGGAACAAATATTGATTTGATGGTTAGAAAATCGACTAGAACCCATGATAAGAACCAAGATGGTGAACCTTGAATTGATCTCTAAATTGAACAAATTGCTTGATAGCTTGGTGTAATTACCAATTCTTGTAATTTGGGAAAAGAATTCTCCTCAATTGATTATGGTGGGATTTGGAATTGACTTGATTCGATTCCATGATAAAATCTTTCCTACAGCACTTGTAACTTCTGCTGAAGTTTCGACTCCATCCCTTAAGGAAAGATGATCCTGAATCTTCAGTGCCCTCACTCATCCCAATCTCTTTTGTAGCAAAAGTCCAACAGTAGAGCTTCGTTCTTTGAAAATATTCTCCAGCTTCGTTGATCATTGTTTCATATTTTGGTCAAGCCAATGTCACATTTCTCTTCAAGAACAATTGATACTGGGTCATTGAAGTTTCAATATTATGTCTCAAAAGGATAGCTCCTTGAAAGCTTACTTCTCAAAGAATTGTTTCTCTAATATCTTTGAGACTTTAAGTGCTCTTCGAAACCTTCATCAAATATTTAGAGACATTGAGACTCGTATCTTTGAAATCGCCTTGGAAACATCTTCCTTGTTCTCTCTCAGTTTGTGTTATCAAGGTGGAGGCATTGGATCTTGATTACTTGTCAAATCTCTATCATTTTGACGAAGGCTTCCTGAAGAACAATCCTTAATTGAAGAATAGTTTTCTACAAAGGGGTTGCTCGAGTAACTTAGTTTGATCTCCAGATCAAAGTTGGCAAAAGTTAAAGGAAACGGTCTAAGGCTGTTGCAAAATCTGGCAGGGATAAATTCCAATGGGAAATTATGAAGAGCTTGGGCCTTTCAGACAGTGAAATCGCTGAATTCAAAGATCCCTATCGATGGTTATGCTATTTTCCACCTTTGGCAAAAGAAGATCTGAAGGCATTTGGGATGGGATGTGACTGGAGGCGTTCTTTCATAACAACAGATATGAATCCATTTCATGATAATTTTTTTAGGTGGCAGATGAGAAATCTATATTGCATGGGAAAGATTTTGAAGTATATGAGATACACCGTCTTCTCTCCATTGGATGGACAACCCTGTGCTGATCATGATAGAGCTTCTGGTGAAGGAGTTCAGCCACAGGACTATGTTCTGATTAAAATGGAAGTGATTCCTCCATTTCCAGAAAAGCTGAAGGCGCTGGAAGGCCAAAAGATTTTACTGGCAGCAGCAATATTGAGGCCTGAAACAACGTTGGGCAAACAAATTGTTGGATACTGCCTGTTGGGAAATATGGTGCTTTTGAAATTTATGAAACTGATGTTTTCATTCTTACTCAAAGGTCTGCTCTCAATCTTTCATATCAGGGATTATCGAGGATTCCCGAGAAGCCAACTTGCTTGTTGAAGTTTTTTGGTGTTGAGCTCTTTGGTTTGCCACTAAAATCCCCTCTTGCTTTCAATGAAGTAATATATGTACTTCCAATGTTTACTGTCTTGACAGATAAAGGTTCAGGAATTGTAACAAGTGTACCGAGTGATTCGCTCGATGATTACATTGCACTGTAGGAGTTGAAATCTAAAGAAGCATTAAGGTCTAAATTTGGAATTATGGACGAGTGGGTTCTTCCTTTTGAGATCATTCCCATTATTCATTACTCCATATTTCGGTGACTAATCAGCTTAAAAGGTGTGCCATGATTTAAAGATAAAGTGCCAAAATGACAGAGAGGCTTGCAAAGGCAAAGAGGTTGACATATTTGAATGGCCTCACAGACGGAAAAATGCTTGTTGGAGAGTTCAAAGGAATGAAAATTCAGGAAGCCAAGCCACTGATTAAGAACTTGCTGCTTCAGTCTGGACAAGCAGTTGTTTATAGCGAGCCTGAAAAGAAGGTCTTATCAAGGTCAGGGGACGAGTGCGTGGTGGCTCTCACAGACTAGTGGTACATAACATATGGTGAGGAAGAGTGGAAAAAATTGGCAGAAGATTGTTTGTCAAATATGAAGCTTCGCTCCGAGGAAACACGGCATAGTTTTGATTGTACATTGAGCTGGTTGAATCAGTGGGCATGTTCAAGGTCATTTGGACGACGTACTCTCCTTCCATGGCTCATTATCCGATTCAACCTTTTACATGGCATACTACACTGTTGCTCAGTAATCTCGTCAGTTAAACCAGAACAGATGACAGATAAAGTTTGGGATTATGTTTTCTTAGATAAGCCATGTCCCAAAACCGGCATTCCTTTCTCTATCCTTAACCAAATGAAGCAAGAGTTTAACTATTGGTGCCCTTTTGATTTTCACGTATCTGGAAAGTTCTCATCCAAAATCATCTTACCTTTTGCATCTATAACCACACAGCTCTTGTACCTAGGCAGTTTTGGCCTCATGGATTCCGATGCAATGGGCATATCATGCTTAATGCAGAGAATGTCCAAGTCCACTGGAAATTTCAGAACTCTTCGGCAGGCCATTGAGGAATTCTCCTCAGATGCTACCATATATTCTCCCTTGCTGATGCTGCCAAACTGAGGTTGATCAAGGAGATTGTTTGCATTGAGGAAGTGATGGCTGCAGAGTCGACTCTGCGTGCTGCCTGCCCTGTATCAACTTATGCTGATCATGGTTTGCTAATGAAATAAACATTGCTGTGAAGTTGACTGATCAGAACTACCGTGATTACATGTTCAGAAATGCTCTGAAGACGGGTTTTTATGACCTTCAGAAATGCACTATGCAGAATATGTGGAAATTTCTTTAGGAAAAAGATGGTTTTGTGGTCAACGCTGGTTGGCCTGTGGCCGATGAGCGTTCTAACAAGCGCTTACAGGATTCAGTTGTTCTGATGAGAAAGCTGCTTCGCAAGCAAATTTCTGGATCAAAGAAGAGCAAGAAGGGGGCTCAAACTTCACAAACGGAAGAGAACAAGCTCGCGGCAGGTCTTATATATGTGAATGAGCAATATGATGGTTGGAAAGAGGAATGCCTCAGGATACTTCAAAGAAAATTTGACAGAGAGAAGAATTAAAGGCAAGCCCCCTTGGGAAAGATTCAAATTTTCAACAGATACAGAAGCTTTGCATGCCTTTGCTGAAGCTCAAGAAGGATGAGGTGCTGTCTGTTGCTATTCATGCTCTTGATTTGAAGTTAACCATTTCGATGAGATTGAGGTTCTTCGTGAGAACATTGATTTGATAAAGAGGCAACTGGACCTTCAGAATGTCGAAATCTTGCCTGCATCCGATGAAGCTGCTCGCAGAAGAGCAGGTTCCCACATCACATTGTTGGCTCAGAACCCTCCTTCACCTGGGTCTCCAGTTTCCATCTTCTTGAGTGAGTTTCTCACAATGGAGTTTAGCTAACTATTCATGGAAAATGCATTCATATTGTCATAGTTTTTCAAACTCAAGCAGCTTACCTTTTGTAAGGCTAACTTGAACAGCTTAAAGTGTAAGCCATTCACAATTTTTTGACATTACGTCACCAATATGATCGTTGTTTGACTTGTTTTTGATGACAAATGGATCGATTTCTCTTGTTGAGTATAAGTAACCTACTCTCTTTCCATGAAATCTAATTATTTTAATATTATATAAATATTACAATCTTTATTACATATTATAACTTCGTAGCATGAAATGTATCTGTGATGTAATTTTCATATGATTTTAGTAATCAATATATAATGTTAAAGATTTTGGTATCAAATATGTAAAATAATTAGATTTTAATGCATGTATGTAATTATCTCATGAAATTTTCATCTAAGCAAAATGCGGTGGTAGTGTGTTTTTTCTTCTTCTCTTGCCATTCAGCTTCTTTTTTGTTTTTTTTTTTTGTTTTTGAGCATCATTCAGCTTCTAATTTGCCCTAAGGAAGGTGTTGTTCATTATATTTGGGGGGGCATCTCTTGAAATAAGCCAATGCTATGATGTTGATAATAGGGGCTATTTTTATTTTCTAACTAAATTAAATAATTTTAATTTATATTAAAATTAATCTTAAGAATCATATTATACACAAATTTAATATTAAATTTTTTAAATTCTATTAAATCTAATATTAAAATTAATTTGTTTCATATTTACATGAATTTTAAAATAAATAATTATTTTTATTTCACAACTCTCAAATAAAATTAATTTTATTTTAAATTTTTATAAATTTTAAAATAAAAATATCACATTAAATATTACCTTATATATATATATGAATAGAATTCTATCTAAAATAAATATCTAACTCTTAGGACTTCGTTCTATATTACTAAATAATTTTGTCAAATAAAAAAATAATAAATAAGTCAAATGCAGGGGTAGCATCCAAGCATGTAGATGAATAGTTGAAATCAAATTATGATAAACCTCATAAGCTTCGAATGTATCAAATAAAAATCATCTCAATGATTCAACTCTGCTGCAACAACTAAAAGAGGGAGAATTATCAATGACATTATGATATAGATTCACATGATCTAATGTATAGAAAACTTATTAGCTATTACTTATACTCGCATTACTATCTATTAATTATTAGTCATATCCTTTCAGTACCCGCTTTCACCCTGCTTCTCATAGAACTCGTATACTCTTGTTTCTCACCAGTGATTTATTTTAGGTCAAAGTGAGAAAATAATGTAGTCAAATTTTTACACGTCTAAACTACATTTCTTGAAATTAACTTGTCCAAATTAACTAACTAGATAAATAAAAGAAATAATTTATAGATTAAGTTAAACAAGTGAGTTGATTAAGTTAACATCATTCATCTCAAGAAAAGTTCAAATAGTAAGATACAAGTCAAGGCAAGCATGATTGTATTTTTATGTCAAGGGACTCAACAAATCTGTGAATTACAAATACACTTTTAATTGTATTATGTTTATTGATTGTGAGGATATATTAAACCAATATAAATACAAATCAACACTAACTACAAAATATTCATACTAAATAAAAAATATTATATTTTAAATAAAAAAAATCTATACTAAGCAAAATATATATACACTAAACGAAAAATATCTATATTAAGTAAAAAAAATATTCATACCAATCAAAAAAAAATTCATACTATACAACTTTTTTTTATGCAACTTCATTATTCAAGGATCGTAGTCACTTATGTAAAGTTGGGATATATGCCTTATTAATTTGATTAAACACATAAAAATTCTAAAACTAAAGATCAATTTTATTTTACATTTAATATTTATTTCAATAGAAAGATCAACACTATTATATATTTTTTTAGCACAAAAATAACCCTCCAATTAAGAATTAGATGTGTACTCTACTCATTGAATCCTATCAAGTGCACTTATCCACATAAATTTATATAAATGTATTTGATCGTTCAATCGTCCAGAAATGAATAATAGCACTTCTGCCCATGAATATTAATTATCTAGGAATGTGAATACTACTTACAAGCTCTACTTCTCATTCATCTTGAATTGGAGAACCATCATCTCGACCACCGCGGTTCCTGAATGATTCAACTCCAAAGATCTGAATCTGATTCTACTCATTTTGCAGCCGAATCCGCTGTTAAACGGGCCCTAAGTAATCGGCAAGACCGAACCTGCTAAGCTATATGCATATAAATCAACAGCAGTATAAAAATCACATGGAACATCATCTACACTACTGAATATCACAAATGGCTGGGTCTCCTCTTTCCTGCATCTGTTCTCATTCTCTTCACTGGCTTTGCCCACTGGATCTCTTTGGGATGCGGAGAAAGACCACCGGAGTTGGCATCAGAATGAGCCAGAGGAGCCCCCCTGGTGCTTCTGCTTGTGCTGGGAGACATGGCCGGCGAAGCTCGGCATTGATTGGGGGAGGGCAGGGGGCTCACCCATCCGGGAGTCACCGGAGAAGCAGGGCCAGCCCTCTGCTTGTCCCTGTCATTTCTCCTCTTCTTGCAGATGACTAGATCTGCTGGGTGTGCTGGAGCATGCCCTCGAGCTGCGGAAGGGCTGGAGCCTGGGTCTGCCTCCGCCTTCGGCAGGCGTCTGCTGTGGCTTGAAGGCAGCTGCTTTGATGGAGCAGATCTGCCTAAAGTTGGGCTGGAGAACTTCTGTGCATTTCGAGCTTCTTGGAAGTCTGTTTCAGGAAAAGCAATCTTCATGATATCAAAGAAGAGGTCATGGACTTTCGCAGCCTCACACTTTACCTGTAGCAAGATGTGATCATCATCATCATGAAGTTTTTAGACCAAAAAAAAAATACTTGTAAGTGATATGCCCCTATAGAGAATTATAGGGCTTTATTCAGGGGTAATTTAGTTAAGACGTTAATCTAAAAAAAGTTGACTTTCAAAGAACACTGGTTTTTAAAATGCAGACTAAGCTTTTAAATGGAAGTGTTTGGTTCAATTTTTAAAATGTTTCATAAAGCGATACTTTCAGAAAGCATTTTGTTTTTAACAAAATTTTTAACTTTCATATTATAATCAAACAGAAAGATAAGCTACATAGTCAAACAAAAAACCATCATCACTTGCTTTTTAGTTAGATTCTGTATTTCAAAAAAAAAAATAAAAAATAATGGATGATGTCATTTAAGAGACTAAGTTTTGATTAACATAAACATCAAGTATAAGATTTTGTACTTTAATTAGGGATATTAATGATCCGATCTCAAGCCGATGAGACATCAGCTCAAGATTAAATCGAAAATTTTAGATTGAATCTCAATCTAATCCAACATTTAGATGAGGAGAGTTTGATATGATCTCGATCCGAGGTAGGCTTAGTTCATTGGTTAACGACTCACAATTCAAGCTTTGAAAATCAGTTTGGCTTTTGACAAATTTTTGATCTTTCAATTAAAACATTAAGACATTCATATGTTTGTTCATTCAACTATTATAATTCCAGACCATTTTAATCTAACGGTTAAACATAAAATTAAAAACAAAATTGATCCGAGGCATCCATATGTTTGAACATGGGCCACAAAAAAAATCCAAATAGTCACATGCTAGACTATTGCTTACAAACTAACATAATAAAGCTAATAATTTATATGTATAAATAACATTTATTGTTGAATAATGTTTATTACTAATATTAATAATTATTATTCTCCAATCAATCCAATTTGGATGGGCGTCATCCAATCCAACATTGTCTGAAGATCGGATTAATTAAACCGAGCCATAAAAATAGAACATTAGTTGGCCCGCTTTGATCAGGTCAATCTCAATTTGATCCAAATTCCATTCAACTTTCAAACCAATTGTAGATCTCTATGCAAAATTAAGCATTCTAATTTTAATACACAGTATCTAAAATACACTGAACTAAATACCCCCTACATTGTTTTCAAGGGAGCAAGTATATTCAAGTATTTTCTTTTCAAAAAATAATTCCCCTAGGAATTCTAGAAAGCATCATATCTGCTAAACTCCCAAAAAACAGATTGACATAAAATTTAGCATAAATAAAAGTAGCATGAGAGAATGAATGAAATTGTTGTGATCAAAGTTAAGCAGCAGCAAAGTAAAAATTTCCAACTACAATTTGACACTATAGATGTGACTAATAATTTGTTAAAAAACTATCTCAATGATAAGATCACCAAAAAGACGTTTTTATAATCAACCCAAGGAAATGCAATACTTTTTTATAATGAACCTAAGCATCCAAAAAAATTAAGGGGTTGTTCATTTAGCGAGCTTAATTTTAACCTTATAGGTCACGTTATACAAAGTATTTAACATTAAACTATTTTAAATCTTACACAAATGCCAACATTAAAACTAATTTTCCTCTCTCTCCCCCCCTACTGTTTACCTCTCCCTCCACCCACTGTTCTCGTCCACCCCCCACACTCTCTCTCTCCTCTGTGAGTGTCGCTGACGAACAGAAGTTGACGAAGAAAGAGAAAGGGAAGACAAGAGTTGGGTTCACCCTCTCAACTCTCTGTCTCTCCAGTGATCACACGTGTTATTGGCGTGTCTTGACGACCCATTGGCTACAATTTTCGACAGCGGAGGAGGAGAGTGGAGAGTGGGGTAGCGGAGGAGAGGTGGCAGAAAGTGAGGAGGTTGAAAAGTGAAGAGAGAAAGAGAGAAAGAGAATACGGGAGAATGACAAATTCTTGAGAATTTGAAGAAATGTGAAGAATAAAACCAAAAATCTGTTAGTGAAAACTACAGAAAGACCTCATTTGTAATATTAGATAAATTGTAGGGATCTATCAAAAAAATTTCTAAAACTATAGACCAAAAGTATAATTGGGGTTAATTAAAGGGATCAGTAATTAACTATCCTTTACCCCAACTAAAAATAATTCAACAAGCAGACCACCTAAGGGATGGAAGTTGGGGAATTCAATAAAATCCCACCAAAGACAACCTTCCTTGGGTCAAAGTGCAGGTCAAAGCCCCAGCACCAAAATCCCTGACATCAAAACACCAATGTTGTCATGAAGATATGCTGAGGTTTGAGGTCCCATGGTCCCAAATTCAAGGCCATGACCTCAAGAACAGCCAATCACAATTTAGGTAAAACAATATCTAACACTAACAACAGCCTTCGATCAAGAGAACCTACTTTAATCTTGATATTAGTTAAGGCCGAGGGAAAAAAATCCCCAACCTTGACGATATAGTAGATCGAGAGAAGAAGACACGAAAAATTTGAGAGAAAAAATCAAGGAAGAACCCTCGGGGTCAGACCTCGAGATCTACACTTGTTGCCCGATAACTGAATTAGACACGTCGTAAAAGGAACAAAATATAGTGAGTTTCCACACATTAGAGATAAATTAAGAATTTAAGATGTATCGAACGTGCTCTTACGAAAGGAGCAAAGGTTGCATACCACATAACAAATATAACCTAGCAAACAAAACCTAACAAATATAGCATTTTATAAAACCTATAAATCACCTCAGAGTGTGGGAATTAAGAAGCTAAAGGAACCTTTAACAATCCATATTCTTCACTTATCCTGCTTCTCTACCACCTTCTCCCTCTAGCATGCAAGCACCGAGTGTATAGAGAAAGAATCAAAGAGCACTCGTTGCTGACATTCCAATGGAGGTTAAGAGGTTCTTTCCAACCACAAGAGTTGGCGGAAGTATAAAACTAAAAACCTCCCACAATGCTCAAGGTTCTTATAGCCAAACTCATTGTTGAGGCTTGAGACGATTCCAAATTACCATATAAGACAAGTACAAGAACGCTCAATACCATTTACTGTTACTCCAATTACTCACCATTTTCTTGATTATAGCTTGAGGAGGTTTAAAACAAGCTTTAAAAACATAGTAGATTAGTTTGTTTACTGGGCTTAAATCCGATTGCTACTGCAAATTTGATCAAATAAGAATCAAAATGAGTAGCAAATATGTTCTTTGTTTATTATCCAAATTGCTAACTATTCTCATTGGCAAAGTTTGGCATTATTGTATGTGACACTGCAAAGACTAATCCTTTGCTCATTATCACTCTGGTGATGCTGTGATCATTCCCCTTTTTCCTCCAATATAATTCAAGAAGGTTTTAAAACAAACTTTACACTACCTCACACCCAAAGAAAATTTAATTCTTTTAAGTGATTTCATACAATTACTAGTGTGTGTCAATCAGATTAAAAGTTTAAATCAACGAACACTTTATTAGGTCTAGTTATAAATATGGGTTGGGGTATGAACATTGCTAGTGATCTCTCTTTGCTCCTAATTCTATCACCTAGTCTGGAGGGGCAATCCTCACACACCCACCGACCAAAAACCAACAATTTTTACTCACTATTCTCAAGCTGGGTTAAGAAGACACTTTACATACAATACGACTAACATATACCCTAGATCTGTCAAAATCAAGTCTATCTCGTTGATGAAGTAATACCCATGGAACATTTACACGAAATATAAACAAATTGAATTAAGAAGAAAGAGCTTCAGTTTTTCGGGGCAGAAAATTAAAATGTAAGAGGCCTTTCATTGAAGGGTTTTGACATTATTTTTCTTTTTCTTTTTCTTTTTTGATTGTAAAGCTTTTTGACATTCTAGAACCCTGTGAACATAAGACCAAGTAGATCTCAGTTCTCTTTTGAGAGGTTCAAACAAATCCATCCTAGCCACATCAAAGCATCTATCCTTATCATCATGTATCACTATTTTGATAGTTTATGATGCGAATCAATCATAGACAGAATTTCGTCGTCAAATATTAACGAGTATTGGAAAACTACATGTCCAAAATAACAAGTCAAAGAATGTCACTAAAAGCAACAAAAATATTGTAGAATAACGAATGCTTGCCTCATGAGAGTTGTTGCAATACTGAATGGAAGTCTTCAACATCAATTGCACGTCTGCTATCAAGTCAGATATAGCATTATAGTCTAACATATCCACCCGTTGCTCAATTCTTTGTAGGTCTAGGAAAAAACTATTCCCCATAGAATTCACCAAACTAGGGTTATTATTCCTTTTCCAAAGGTCAAATAAAATTGGTACAGTTTGACTGCCTTCTTTATCTATTTTCTTCTGGAGCTTGCTAATCACATTTTTGCACTGCAACGAACAACACCAATCAGAACGTACATATTTATATTTTTGAAAAAAGTACAAAATTACTAACAAAAATTGGAAATAAATAATTTATTATTGTTACTAATATAACACAAGAAACAAAACAAGTAATTAATGACTAAATTTCTTCGATACAACAAAATTAATCAAAGAAGCTTCCTACAACAGGATGCCATATACCAAATACTGCACAAACTTCAGAAGTTAATATGCTTATGCCCAGTTTCATACATGGCAGTCCAAATAACTAGAGTTAAAGAAACCTACATACAAAGCGAATGCCGAGAAGGTAGATGCTTGGTTGGATCAGTTGGAAAACTAATTCATCTATGGCTATGACAAGGCAAGGTGTTTTTCACTTGGATGAAGTTGGTCCACTATATTTTGGTGTAGGGGACAACTCACATCAAAAAACACCACCGCCACATGAGATCAATTTAAGAAGCTCCTAGTGGCTATTTGATGAGCTATGAGAAGTGATGGAGGGTATGCATTGTAACAATGATATGGCAAAAATCCATACAAGAGTACACAATGGATTTCTAATGTAGCTTATGCTCCAAGCTTTCCGCGCAAGGACATCACTCATGAAATTTACAGTTAACCTTCACGAGTCTCAGCAAATCATAGCATGCTCCTCTCATGAGATAATGGTAGGGTCAAAATACCTAAAACCGGTTTGGAAAATCTAGTCCAAGTACCGGAAAATGTATCACTTAATATCGGTTCCAACCAAAACCAAGGCCAGATCAATTCCAACCTCCCAAAACAAGTAGAATTAATGGCTCCATGGACTAGTTTGGAATTGAATTGAAAACCAACACATTATTAATTTAAGAAGTAGGAAATGAAAATGCCTAGGAAGATTATCTATCTTTTTATTGTTTTATGTTCTAAACATAATTTTTCAAGTGTAAATATGATATAGTGCTACATCAATTAGTTTGCTTTGTCACGATTGGATGAAATCCTACTAACGTGTATAGAGCATAAATTCTCCAAATGTTGTAGTTGGGGGATGATCAACTATTTTGCTTAGTTACAATTAATTAATTGATGCCCTATTCATATGAACAGAATACAAACTGTCTAAATATTGCAGCTGGGATTAGATCAACTATTGTGCTCAGTCATAACTGATTTATATCCTGTTGACATGAATAGACTATAAATTATCCAAAAGTTGTAGCAAGAATTGGATCAACTATTTAGCTTGGTCATAATTGATTGATATCATGTTGATAATGGTAAGAGTATAAATGGTAATGTTGATGTTGTTCCGCTAGAAATGTAAAAAAATGCCTTCTTTTTATATTTGTATAAACCATAAAAAGACAAAATGTGGCGAAATGGATTGGAACTGGTCCAAAATAGGTTCCTCAGTTCAAACAAATTCTGCCAAATTGGCACCAAAACTAGAACTAGTTTGGACCGGTTTCACATGGTTGGTAGAACCAAAACCCAAGGATCTAGTCTAGTTTGGTCCATTGTCCTCAAGGGAATTTCATTAAATAAACAACCTTGCAACAGTCATCGAGAAGAAGAATCGAGCCAATGAAGAGAAACCTTGAAAGCAAAGGATCATAGCAAAAACAATTGCAGGGTAAAGAATCTAAACCTTAAATTGATTTGTTTTGTGATAACTATAAGATTCCAAGTCAAAACATTAAAGTGTTGGCAAGTCCATACCGAATGTTTCCCTAACAATTTAGAGAAAAATGCCAACAACAAATGGTTGCCAAAGTAATCGATTAGCACTAAACTTTTGAGATAGCTTACCCGTCTAATTAGTGAAATAATATTATTTCCTGCATATTTAGTTTACCATTTTGCAAAGTTAAATTCCAGCATTTTAATTCCAAAAAAATAGTGCAAAGCGGTTTTCCCTCTTTAGTATCCTCCTTGTTTTGTCAATTTTCATAGATCTTCTCCAGAAGCCATTGCCAACACCATGTCACAAATTGCAATTATATGTTGAGATATTCATGTTGGATCATATACACTGAACTAAAGGTCTAAGAAGACTCCATTTAGCTTTTTCATAGTTAGTTTGAAAAGAAACACAAACTAAGCTATATGTGGTCACTATTACGGATGGAGGAGGAAAAACTAAGACTCTTTTCCCACATTAAATATGGCTTTTCTTGCATCATGAACCTCCTCTTTTCCAAGCCTCATAGTAGTGTTTTGCTTGCATCATGATCCTATTTTCCTAGCCTCATTGTATAATCATGAGTAGAAATAATGAGAGTCCAAATTTTTTTGTGGTCTCCTACCATGAGGCAATTATAAAATGATAATAGAAATTAGGTTGGACAATAAGGAAATAGATACATAAGAATTTGGTGAATGCAAAAAAAAACCGTGGATATATCTAGCTAAGGCTTTAATTACTATGTCATCTAGTCAAATGAGTAATCCTGATGGATAGCTCATTTGATCATGAGCAATAACAAAGTTCACTAAGTATATGCATGAAAACCCAAAAGGATATTCGGGATCACCCCATTTGTGAAATATTATAAATATTACAGAAAGCATTCAATATCAAACACTTCCTTTGCTTTGGCTTACAAGTTGAAAACATCAAGATAGAATTCTAAGTTGTTTAAGCTTTGTAAGCCCACATTATCACACGTTATTGCCATCATGGTCCTTGTTGAATAGCCATACCCTAATAATTTGAAATTTATCTTTACATATCCTTGTTTGTGAATTATACAATATTAGTATTTGCCAGTAGTTGACCCCACCAAGTGCAATAGAAACAAAAATTCATATAGTCAATCTATCACCTTATGGAATAAAAGCTTTGTTATTATTGTAGTATTTGCCAGCAATGCTAGCCCTAGTATAATCATTATATACAACTTCAATAAGCTACTTTTAAGCTATAGCTTTTCTTTGCAATATCTTTCACAAAAATTTTACCTATTTTAAGGATGCATTTAATTCTCAAGTATTTTATGCTAAAACCACCTAAATATGTCGTCTATATTCTCATCTCTTACTAGATTTTTTGTCTGCACTCTCCAACATAATATGATATTGCTCTATCATTTCTATAGAACTCAAATATGTTGCCTGTGATTTCTTTTAACCAGTAATCAAATCCACACAACAAATTCAATTTTATTCATTTATAAAAAATGTTGTTTAAGCCTCTACTAAACAAATCTCCTTTTCAACCACCTAGATTTGTTGCCTCAACTAGTGAAATCCTTATTTATAGCTTTATTTTCTTGTATAATAAATCGAAGAGATCGAGAATTATCACCTATACGTTGCTTTGAAAGGATCAACTATATTTTTCTTGACTATATGCAAAAAACATGTGCTAAGGCTCTTATAGAATAGTTGTTGTAACAATTATAACTATTATAAACAAGATGAACACTAGATGTTGAATTCCAAAGTATCTAAAGTGCTCACTCTTCTTGACAATTTAATTACTAATTATCGCATCAATAATATAAGTGCATCTTTCTTAACTAAATATGCACTCTATATATTCAAATTTTTTTATCTACAAAGACGTAAATCTTTATATTATAAAGTATTTCTCTAAAACTCGAGTTTTAATTTGGCTCTCTCTCTAGTTATATCAATAAGTACAATATCATCTGCGAAGAGCATAAACTAAGACACCTCATCTTGAATGTCTAGTTATCTTTTTCATAACCAAAGCAAAAAAATGTAAACTTAAAGCTGAGCTTTGGTGTAGTCTAATTATAATAGAAAATTCTTAGTCAAACCTCCTTATTTCTGAACACAAATAACAACTCTTTTATACATGTCTTTAATAATTTAAAAACAAATAGTGTAAATCCTTTTTTCTAAAACTCTTCAAAATATTTTCTTTGAGACTTCATCATAAGTTTTTTTCTAAATCAATAAAAAACAAATGTAGGTTTTCTTTTCTCCTTAAACTTCTTCATTAAACTATTTTAATAAATAAATAGCTTCCGTAGTAGATCTACTTAGCATAAAATCAAACTGATTTCTTTAATACTTTAGTACATGGTGTAATCTATATTCAATCACCCTCTCCCAGATTTTTAAAATATGACCCCATTAATTTAATTCCTTTATAATTAGCACAATTCAATACAGCATCTTTATTCTTATAAATAGGTACCGATATACTATCTAATACTATTACATTAAGAAACTTTTCAAATAATACAAAAGTATTGAAACTAATCACTATTCGATCATATATATAGTCAATGCTTTCTTACATGCTTAGCAAGTAACTTTTCCAATAAGCTCATAAAATCAATTACCATGGACAATGATCATAAGCCTTTTTAAGATTAACAATAGCACTATGAATATTCTTTTCTTGGCAACTGATCATAAACCTTTTCAAGATTAATGACGACAATATGAAAGGTTCTCTCCTTTGCTCTGTAGTATTAAGTTATAACTAAACACCTAAACATATAAATGCGAAACACTTTGATCTACTTAAACAAACTAAAAGTAAATTGACTTTGCCATATTGATATGATTTTTAAATATTTTTCAAAAAAAACCTCTAATAATTATATTATATCACTCATGAACTTAGTTCTAAATTGTCACGATGTTAAACATCTCTTTATACTTAAATTCAGTAATGGAATATTTTATCCCACCAATCACAAGCATCCTCTTAGCTTTAGACTTTCATTGACAATTTTATAGCAATATTATTCAAAAGATAGCTCATAACTCTCTGAATCTCAATAATTAAATCATATGCAACTAAAGTTTGATCTTTATGCATCTTCTTCGAAGATCATCAAGCTTCGATTTTTATATTAATATATCATAGATTTAACAAAACTTATCATTTTGTTATTTCAAAAAGATACCAGATTTAAAGTTTAAACCCAATAACTTCTGAAAAACAATTTTTTAAAATATTCTTAATGTCTTCCGCTATATAATATCTTAAAGCACAAAATAATATTCTTAATATTTTATTTTAATGAACTTTTGTCTTGAAGTTTGTGTATAATGTAAAATAAATTTTTTTTTTGAGGAAAAAATTGGTTTAAAGTTAAACATAATTTAAACTAAGGCTAGTTGTCTAGAAAAAACAATCAGCATAGATATGAAATTCTCCAAATAACAAAATACATTAAGACTAAAAAACATCTTGTTCTGCACCTATGATGCAGTGAAATGGCAATGAGGTAACTTCATAAAAAGCAGAGAGAAAGGGTCACCGTGCAACAAAATAAGATGTACCATACTTCATGGGAATGTACCTTATATTAACTTAAAGCCAAAACAAAAGAAATGAAAAATAATAAGAAAGATCATATAATACATGAAATGGTTTGTGTAAGTCATATTAAAGCCAAAAAAACTTATGAACCATTGATTCATGAAAAGGCCTTTAATGAAGCAAATAATATAAAATTTTTCAATGAACAAAAATTACTAAAAACTATGACGAAATAAATAAATCCCAAAAGTAGCTCTACAAGATTGAGTGAAGAAAACACATTGTCATGACAGTCCCACAACAACTTAGGCTGTAAGCTATGAAGCATGGACACCTCAAACAGCCACGCCGTATCCGTGTCCTAATAAAATAGTATTAAAAAAACTAAAGAACACTTCTTCGATACACGAAGACACTTTAGGACATCTAGAACACTTTTGAAATGCAATACAATTTTAAAATATAGGATACTTTTGTGACATATAAAATAGAATTGAATATATTTAATATTAATATTAAATTTATTTATTAATATTATATTTTTTTAATAAAACTTATAGATATATCTACATCCTCTTTATTTTTTTATTAATATTTAAAATTTTATCTAATAAAATTAAAAAACTATCTATTATTATTATTATTATTAAAATTTTACCAAATATATGTTAAAATTCTAAGCCAACTAAGCTAAATTGAATTTTATCCTCCTATGCTGCCCTCGAGCCTTACGAAAATGAATCAATTGCAAAAACTTTGTAGCTTCACCTTCATCCTTCTCTTATCCTTAAAATCGAAGGCTTATTTCCTCTTACTATCATGTTCACTGTGATTGTCCTACTAAGAAAATTTGTATTCTCTTATTTTCTCACCTACTTTGCAAAGTGAATCCTAAATTTACATTTCAAATTTCTTCAATGTTGACAATGTTTGTTCTTAAGTTCTTATCTTAATCTTATGAGATTTCAATACTACTCACAAGTTGTTTATACTTAAAAGTTTAAATTTATACTATATTTTATGTATTTTTTAAGTATGAATTGTTAAATTTATTATTATATTTTGAGTGTCATGCCGTATTCATGTCTTATGTTTTGGAAAATCGTCGTGTCGTGTTCCGTGCCCCGATATCATGTCCATACTTCATAGGTAGTAAGAGATAGTTCAAAATCACAGGATTGGAAGTTTCAGAAATCACAACTATATCCGGACTCAGAAATAAGAAGGATAACTACTACATTCTATGCATCACGCTTCATTAGTAAATAGGAAATAAAGCAACTGCTTGGTATACCAATCTAACACATAGGAATAGATACTCATAGAAGCATAATAGTAAGTCATTCATAGAAGCATAATAGTAAGTCATTCATAGAAGCATGAAAGCACGTAATTGAACAGTGCAAACAAGTGTTGAGTGGAATGAAGAAAAAAAGGGTGGTCATTGTAGAGCATAAAATTATCCTTTGACAATAGGACAGTAGTTAGATTTAAAGCATAAGAACCAAAATTTTCATGTTTAAGTCCTGTGTCCCACAATTATCTCTTGCACAAAGTTAATAAAAATATAAATAATAGATCAGGTGTTCCTACATTAAATCTAAGTTTCAAAGTCAAATAAGCTTTCGCATGAGAAAGTGTATTAGAATATAAACTTCATCATGGTTCATAATCTAGAAACTTAAGCTATTAGGTCAGATGTTTCTACAAATTTAAGTCATAAAATCCATCCAAAATAACACAAAAGATAAATAAACAAGAAGAAAGATAAGAGACTAACCTTCCTTCGGGTATTATCTGGCATTTTGGTGCCAGCATGATTTTGAGTGTGGCAAACAGCCTTAGCATTGCAACTTGCCCGGGAATGTTCAGTAGCAACTTCAGCAGATCCAAATGGACCAAAACCATAAGCTAGCATTACAGTGTTTTGCTTTGCAATGGTTGCAGCCTTTCTTGACAGAAGATTCCGAATCTGCTTATAAGAGGATGAACTGGCCTCTGTAATAGGTCCAATGGATGTATCAAGCTCTTGATCAGTCTTTACAAGTACATCATAATCATGATTCCCCTGTGAGAACATTTGTGAACCAAGCACTGAGGAAATCCTCTCATTGCCGGTTTTCTCTTCAAGTCTTTCAGCATTATTCTTTGGACGGATTCGAATACTGCGTCTGCGTTTAATTTTTGGTTGTTCTTCATCCTCTTCACGATCATGAGCCCAACTTCCTGATTGTTGAAGTTCCATCATAGAATCACCAGATATTGCAATCTCTCCTTCTTCTAGCTCATCTTGCTGGAACTTTCCAAAGCAATGTTGTCTTAAAGAACTGATTATGAAAGGAAAAGTAGAAAATAAACAAAATGAACAGAGAGATGTGTTTCCACATACCTTACTTTTTGAAGGAGGGAACTGCCTGGATTCTAATGCAGACAGCGACCCGAACTTTTGCAATGTAATAAGAGTGGTGGGCTGAGGCAGTCCTCTACTTCCAGAAGAAGAGCCTGTGGATCCCCTTTCGTCAGATGAATGAACATTACTGAGGCCCTCCGTCTGGGGGCTATCTTCGGCAGCATCGTCACAGACCAATCCCTCATCTAATTGGTCTTTGTTATCGAGAGGTGAACTAGTTGTAACATCAAGCTCATCTTCAAATTCTCCGATTTCTGTCTCTTCTTCACCTAGCGCATCCTCAGAGCTAGTATCAAAATCATCATCCTCATCAACTTCAATGTAAATGGAATGTTTTTTTCCATCTGATGAACCTTTTGGACGCCCCCTTCTTCTATCTGTTCTATTTAAATAAGAGCCAGAAAAATGTTCACTAGGATTTGTGGAAAAATTGCTGTCCAGCATATTTTTTGATGGCTTCTTCGATAAACTAGCAGTAACAGCATTTAGTTCCTTAGAGCCAACACGAAGCCACTTGGGAACTTGGCTGTAATTTATCATATTCCCTGTCCAATCAAACTCCTCATCCATTTGATCAAAAATCTCAACTTCTTCTTCATTACGTGCAATCAAACGATTTACCTCGTGAAGTGAGGGAACATCATGCACAGTTTCTTGGTATCTCTCTTCATCATGTAGCAGTGTCTCTAAAGTCATTCGACGCTCTTCATGTGTTGTTCTTTGGTCAAAACGACCAGCATTTATGACTTCATCAGCCATATCGATCTTATACTGTTGAATGTTGTTGCGAATAAGACTCTCAATTGATCCCATATATCTATCTTTACCAGCCAGATCATCATCTGAATCTCCTGTAACTCCAATCCTCAGCTCATCTTCTCTCTGAAAGCTGGTTATTTTGTCAACAACAGCTTCCATATATATAACTTTAACCTCTCTCTTCTGCCCAATACGATGAGCCCTAGCAACTGCCTGCTCCTCATTTTGTGGATTGGGATCTGGATCATATATGACAACTGTATCAGCAGTCTGGAGATTAAGACCCCTCCCAGCAGCACGTATACTAAGCAAAAAGATGAAGCAGTCAGAGTCAGGACTGTTGAAGTCCACAATTGCTGCCTCTCGATCTTCCAGGCTTGTTGTACCATCTATCCGCCTATAAATAAGGTGGCGCCATTGCAAGTACTCCTCTAATATGTCAAGAAGCTTGGTCATAGTGCTGAAAAGAAGAACACGATGGCCTGCCCTCTGAAGTTTTAGAAGTATCCTGTCAAGAATCCATAGTTTTCCACAAGATCGTACAATAAAGTCCTTGGAATAATCATTGTAGTAGGGATAGTTAAGCAAAGGATGATTGCAAATTTTACGCAACTCCATGCATTTATTGTTTAGACTTCTATACATCTTCATCTGGTACAGTGGGTTCTTCTGTGCTCTATGCAGCTCCTCGTCAGGATTAACTCTAATGGTACCAGTAGACTTGATCCAATCATATACAGTACTTTGAATAGCAGACATTCTACACCTCAACACAATGGAGACCTGCAAACACGCTCAACATCAATTTTACTGACCTATTCTCAGAACTGAGGTGTGGGGGTATGATCCAATAGCAGTAGGGTCATATAAGATAGACTCAAGGTGGTTTAAGAATGCCGAAGACACCCAGAGTCAGAAAAATAAGACGCTTGTGACAGGAAAAGGAACTAAAGGGTTTATACCAACAATTATTTTGCCAAGAGGTTATACAAATATATTTTCATAAATTGATCCAACAGCACATGCAAAATTGTGGAAACTTCATTGTCACAGTCACATAGACAATTTATAAAGCCTACTAAAAGAAGTTGGGATAAGGCAATTAAAGATTGTGTGGTTTGTGAATTTAGATAAGTGAACAAATACCTTACGAGGAAGTGATCCTTCCACGTCTTCTACACGCCGCCTCAGCATAAATGGTTCTAGTATTTGATGTAGTCGATGGATGATTATCACCTTCTTCTCAGTTTCAAGCCAGTCATCTTCTTCGGTGTTTTGTGATGCACCATCCCGCTGAAAGGGCTTAGAAAACCAGTCATGAAATGCTTTTCGATTATCAAAAACTTCTGGAAGAAGTAGATTAAGAAGAGACCACAGTTCTTTCAAATCATTCTGCAAAGAAAATGACACACCCAGTTCACATGACATCAATGATATTTATCCTCAACTTCAGCCAAAAGAACGATGAAATAAGATCTCAAATATCCAAAATAATTGGCTATCAATCAATTAAATGCCCTACTACCCAAAAAAAAGATGCATAAGAAAAAACAAAAGATGAAGCGTCAGATGCCTATGAATTTGATCAAATTCCATTTTAATAATAATCCGAAATGAATTTTTCCAAGTATCAGTACATGAGATTTTAATCAATTTGAAAGAAATCGTAGTGAGAAGTAATCTCTATGGAGTTATAGATGCATCCATTTATGTCAGGGGTCCAAAATACATCTATTTTCTTTAGATATTCACTAGGGCAATTATGATATTGAAGTCGATCCAGAACAAGTGTTCAGATCTATTATGACATAAATAAAGAGTGCCTAAGGGACCTATTTTATTGTCAATCCTTTCACGGGACGCGAAAAAATGATTTAACACGCTAATTAACACAACACAATACATAGAAAAAACACCAGAACCCTAGACAACCAATAAAACTAAAGACCCACTTAAAAGAAATTTCATCAGCTGTGAGTATTTTATTTTATTTTTTGGTACAGTCAGCTGTGTATATTTTAAATTCCTATCTTAATCTACATGCATTCAAGAAAATATTGGTACACACACCTGTAGTGGCGTTCCAGTGAGAAGCAAACGTCTCTGGCAATGATACCTATCAAGATCACGAGCTAAAACTGATTCTCTATCCTTCATACGTTGGGCTTCATCAATAATGATGTACTTCCAGTTAATTTTAGACAATTTGGATCGGTCATACATGACAAACTCATATGTAGTGACAAGTACATTAAACTTCACAGAGGAAACCTCCTGTAGAGAGAAGAAATAAGAACAGTACTGTTCAGCATCCATAACTAGAACCAAAGTGAACATGATCATTAGAGGTATTAATAAAATTTAACTTCCTTGTAGCTTATAATTTTCACTGTCATTATAAGAGCGAATTTCACAAACTCAACATGCCCTGGAGTTTAGATCTTAGTGGTTTGTTCTCTATAAGTCTGTCTGAACCGCAAATAACTAAGAGCCATGCAGCCAAGGAATCATGGAAAGGGCATAATCTAAGTACATGCCTGCTCCACATACACTTGTTTTGGAAACCCCAAACAATTCATATATATGTATGCGAACATTTGCATAAATATGGATCAACTAGTTCAATATGGACATCATATTTTCATTTCCACAGTGTTTGTTCAACTTAAATTTGGATGTCAATTTCAATTGTGGCCAACATATTTCTGCATGTAAATACAAAAAATGATTACAGAATAATTAAATTTCTTGAAATCAATCTGTATGCATATAAAATTATTTCTAGCACAGAACCTTCAAGTTTAAGCTTTTAGGTAAGTTGGTTATATCTAATATGATATCAGAGTCAAAGGTCATGATTTTGATCCCTAGTATTTCCCATCACTTCTAGTATACGAATCCATGCCAAAAAGAAAAAAAGACCTATGCTGCATTTAATCCATGCAACACAACCAAATAACCTTGCACACGAGGAGGCATACAAGAATTTAATATATTTATATGGGTATAACCTACAAGCAGCTTTAGATCGGTTGATTGCCAAAGATTTACAACCTTAAAATCAAGATGCTGCTAGAATACAAAGAAATATGTTTTAGAAATATATTTATTAAAATTTTTTCAGAGCTCTTAGGGCCTCAACAAGCAAGTAAAACCTTGTTTCAAAACATCTAGTTCATTAGTAACGACCTAGTTATGAGGAATAGGATATACAGGCAGAGATTAACCGATTATTTTATGGCATTTTCATCACAAAATGCAACAAGAGAAAAATATAGTACAGTATATTATAATCAAGAAGCTATAAACTCACGGAAATTTAATTAGATCAAAGGAAAATAAGAGTTTATCTAACAGATTAGAGTTGCCCAAACCTTTCAAAACCACAGAAATAGGAAACAAGAAATTTGGGGTGCTGACATAATCTTAATTTTAGTAATAATGTTCTCTCACAATGAAATTAGAGTTCAATTTTTGTGCAATCAAACAGAGAGAAATCCATTTAAAGATGAACGATCAGCAAGAACTTGAATTCAGGAGTTGTAATTGCTTACATCTACAGGAGAGGGTGAAGAATATTGTACACCAAATCCTATATATAAGAAAGTCACGGATACCACAACCTTAAAAAGACTATGTGGTAACAAACAAGAAAATTGAATAAAATAGATAAATATATAAAAAACAAACTAAACCCAACTGAATTAATCAAATAAACTTTCATAACTAAACTAAGATTAAACCTATTCCAACCTGAAATTAAATGACCAAATAGGCTCAATTAAATAAACCTAACCCTATACTAAATCCATCGGGATGGTAAGCCTGGGATGGACTTTAGCACATTTCGGCATAAAACCCAAGCGCAGCATGCTCCATAGGTGCATACCACCTAGACACCTCACATATAATACCATCATGCAAGAAGAATATTCCTTTTACTACAATGATCCTCCTCATTGTGCTTAGTCACAGGTTCCACATTAATGCTTATATATTTATATAATTGATTGACTTGTCCCCAAATAAAAAACATGGGAACTCCTATTACTTAATCACAAATTGCCATCATTACATATCTCGAAACACCCCCATTCCCCCCACCCCAAACCAATGTCCCCACTCAGTGGCCTAGCTAATGCAAATTTTTATTATAGATATTCTGGTTTAAACGGAGTTTAATGGAAAACAGCATTTACATGCTTGCTATCAAACAGGCTGCAGTATTTCTTTGCAGAGTTGCCTTTTCAAACAGGGTAACTTGGGCAACATCTTGAAACTGTCTACAGATACTTACACTAAGAAATTAACAAAAATCTCAAATTACGTTGATTAAAGTACAATTACACTGGTTAAAAATAATCAGGTTAAAAAAAATGCCCAAACAAATGCACTAGTTGTTGATTGTAACAACTACACCAAGAAACTTAAAAGTCTTTAATGACTAGTAGTCTACATAACTACAAAGAGCCTAACATAGATAATCAGCACAAAAGGAAATGCAAAATTGTGCTTATAAACTATAATCAGTTCGTAATTTAGCATGCAATTTCCCATCCTTCATCCAATCTGTAAAAGGGATATCTATGCAGTACCTTTTTAATACAGAGTTATTGTCAGCCTTCTAACAGCATGCAACCAAGATTCTACATTAGGCCTACTCCATAGATGGATAAAACGGTCAGCTGGAACTATCACAAATTTTACTAGTAAAAACAGCCGAGCAATCTAAAGCATGTGATGAAGACTGCTGCGTTGGTAAGAAGACTTTGCAGTTTTACCAAATCATGAGTCTATAAAAAGGTCCCTACAGTATCTTACATGTATGAAGAGCTTTGACCGCTGATCTTTTCCACCAACATAAAATATGCATGTTACAGAAGGCAACCAATTAAGCAGCTCACTCTGCATGACAAATAGTGTCAAGCAACAACTCTTAGGAATAACAAAAGAAGCAATTACAGAGCATAATCCTTAAGAGCAAACATGACCTTCCAATTCACCAGAACAGCATTCGGAACTATTATAAGGTGTGGTCCATAGTTCCCTTTAAACTCCATCAAGTATGCAATCAATGCCATTACCTGCCCATACAGTGAAAGACAATCATGTATTAATACCGAATTAGAAATACAAATTTTTATGACATGACAGTAACAACCAGGAACATTAAAATATAGGCTAGTAGATGCAGCAGAAGTAAAATTAGATGTCAAAATTTGCTACTGGACTTCAGCTCCTGCATTCATCATGAAAAGTCACGCTTGGTTTCACCATGCCAAAACATTATACCCACTTTTCTTATGTTCGTTTTTTGAAAGACACTTTTCTTACATTTTATATGTAAAAGTTTGTGCATAAAAGTGCAAATGCCTGCCCAATAATGGAGGAAACAAGGACAACAAAAAAATATCACCAGTTATGCACAACGAGGTTCCAATAATATCATGACTCAGGATCTTTTATGAAGATATTAAAAGCCCAACCTGCACAGTTTTGCCAAGACCCATCTCATCAGCCAAAATACCATTCAACTTATTGTTATACAAAGACAGCATCCACTGCAGCCCAACCTGGAAGGTCAAACAAAGAACCGTACATATTACAGCTATTTTCAGAAGTTAAATAATTTCAAGAGTCAGCAGATTTAGGAACTTGCAACTTACAAGCTGATAATCTCTCAAAGTTCCAGTTCTCAACATGGAAGGCTGTCTCATAACTCTCTCACTGACAGCATGTGCCAGATTGTAATATCTAGCAAACAATAAAATTTCAGCAGAATCCATCAAGAACAAAACAGCTACAACCATAATTGCTGGTATTTGATGATAAGGGATGCATTGCATTCAAAAAAACGTTATCAAACAGAACCTAACATAAAAATATAGTCAGTGTAATATAAGACTATACAGCATGCTCAGAACCTTTTATATATCCTCATATCTTTTGCCACAAAAACACAAAAAATGAGATGGACACATATTGAACAAACATGAAACAGTCTGACACACTTGTTTACGGATGAATTTTCTTTTGGAGCATTGATTTCTGAGAATTTGTTCCTTATCAACACCTCCTGCCCTGCACATGCAGCTGCAGCCTTCACTTCTTCTTCCGAAAAACCCTGTCATGGAAACTTTCACAATAACCACTCAAGCAGATAAAATGGTGGAAAAAGTGACAGAAACAAAAATTAAAAGTAATGATTATTATTGTGAAACCAGTGGAAACAATACCTGCGCTCTTGCAGCTGCAACAGCAGCATTGGCTGCCTCTTCCATCTCTTGGTTACTTTTTGCAGCTGCTATTTTTCCTCCAAGTTTATGAAGATACTCCTCTGTCTGAGACAAAAAGGAAGATAGAACAGCATATCGCTGAGCTGCATCACCAGGAACGTTAGTTTGCTGTTCTAGCAACATCTCACGATATCTATCCACATCATTGTTCTTCAAAGCCTCCATCCTTCTGTTTCTATCATCATCCTTTCTCTTTGAAAATTCTCGCAGCATCCTCTCATGATATTTAGCAACTCCTCTGTTACGAGTTGTCCTTGCATCACGAATAGCCCAATGTACCTCCAAAAGCTTCTTACGCCACTGGAAGATCGATTTTAATTGCTTTTCTCTTGAAGCCTTCTGTAGTTGTTGAACTTGCCTGATAAGATCAATTCGTTGACGCTCACACTGCTTAATGAACTTCCGATACGGCCTGTCAGACATGACCATGATCTCTTGTTGCTCTTGGTCAACCTTATCTCTCAAGCGAGCTTGAAGTTCTAATAGTCTATGTTTTCTTTCTTCAATCTGCAGTTTCAACACAAGGTCAGGTCTAATTCTTTTTCTCTCCAAGTTAACAGCAAGTAGTCCTGTGATCTTTGTCAAATTTTCAGCCCGTCTCTTGTTAAGTACATCTTTTCCAACCTCAAATAGCAACTCGTTTGCATCATATGACAAAACCAAATTACTAGCGTAACTAGTGGCATTAGATCCCAAAGAGTCATGCTTCTTACTGAAAGAAGGGAAGTCAAAAAGTGGACCATGATACTTTCTGTTCAGAGTGTCCTTTGAAAGTGGTGTATTGTTTGCAGGAACCAGTTTCTTGGTTGGCACAGTATCCCCGTTAGCACTTTCAGCCGGTAAGTCCTTTACCTTCTCAACATCATTGTCTATTTTGACTGATACATTTTCACAATCTTTTTTAACCGATACATTTTCACAATCTTTTTTAACCTCCTGTTGCTCAGATTTAAAAATGGATTTAGTATTTTGCTCTGCATTCACATTGGAAGAAGCGTAAGTAGGTTTATTGCTAACTCCTCTTACCCCTTGAGAGTGATTAGTAATGGCCACTTTTTCTTCTCCAACAAAGGGCTCTTCTTTAGTTAAACCATTTCCCATACTCAGAGGAGGCTCCTGACAATTCTCAACAGGCAGCACATTTCCTGCAATCCCTTCCATGTTGTTCACAGCTTGTCTTTCCTGATTAACCAAAGCTGATGGAAGAAACGCATGCTGCAAATTGTTTTCAAGTGGTGGTGGTGCAATTGCTTGAAGGACCTCTAATGGAAGAGCATGTTCACCACGCTGTAATGTGTAGAAAAAGAAGATAATTAGCTCTTCATAGAAAAGCAATTTTCCTTTTTTGCATTAAACAAACAGTAAAAACAGATGTTCAAAAACTACAATTTTCTAGGCACACACAAGAGAATAGATAATAGAAATTCATGCATATGACAAGCACGCATGCACACAACACAGCAGAAGACTCTGAATGCAGAAAGAGTTCAAAACTTGTTTGAACATGTCACGTATTAGTACCTTAAGACGTCTAAACGCTAATATTTGAGCTTTCAAGACATGGAGCTGTGGTTTGGTAAATCCAAAAGGTTGGTAAGCCGCATGCGTTGATCCACTCTGAGGTGGAATCTGAGTGGCCACAATATTTTTGAGAATGGCTGGTGGAGGTGTTGATCGGCTCACTGGTGCCCAGGACCTAACATTCTGCACCCACTGTGCATCAGATTCAACAATCATATTTTCTGCATTTAGTTGGCCAAAACTAGTTGACTGTGGCATTTGTATTGTTAAGCCTCTATTTCCGACAGCAGTAAGAAATGTGCCAACCTGACCATTCATTCCCTCCCTGCCAAGAGATACAACTTGTTGTTGTATCTGCATGTTATTATATGCACTTGCATCATTTATCGAACCACCATTATTAAATGAAGTAGCATGTACCAACTCCTGGTCATGCCCAGCCTGAGCAGTAAGATCCCTGATTCCTTGTCCACTAATTTCACTTGCAGCAAGTGAAAACATACCTTGGACATTTGACAATGGCAAGTTTGACTGAGTTGTTAAGGTGGTTTCATTCAGCCCCTGCACTGTATTCACTCTTCCGTGTTGCCAAAGTGGAAGAAACTGAGTTATCAGGTTCAAGTTTGAAGGATGGGAGAGATCAATGTTATGCTCCCGAGCCCAGTTCTGCATGGCTTGCAACTGGGCCATAGCCATTTGATTATCTGTAGTATTTACCATTGTTGCTTGTGAATGTAATGATTGCATTGGCTTTGGCATGTTTGCAGAAGTTAACTGCCCGGAAACCAGATGTGGGCGTTTTAGTTCATTTTTCTCATCACTGCCTGCTTGGCGTTGCTCTATCTTCTTCTCAAATGGTGGAAAGGTTTCGCCTGGCCGCTTAAATAAAGAAGCATGTGTCTGGTTCATAGACTGTAGAGACATAAGATCCTGCATTTTTGAATTGTTTACCAGCATATCTTGAAGATCACCTTTACCTTGTTCCTGAGCTAAAAAATCTCCCTGATATTTCAGTTGAGCAGCCTGTAAAGCAAACTGAGCGTAAGCCTGTTGTACTGGGTTCTGCATTTGTGGAGGTAAGAATTGACCTCTGCCCTGATTTTCCTCAAGCAACTGGGCTGAGGAATCATTACATTTTCTCTGTGGATGGGGAACAAGCATAGTACTAGAAGAGGAAGAGAGGTTACACCCACTTATAAGTCCATGCACACTACTGGCGTTATAAGCTGTCATGGCATCTTCCCCTTCAGCTTTTCTTAAATGTTGATGCTGAGGTGGAGGTTGTTGTTGTTGCTGTTGCAAAGACTATGTAGGATTCATAAAGATATCTAATACTCCAGAAAAAGAAAACTTAGCAAACATGTAAAAACTCAATTGCAGTAATCTCTGAAGGTGTAAACTCAATTGTAGTAATCAGTTATTTAAATCCAGACACAAATTTCTACCTTATTAATCAAGTATAAAAAAACAAACTTCAAATGACATTGCACCATACAAGGAAGTTCGATAATCATTTAAATCATCTACATGTTTCATTACATAAACATACTGATCAATGGAATTTAATAATAACCCAAAATGACTTCCAAATTGCTGTAGAAAAAAACTCAAGTTCCATTACATCATTAACTTTAATTACTGAGAAATGTGAAACAAACATCTTTCTCCTCCAACAAAAAAACAGAATTAGGTATCCATTGACAGGAGAAGGCACAGCAATAATCAATTCAACAAAAGCATCACTGTGACCCAGCAAACATTTAAGTGTGAAAGAAATATGAAACAGTTCAGGATTGTAGCCTGGAAAAGCACATCAGCATTCAGAAACAAGATTCTAGATGCTTACTTCTTGCAATGAAAATTCAGCAAAACATTACAATTATTTAATCTTCAGTTTTAGGCAAAAATAAGGAAAGTACCACCACAGTAAGAATGGTTAAAGCTTGAGAATGGAGTAGAAACGTAATTAGGTATGATAAACTTCAAGTTGGGGCAAAGATTCCGATCATATCAAACCAGGGAAAAGTCAAACTAGAAACAAGTTTGAACAAATAAAATTAGCAACTTAGAAAAAAAATTCAAGGAGACACCATGCTTGCAGCATTCTAAAGGACGAGCAGCCTGAGATAAAAAAGAACAAGTGCCCCTAACAGAACTCAGAAACTTCCAACAAAGAAATCATGGAGACTGTAAGTCATCATCATCAAGGCCAATAAGCAAAGAGAATTGCCATTCGATGAAGAACCTTAACCAAAACCAGGTGGTTTAAACAAGGACAAGAACTATAAAAGAGTACAATGAGACACCTGAAGGAAAACGAAAAGCTGACAGCCAATGAGCTACACACAGCAGTTAGTGTTTTAATACCCAGGAAAAAAGTAACAAAAATCTCATCAAAAACCCACTGTATGCATGCAGAGAAAGTAACCCGAGATGGAATCCAAGCCGTAGAAGCGGAAGGGGAATCCTACAAATTCCCAATTCACGGAATTAAAGACAATCCAGTCTGTCCCCACCTCCCCCAATTTTGGAAACCACAGTAACGACCGTCTTTTTCTCAGATCCCCATGCGACTGGCGAAACGACCGCCGACGGAGACAACGCATTATGTACCAAAAATAAACCGCGCCAAAATCACACACCTGCAGGAATGCGAGCTGCTGCTGCAGCTGCTGAATCGATTCGAATCCCAAATGCCCCGAGCCACACAACGCCGTAGACGAGGACGAAGGCGATCCCGAAGACGACGACGAGGACCGTCCCGGAGGCGGAGGAGCAGCCTGATCCCCTGGGTTCCTGCCATTACCGGTGACACCACCCCCAGAATGCATCAATTTAACCCCACTCCGCCAGAAGTTCAAACTCTTCGACAGCGATGCTCCTGGGACGAGATGATACCCGGATCACAAAGCTTCGCTTGGCATGCCGCGAATCTACCGCTTCTGATCACCGATCCGGCCGCTACGACCTGCATCCACATTACTCCCATCGGCGACACTGCGCCAAAATCTTTTTTCAGGCTGAAGTAGAGGCGATTTGCCGGCAGTCGTTAGGCGAATTCATGGATTCCGAAGGAGAAATCTCCCGCCGGAATGCCGCGATCTTGCCTTGCTGATGGTGATTTCACACGTAGATTTAAAAAATAAAAATAAAAATGAAAACGAAAAATTCGATCGGGTTCGTCGGTCAAACCCTAATCCTGCCAAGGCCTTTTTTTTTTAAAAAAAATGGTTTTTTATTTTTCTCGGGTCTCCGACTCTCGGAATACTTGTTGAGTGACCTGCTGGATGTATGATCCGGTCCAGCAAATCCGGTTTAAAGAAAACCGGGCCGGACGAAAATGCCACTCATTGCACCTTACAAAAGACAATAAATCATGACTACCAAAAAATAATAATAATGACTATGAAAAAATAATAAATTATGATTTAAAATTTATTTAATAAATTAAATTTTAATTTATTTAATAATTTAGTAAATTAAAAATTTAAATAATAAACGATCAATTTTGTAATTAATTATTAAAAATACATAATAATATTCTTTTTTATAATTTCACTTGTGGTCTATGAACCATAAATATGACACGGAATACAATATCATTTAGTGATACAGTGATTTTTCAAAACATAAAACACAAACATGAGATGTGAAATATAATAATAATAAAATTAATAATTCATATTTAAAAAATATATGAAACATAATACAATTTTAAATTTTTAAATATAAATGATTTGTGAATAGCATTGAAATTTCATAGGATTAAGATGATAAATTAAAAAATTTTAAGATATAAATTTAGAATTTACTTTACAAAATAAATGAAAAAATAAAAAAATATAATTTTTTATTAGAATAATCACAATGAGAATGATAATAAGCGGAAATAAGAACTTTCAATATTGTGGATAAGGGAAAGATGAAGGTGAAGCTACAAATTTTTTTACAATTAATTGATCTTCGTAATGCTCGAGGGCAACAAAGTAGGAAAAAATTTAATTTAGCTTAGTTAGTTTAAAATTTTGACTTATATAAAATAAATTTTTAATAATAATAATAATAAATATATTTTAAATTTTATTAGATAAAATTTTAATAATAAAAAAATTTTAAAATATTAATAAAAAATATATCTATAAATTTTATTAAAAAAATATAATATTAATAATAAATTTAATATTAAATATATTTAATTCTATTTTATATATGTCTAAAAAGTATATTATGCTTCAAGAGTGTCCCAAAAGTATTATAACGTGTCCTAAAGTGTCTTTGAATATCTAAGAAGTGTCCTTTAGTTTTTTTAATATTATTTTATTAAAATACGCTACGTAGCATGTCTGATATGATATTCCCGCATGTTCATATATCCAATACAAATACGACGTGGTTGTTTAAAATATTTATGCTTCATAGCTTGCGGCCAACATAGCATAGCCAAAAAAAAACTTCAAATTTTTTTAAAAATATTTTTGCTAATATTTATATTTAGCAAACTAATTAGATGGCTATGTTGAGCTTTAGCTAAAATACCCAGTCAACCTGCCCTTCTTCTTAGCTATCAAAATTTATCGCAATTGCATGGCTTTTATGTAATAGAAATTGACTGCTACGCAAACAAACAACGAAAAAATGAGCTATTTTGCTTCAAGTTATAGTACCTATGTGCGCATGCATTATCGAGCTCTAAATTTTCGACGTGTTCCTCTTTTCGAACATAAAATATCTGACATTCAAGTGCTACTATCGAGACGAAAAAAATCTCAATCGCTTGAAACATTTAATTTGCGGAAGCCTAACTTTTAAGTACGATACTTGTATATTTACTATTTATATAAGTGATGCACATTGTGACATGTAACAAATGGAGCCCACTAGAGAACAAGCTCCGTCAACTTGTTGTGACTCCCCTTGTTAATATTGCTTAAAAAAAGTTTAACGTAAAATAATATTATATTATAATATTATTTGATATTTAATTGAAATCATATTTGAATACGATTTCTATAATTTAGAAAGCTATCCGTACATGCTAAGATAAGATTGTATTTAAATATGGTTATATAACTGCAAATGTGCATGACGTAAAACTCAAATTTAAATACAATCCAATAATTTTGTAGATTCTCGGAACTGAAATCGTATTCAAATTTTATCATTTTAGCTGTAGTAATTTTGAAGTTGAAATTGTATTAAAATAGAAATTAAATTGCATTCAAATATATTTTATAATTAGAAATTATATCCTATTATCAAAATTATTTTCCAATATTATTACATAAATAAAATCATATTCGAATAATATTTGCTTGGATCAATTTGGATATATAAATCATTTTTGAATATAATCTATATCTATAATTTAGTTTGAAATTTCATATTCAAATATAATTTAGAAAGTTATAGTGTACATTAAAATAAAATCATATTTAAATATAATTATACAACAGTAAATGCACACAACATTAAAATTATATTTAAATTTAATTTAACATTTCTGCAAAATTTAAGAACTACAATCATATTTAAATAAAATTTTAGATTTAGTGCTTTTGAAATCAAAATTATATTGAAATATAAATAAAATAATATTTGAATATAATTTATATAAAAAAAATATATTTAAAATCATATTTAAATATAATTTATGTATGTTATTTAATTTAAAATTTTATGATCAAAATTAATATTTTTAAATACACTAACATAAATCATATTAAAAATTTCAAATATGTATATGCATATAGTATCAAAATTATATTTAAATATTAAAAATTTAAAAGTAAAATCATAATTGTATTTAAATTTAATTTTTCCTATAATTGAACAAACGATGTCGTCACTGCACGTGCAACTTGTATTGATGCTGCAGTGCACCGTACGTAGCTTTCTCGCCTGTTAAATGGTGGAGCGTTCGGCGTCGGTAAACTCACCGGCATCTTTGTGGCGTGGACCGTGCGAAACGGATAGGCGGAGGACCCGATCCCTCGACGTACATATTCCCTCGTCCACAAAGTTGCAGAGGAGAAAGCGAGGGGACTGCGCCGGCGATGCTGATGCTGCTCCGGTATCTCTTCGGAGGCGTTGTCGCCACTGTGCTGTGGTTTCTCCTGGTTGTGGTGTCGCGGAACAAGAAGAAGAACAAGCAACCTGGAAATGCCGAAGGACTGGCAGCTGCCGCCGTGGAGAGCTATGGAGGTTTGGCTGGGGACGGAGCTGACATCATCGTCGTCGGAGCCGGTGTTGCTGGATCTGCCCTTGCCTATACACTCGGGAAGGTGAGGAATGTTTTCGGGGATCAGATCTGGTTTCAAATTTCAATCAGCCAAATGGCCTGAATTTCGTCTTCTCGTCGTTCCATTGATTTTTGTTCTCCTATTGTAAAATTTATAGTTGCTTGCCTTTCCATTTTTATCTTGGATAGAGGATGACGGTGCACGGAATAGACACCTGCGGAGGCAGGGATAGCCTCGAGCTGGCCAACTGCTAGGGGTGAATTTCATTTTGGTGCAATGTCGGATATTCTGTATCTAACGATGGATCATATAGAATAGGCCAACAGAAGAAATATTTTAGATATGATTAATGACTCTTATTAAGACCTCTTGACCAGACTAAAGAATAAATTAATTAGATATCTCTAACTCAAACAGTTTGTGTCTTCAGACTTCTTCTGACAAAGTCCTTTCCTCTACATTTTATCAAGTCAATGCATTCTTTGTAGTAGGGATGATCAAATATTTTTTTGGGATATTTACATACACGCTACACAAATCTTAGCATATTACACTACCAAATGATTTATGAAGTTTTAGAAATAAAGCATCTTGGGATTAAAACTTATCTAAATGGTATTTGTCACATATTAAAACTTTAAGTCGTTTTACTGAGTTTAAGAGCTTAGAAGCTCCAAACTCTCTTTGAGTGATTTAAAATGTAAGCTGCCTAATCCCAATCAACCACAAAAGATGGATTAAGGATGGTCTTTATTTTTCTCCTTTCACTCCCTTATATGTTCTTGCGATGCCAGAGTTCGCAAACAAAGTCCTCCTGGTTGCTATTTCTGTTGCCAATTTCGCGCATAGTTCTTGCATAGGCCGGGTCCAAGTAATTCCAAACTTCCCATTCACTTCTTCAATAGTCTTGAAAGAGCAACATGTTCTTGGTACCATCCAATGATTTAGATATCATTCAAGCGAGTATGGACATTTTACATGTAGAGCCTATAGTGGTGTTTTCACATCCCCAATCTGCAGATGAGCATGGTACTTCTTAGTAAACTAAAAAGTGAACTACTACATATGATTATTTCTAATGCATAGCACATGGATTATTTATTACATAATACATAGCTCAACATAAAAATCACATTCTATTTTCTCTAATACGCCATTCCTTTCATGCATTCGTGCTATATCTGAAAATACTGAGGTACCTTCAGAAAAATAATGAGGGTTCACATTTCAAAAAAAAAATAATATTGGTGATTCAAATCGACTTAGTAGGCAAAACAATTGAACAACTCAAGATGAAAGCAATCAATTTTACAGCCATGCATATAAGCATCAACATATCACATATGTCATATAACATGCTACGCTACTCCTTCCTTTTTTCTCCTACTTTCCTTTTATCCCTTTTTTTTGTATTTTCTTATTCCTTCTTTTTCTTATATAGGGCTCTTAAGCTTTTCAGGGGGTCATGGCTATTATTTTCACATCATGGGGATTTATCCCTCACCTTTATGCGATGGAGGGGACATGTTTTCTTCCACAACAATCAGACTTATAACCATCTTTAGTTCAATCGAGGAGACCCTTCTCTTTTTTTGAAACTAGGATTTGTGCCTCACACAGTGTAACGGAGGAGACCCATTTCTTTTTATTAATGTATTTATACATCATCTTTATTGCAATGGAGGAGACATTTTTATTTTCATGGCCATGGGGTTCATATCTCACTTATTGTGTAATGGAGGAGACCTTTTTCTTATCAACTGCATCAATCATTATCTTGAGCTAAGGAAGACATGATTCCAAGGGGAACTCACTATCTTTTCTTTTCTTTCTTATTTTCTGTACACACTCTTTTCATTCTATCAACATGAGAGTAATCAAGTTTATGCTTTGCTTCTCCTTTCATCATTTTGTGTATTATTGGAATATCAATATACTTTCCGTATGGCATAACAAAATACTTTTTCTTTGTCATGCTATGCTAAAAAAATCCATCATACACATCGTCCACATCAAGATGACCACCATTTTTTTATTATCGTCAAATGAGATAATCCAATCGAGGTTCTTGGGGTTAACAATTTCATTCTTTCAGTGAAAACCTAAAAATGATGATACGAATAAAAGTAGATAATCAAATTGATACCCCTCACTATATGCTTGCTAATATAAAAGCCATGACTAGCAACTGTCATGTAACATATGAATAACTTGTCAAGATTTTGTTGCTTTAGAATGAATGGATTAATTAGTGATCTCACTTTTCTCTTCTTCCCCTTTTAACACCATCAAAAGAAAGGAAAATTTTCATCATTTTAATGAGCTCCCCCTAAATATTCGTAAATATTATAGTGTAGAATAATATGATTAAAATATTTTGTCTGAAAAGAGACACCAATTGTAAAGTGTATCAATTGTAAAGAGATGCCAATTTTAAGGAGATGGAATATTTTTTAAGTAAGGTAATACATCATCATACTCATCCCCTTAGTCTATGAATATAAATCTATGAATAACACGTCTTAAGCGCTAACTATGGCATATGTTTTAAGTTGTGGTAGTTATGCATGATCACAGATAAAGTAACTATAACATCATATCAGAGTATAAACTTTTATAACATTATATAAATTATCATTCATAGCATTAAAATCTTCACATTACATCATAGTTCACCATTGTGAATTATCAAAAATAGGCCCACAAATAAAACTTACGTCAAACCATTAATGTTTAAACTGATATAATTGATAATTATATTATTAAGTTATTGTGCCTTAAAAGAATACTCAGACTGTCCGGTCAACTATCAATAAGGATCAGACTATTCGATAATCTGTGATAAGTTTTGTCTGATGGGGCTTGTTGTAGATCAGACCATCCGTTCGATTGTCTAATTCGTTCTTGTTGCCAACATGACACCTTAATGGACTGTCATTTCTTTTGTTATTCTGTACATATATTAAACATCAATCTTGCCTATTAGGGGCTTATTCATTCTTACAAGTGTTGTATTAATAGTGTGTTTGTTTGTGATAAGCCGATATTACTGGTAAAATTTAAATGTAAGGGACAAAAATTATAGCTTATATACATACCCCAGTAGACACTGTTCCTCCAATACCTAAATTAGTTCAAGGGACTTTGGTTTGTTCTAACATGAACCTGGTGTTCCCATTGTCCAAGTGAAACCTGCACTCAAAAGCTTAACACTTGCTCTTGGGTAGCCAAACAAGATGTGATCTCATAAGGTTATGATACACAATAGAAGTAATGACGATGATCTTTTTGGGGTTCATGCATAAGTAAACATTGTTTTCAATTGATTTTCTTATAGAGCCCATACGTGCAACATGTTCATTTTTATTGCAGTAGAAACATGCAACATAGATGGATAGCATGCATGATTGTTCTAACATGATGCGTAGCCTGAGAATGAGAAATTTTTTTTGCAATGGAGAATAATCATGCTTTTTTATAATTCATGAACTGTTTTCCTCAATGAAGTATTTTCTAAAATCATGGCCTCAAATTCCATTAAAAAAAATCATAGCCTGAAAAGCTCAAGTCTTTTACTTCTTTGAAGTTACTGACAGCATCATATTTATACGTTCTTGATTGATATAATAGCATTTAAACACAAGTTCATGATATTAATTAACTAAACCCTGTTTTGTGCTTCATGTACGCCAAATTTTCCCTTTGTTCAACAGTTCGGATCTTACAGAAAGCTGTGGCTTACAAATAACACAATCAACTCTTATAAAGTTGATTGCTGATGGTTTACTGCTCAAATCCATCAGGAATTCTTGACCCCATTTGTACTCCACTTTAAAGGTCTCCTAAAATTCAAAATTGATCTTAACAACATTGACCTATATTGTTCCTCTTTCTTGGTTCTAGGATGGGCATCAAGTACATGTTATTGAAAGAGATTTAACAGAGCCTGATAGAATTGTCGGTGAACTTTTGCAACCAGGTGGTTATCTCAAATTGGTTGAGTTAGGCCTTGAGGGTAATATTTTGGAATTTTCAAATTTATTGCTTGATTGCTACATTTTGCTGCATTAACATCTTTGATAAAATGAGTTCTAATTTTCCTGCAGATTGTGTTGAAGAAATTGATGCACAGAAAGTATTTGGTTATGCTCTCTTCAAAGATGATAAAAGAACCAAGGTATCCTATCCCTTGGAGAAATATGGTTCACAAGTTGCTGGCAGGAGCTTTCACAATGGACGGTTTGTACAGAGGTTGAGGGAAAAGGCTGCTTCATTGCCCAGGTAATTATGTATTTTTGATGCTATCAAAAAAGAATTATGTATTTTTGGCATAATCTGGCTTTCTTAGCATCTTTAAGGGCTGATTACTTGATGTGGAATTATTTTCACTTAAATTTTAATAAACAGACAAATGAAACATGCAATATCTCAATATCTCACCAGGAGCTAGAGTTCATTTAACTCCATTGCTATTTATGAGCATTCATTTGCTACAAATCTTCATTTCTATGCAGTAGTTGCTTTTCTGTTGGATGGAATGGTGTTGACATGCTAATATATATTCAGCCACTTTTAGTTTAATTAGTTCCTTTTGTAGTTTATTTACCATTTTTTGGTTTTCCCTTGTGTTCGGGTCATTGACCTGGACTCGTTTTTATAAACAGGTTAGGTTTGGATTGAACTATTTGGGTTGAGTCAAATTTGGGTTAAACCTGTCTTACCAACTCATTTTTCCACCATTAGCATCACAGTTTTTCCCCAAAAAATGCCTTAACCATTTGGGATCACCTTATTTACTTATACAACCCAGAAATACTTATTCTTTTTTAATATGAAACAATTTATTTCTGTGTCATTCTCACCGCTCATAATCTAGCATAGAAACTTACTAGGAGTTGTACTTTGTTGATTCCCTTTTTTTGGGAAATCACCCAACAATTACTCCCTGCCCTCTTCGGCAATAGGTTGTCATATGGTTCATCATCGAATCACATTATACTATGAGAAGTCGGCTCAAATACCAATTTGTCATGACCCCGTTCTAGATGTCAAGGTGTTGTCCACTTTGGCTTATCCCATATCGAGTCTTGTTTTATCTCTTAAAAGTTTTCTCGATCTTAAGATGACAATCCCACATATGTAGCTTAGAAACTCTCCATTTTTTTATTTAGACAATTCATCTTATGCTCCTCTCACCTAGCCTTAACTCCTTTCAGAAGTTACTTCTTTCACTAGTGATTCTCTTTCTCCTTGGACATCATTTGGTGATTACTCCCTTCCCTTTTTGGCCACTGGTTAACATTAATGACTCCTACACCAAAATTTTCTTGCCAGGTATATTCATATTTATGTTAAATTATGTTTATACATTTGACGGATGAAAGTATAGTGCTTCAGTAATGCCTGCCAAAACTGGTTATCGGGAATCATTGTAGGGTTGGGTTGGTTTTTCTTAGCTCATGCTTTAAGTTGCATGAATGCTTGTTGGTTTTGATTATGGAACTTTGCGTGTGCTCTCTTATTCAGAATCTCTTAAATTAGTTTATCGCAGAATACCCTTCCATTGAATTTATATGATTTGTCCTATGCAATTGCTTTCTTAGAGCTTTTTGGCATGACCTTTCCCTTGTGTTAATTGCTTATAGCGTTCGTATGGAAGAGGGAACTGTTACATCCTTGCTTGAAGAAGATGGTATTGTTAAGGGAGTAGTATATAAGAGTAAATCTGGTGAAGAACTCAAAGATACTGCTCCACTTACTATTGTATGTGATGGTTGCTTTTCAAACCTGCGACGGTCTCTCTGCTCTCCGAAGGTGAAAGGATCACATTCTATCCTTACTGTCTAGTATAACTTTCCAATTGTTTGATCAAACAAAAAAAGCTTTCCAGTTGTACAATTTTATTTGGTCTTTGAGTACACTTCTGTTTACATGATTTACAGTTTGCACGGCAGGTTGATGATAAATTTGCTTCAGTCCTTTGGACTCCTAACAAAGGCTTTTTTGATGACTGTTATTTTTTAGGTTGAAGTGCCATCTTCTTTTGTCGGCTTGGTCCTGGAGAATTGTGAACTTCCATTTTCAAATCATGGGCATGTCATATTGGCAGATCCTTCACCCATTCTGTTTTACCCTATAAGCAGCACCGAAATTCGCAGTCTAGTTGATGTTCCTGGTCAAAAAGTGCCTTCGATAGCTAATGGTGAAATGGCCAATTATCTCAAGACTGTGGTAGCACCACAGGTACATTTGATTGTTATATTAAATGATACTTCAGTCAAGAACTATCCATTTTTCATTCTAAAAGTTTATTCATTTTATGCTCTTCTTGGACTCCATTTTGACATAATTTATGTTCTGTTTCAGATCCCCACTGAACTACATGATGCATTCATCCAGGCTGTTGAAAAAGGAAACGTAAGAACAATGCCAAACAGGAGTATGCCAGCTGCTCCTCATCCTACTCCTGGAGCACTTTTGATGGGTGACGCGTTCAACATGAGACACCCTCTTACTGGAGGAGGAATGACTGTGCTGTTGTCAGATATTACTTTGCTACATAATCTTCTCAAGCATGTGAAGGATCTCCATGATGCGCCTTCTTTATGTAAATATTTGGAATCCTTCTACACCTTACGCAAGGTTTGTTTTCGGACTTCTCATTTATAGAGCCTTAATCAGGTTACTGTTGAAAATCACCGTTTTGGTTCTAATTGTTTATTCTTCATTTTTAACTTTTCTCTAGCCTGTTGCTTCGACAATCAACACCCTGGCTGGTGCCCTATACAAGGTCTTTAGCTCATCGCCAGATCAGGCTAGGAATGAAATGAGACAAGCGTGTTTTGACTATTTGAGTCTTGGAGGTACTTGTTCAACTGGACCGATTGCTCTCCTCTCTGGCCTTAACCCACGTCCGCTGAGCTTAATTGCTCATTTCTTTGCGGTTGCTATATTTGGGGTTGGCCGCCTCCTGCTGCCATTTCCTTCACCTAAGCGAATGTGGATTGGAGCTAGGTTGATTACGGTGAGTTGTGTTCATATTTCTTAATTTATTCTGATGTGATGGTTTAAGTTTTTCACATCCTTTTTAGAAGTTAATGAATACATTGAAGGATTCTCATCATTTCCCATGTTGTTTCTAATCTGCAAGATTGAGTTGTGCAAGTCATTTTTTAAGTCAATACATTTACAGTTTTACACTTAACCTTTGTTATAGCTTTTGTTAATTAATACACACATTTAGAAATTTTCTGTTTAGTTGCCTGAACTTGACCAGATCCATGCTAGGCATTCCTTAAAAATAAAGTACATTAACCCTTAGGATTTTAGAATGGCCTCGACACATAGATAGTTGTTTGTTCATGATGTGTTATTAAGATACTCCCTTAGATGGTAGCTTAGTCATGATGTGCTATGTTGAACATGAAAGGAGTTATGTGCAAGCGCAATCTTATTGCATCATGTCAACGAATTCATGTATAAACTAAGTACTACCTAACAATTTATGGTCCTTTGATGGTGTTTGATTATGGTGATAATCACTTTACTTGCCTTTTGAATACCTAGTGACTACGTGAGGAACTACCAGTGCTTGTTAGGGCCTTAACTTTTAATTAAAAAACGGTTGTGAAGGGGGAAAAAATACAGCTGGAATGCACAAAAATTACAGAGTTTAAGCTTAAGCATTTCCTTAAATTCTTTACTTCCCATGCAAAGGTTTTTTTTTTTTTTGATGTTACTTCCCCTGCAAAGTTAATGTAATCAATCTGCTGAATTTACATTGCATCGGGTGTGTGCGACGGTTAGTTGGTCTCAGGGACGGCAACAGCTCTACTTTTGCACGCAAGAAATACTTAAATATAATCTGTTAGTTGTAGAAGATAGAAACTGAACAATATAATGCAAACATCCTTGCCATAGTTTTCTCAATTCTTGCAAGAATTGCTTGCTAGTTTATGCAGATTAAACTACTTTTTATTGCTTGATGATTATGTTGGTCAAATCATATAACCAAATGATCGTCCTTGACAAACTCATTCACACAAATCTGCCATCAGCTTACCTTAAGCATGGTCCCTGTTCTCGTTCTCGGGGTTGTTATGGTCATCGTCATAAAGATCAGCAATGTTCACTCCAGCAATAACATCATTATGCGAGTGACGAATCCCCTGTTTAAGTGTCTAGTCTTTCAATTATCCCTTTTGGTGTGGGTGAATCTGGGAACATTTTGATTGTGCACAAAATATGACATTAACTCGAAGATACTAAATTTAATATACTTTGTATCAGGTTGAAGTTACAGACTAATAATATTCTTTATGTGAAGGGTACCCATTTAGTTTAGTTAATTATGAGCCTTCACACCAGAGAGTTTCCTTTAGAATCCTACTTCCAAGGTCCTATTCAAGTATAAGTTTCACTGTACTCTTTCAACAGAAATGCAAGCACATATCTACAACTATTATTATTATTATTATTATTATTATTATTATTATTATTATTATGGGATAATTACCTACATGCCATACCATTTAGTTTTATTTATGCATTACCCATCCATTATTAGTTAATTACGCTATGCACATTCAAAACATTACAAAATCTTACATACGCACACTTTAACTTGTTTTTATTATAATGAGTTATCATAATTTTCCAATAATCTAACTATGGTTAGATCACAAAAAATCTAAGTCATTCATTATATTATTTTAAGGATATTTAAATATATTTTGAGTGAAAATCCTAAAACATTGATGTTTAAGTGGTGGCAAGGGAAGGAGACATCTGCGACGTGAATTGATTTTAGGACAAATCAACGCTTTAATGTGGCATTGAGAAAGAAAAAAAAAATATCATTAAGGGTAAAAAAGTAATTTTAATAATTTACTAACGAAATATTTTTTTTCAAATAGATTTTGATTGAGTTTTAACTCAAGTGTGTGAATATAAGATTTTGTAATATTTTGAATGTGCATAACGTAATTAACTAAGAATGGATGGGTAACGCATAAATAAAACTAAATAGTGTGACATGTAGGTAATTATCCCTATTATTTTTGATACTATATCTGCAACTATTATTGCCTGCATTACTATTTGATATTTGAGTTAATTACTAAGGGTCTCTATAATTAACCTTTAATTGCACTTTAGTCTATAGTTTTTAAAAACTTTCTGATTGGTTCTTGTTTTGAAAACTTTGTAACCATAAAGGTTCTTGAAACTTATGATTATTACATAAAAGGTTTAAATTAATAGTTTTCGTCAGCATCTAAGGAATATTCTATTATTTTATTTTTTTAATTTTTAATTTTTTCTCTTTCCCCCCTCCGCCCATTTTCTTTCTCTCCCCCTTTCGATTCTCTCTCTCTCTCTCTTGCTTGCTCTCACAAGGCAGCAGATGAAGGGGGGCAGGTCACCCACCCTTCTCCGCTCTCTCTTTTTCTCTCCTACTCCCACAGGGAAATAAGCGGAGAACAACAGCAACAAAGGAGACCAGACAATGGCGACAGCAAAGGAGAGGCTGGAATGGAGGTTGGTAGTGAAGAGAAAGAAGAGAGAGAATATGGATAATGGCATATTCTTGAGAATTTAAAGAATTATGAATGATAATTTGAAATATGTTGTAATACTAGTTAAATTATAGGAACCTATCAAAAAAATTTTAAAAATTATACATAGTATAATTAGGAGTTAACTCTGGGGACGTTTTATTAATTCACCCTTGATTTTTTTTTTTGCTTCTTGTATACACTAGAAAATTAGAGTTTCCTATATGGCTACAAGGAGTGAACATCAGGAATATTTTTATCCAATTAAGACCGTTAAAATACTTAGAGAAATATGATCTGATGACTTTTAAAGGAAACTCTTAGGCACTGTTTGGCGCGAGAATCAAAATAATACTAGTTTAAAAAATAATAATATTAAATAAATTTTTTTAATCATTTTATGCAAATTTTAATGTAAAAATATTATTTTATTTCACATACTTAATAATTTTTAATAAAATTCTCAACATTATTTCACATCCTAGACCAAAATACTTAAATCGAGTATTTCGATCTAGGATGTGAAATGAATTGATATTTTTATTAAAAATTATTGAATATGTGAAATAAAATAATATTTTTTTATATTAAAATTTGTGTAAATGATTAAAAAAGCTTATTTATTATTATCATTATTGGTTTTTAAATTAGTACTATTTTGGTTCTAATTTTTTATTCTCGCGCCAAACAAGACCTTAGTGTGATGCCCGTGGTCAAAAATGGTGGTGAGTGTTCACCGGATCGCTAGGTGATATCTCAAAAGATGGGAATCGCTGAAGCAAAATACAACTCCTAGTAAGCTTTTAGGCTAATAAAAAGTGGTGAGGGAAGTAGAGAAATGAATTGTGTTGCATCGAAAAGGGAGAAAAGTTTCTCAGCTGTATAAGTAGGTAACGTGATCCCAAAAAATAGAAGTGTCTTTTGGCACAAAACTATGAGGCTAATGATGAAAAACTTCATTGTTAAGTGTATTTGAGGTGGAGTAGTATTGTAATGGGTGACCTTCTAGAAAGTACTCAAATCATGCAATTTCCTAGATTGGATCATCAGGTATTACACTCAGATTGGGAAATAGATGCTTTTAATGTATAAAAGTGTCTTTTTCTCAAAGTTTTAGAGTTTTCTAGCATATATTCAATCTGTGTGATTCATTACCTGTACCTAGATTAAACAACAGCAGCTTACAATCTTAAAATATACTATTATCGGATTCACCAATTGCCTATGAAGCAAGGGCACAAGAGAATACGAGGATACAACACGATACATTAACACGATAATTTTCCAATTTATAGGGCGTAGACACAATACGATACGACATATTATGACGTGCAGAGATTTCAATGCTTCCTTGGCGATTTCCTATTGCTAGAATTGGTTTGCAATTTTTTTTTGAGGTTTTTACGTTAATGACAAAAAAAACTTTAATATTTACTTATTAGACACCCTAAAGTTAAATATTACATGACACACACTTATTTATTTTAATTTTACAACCAACACACCCTAGTTAAAAAATCATTACATTTTATTTAAGTAAACCATACTTAAATTATGTTTTAATTTAAATAAAGTTCATAGGAATAAAATCTAACTCTCGGTGCACCTTAACTTAAATCTTACATGTTAAAAACTATTTAAATCTATTATTTATGTAGAATATTTTAAATCTAATCGTTAGATGCTCATCTTAACGATTAGATTTAATTTAAGATACAAAAGGGGTTAGATTTTATTCCTATGAACCTTATTTAAATTAAAACATAACTTAAGTATGGTTTACTTAAATAAAATGTAAGGATTTTTTAACTAGGGTGTATTGGTTGTAAAATTAAAATAAATAAGTGTGTGTCATGTAATATTTAACTTTAGGGTGTCTAATAAGTAAATATTAAAGTTTTTTGTGTCATACGGGTAAAAATCTCTTTTTTTTTTTTACTTTTTGGCTGCAAAATTTGTGTCTCAGAAGGATGTTTTCTGCTGAGGCTTTTAACACTGTGGCTTTGCAGAGTGCTTGTGCTATCATTTTCCCCATCATAAAAGCCGAGGGGGTTCGGCAAATGTTCTTCCCTGCGACGGTTCCAGCTTATTACAGAGCTCCTCCTGCTCACTGAAAGTCCGCTGCTGATTTTTCGAAGAAATCTTCGGCCGAAATTCTCAAGCCATTTTATGCAGTGATAGTTGTAACAATAACGAATGTGTACATCAAGAAATTGGGAATCATGGGGAGCTCTTCATTTTCTGAAGCCACAGTTTGTCAGTTCTTCAATCGTGGTTTGTTTTTTGAATTTTTCAAAGTTTTTTTCTCGCGTAAGAAATAAATTAAAGTTAAATTTTTTTTGTGTGTGTGAAAATACTGATTTATAACATTAAAATGCTAAAATCTTAAACTAATAAACAAATGAGATTCTGTTATGTCATCTTATATGCGTTTATTTAGATGTGATGTCAGTTCTTTGGACATGCTGATTTTTTTATTTTATCACAAAAAAATATGTTTGATTTTTTTATAATGGAATATAAATTGTTGAATAAAATTATGGATGATAAATGATGCGATGATTTTTATATATAGAGGATAACATAACATGATGGAAATTTTAAAGTGTTAAGAGTTTATGTGTAGCCAAGGTTTTAAAAATCGGACCGGACCGGCCGGTTCAGCCGGTCGAACCGTGAACCGGTCAGCCAACCGGTCCGGTTTAATTTCATAACCGGATCCACTTAAAATCGGCCAGAACCGGTCTAAACTGCGGTTGAACCGGTCAACCGGTGAACCGGTACGGTTGGACCGGTTGAGTTTAAAAAAAAAAAAAAAAAACTTTTCTAAACTCTGAATCCCTAACTCAGCCTCCATTCTGCGGCCTCTACTCGCGCGACAATCACGAACTCGTGATTTCTCTTGTCTCGCACTCTCCTCTTCAGCCTCCATTTTTTCAAAATTATTTAGTATTTTAGTATTTTAGTAATATAAAATGATGAAATGATTTAGTATTTTAATATTGATAAAACATATATTTGTTCAGTTCTTTTAATGATGTACTAAATATTATACTCAATTTGTGATTTGCGAATATTTTGTTGGGTTATTGTTATTTTGATTTGCTTGGAATTATTTTTTGGGTTATTGACATGAGATATTATTTGTTAAATTTAATTATTAAATATTCATTTTATGTCTAATTATTGTGTTGATGTGTGAATAATATATATCTTAATTATATTTATATTATATTTTATTAGTTTTTTTAATTTTAACTTTATCCGGTTCGACCCCGATTCGACCATTGAACCTTGAATCTTTCAGTCTACCGGTTCTGAAGCTGGTCCGGTTTTCAAAACCTTGTGTGTAGCACTATTGAAATAATATAGTGAAAAAATTTCTTAGGTTCTCTCTTTTGGTGTCAGCCAATAAATTTTAATATAAATATTAATTTATTTTTCACATTCTATTTATAGTTTTTTTTATATATTGATTAATTTATCTCATATTTTCCATAAAATTTAATTTAATAAATCAAAATTTATCACAATTTAGTATATTTAGTTTATATATGTATATGTAAACAAGGCATATCGTTCATTCGTTCTGCATAGCCAAATATTCCTGTCAGTGCACTGTAACAGATCCTTGTTAAGGACCCAAATGCAAGGAACATTGAAGTTATGCTTAGCTTATTTTATTTCTTCCTATCACGTTTATTTGTTTTAGTTGTGTTATTTTATTTCGAGTTTCTTGCAGTATGGTGTTGCTCGTATTCGAGAGTGCTTGGTCGTGTGTTGCCTCATTTTTGTGGCTTGAACATATGTATGTTTTGTGTAATTTCAGATAGTCCCAGGAAACATATGAACGAATCGTGCATTGGACGGTTGGTTCTAGATTGGACCGACCATATAAAGAGAAGAGGATCCAAAAGCAATTGGTTTGATTGGATTTTCGGTTTCATTGCACAGGCCATTCAATGTACCCAATGGTTTGTTTGTTTTGAACTATTAGATTTCTCATCCAATGGCTTATTTAGAAGCTTAAGCATGTGGCATACATTATATATTGATGAACTATGATAAAAAGGAGGTTTGTGATGACTTTGAATGTGACGCCAGTGGCCGAAGGAAAGCGAAAAGTGATCGCCCCGATGATATCTCAAAAAAAGAAAGTCATTGGAATAAAGTGAATCTCTTAACAAGCTTTTAGGCTAAATAAGAAGTGACAAGAGGGGCACATGTATAAATTATACCACTTTGGAAAAGTAAGAGAGTTCCTAATCTCTATAAATAAATAGCGTGATGCCAAATAATAGAAGTGCATTTTAGAGAAAACTATAAGATTAATGATAGGAAATTTCATAATTAAACGTGCTTGGATTGAAATAGTATTAGGATCAATGGCTCCTAGGAAGTACTCAAGTTACATAATTTTTTAAAATCTAAAGCAGATAATACCTCTACATTTGGATCACAAGATGTTACAATATTGTATCAGAGTTGACCTCCCACAGTACGATGTGGATTGAAGACTAACCAGGCTGAAGGTCGTAGGGCTGTGATACTTGTGGCCTGAGAGAGTGGGGAGTGATTGCCAGATGATATCCCAAAAGAAGAGAATCATTGGAGAAAAATGCAGCGCCTAACAGGCTTTTAGGTTGAATAATAAGCAGTGAGAGAAGTATAAAAATGAGTCGTATCACATTAAAAAGAGACGAGAGTTATTGAACTCTATAAGTAATTAACATGATCCTAAATAATAGCGACATCTTTTGGGACAAAATCGTGATACTAATAATAAAAAAACTCCATAATTAAGCATTCTTAAGCTGGAGTAGCACTTGGATAAGTGATTTTCTGGGAAATATTCGAGTGGATAATATTATTTCTTTGCTTAAAATCCTCATCTCGAATAGACCCCTACTTAATTTTTCGACGACACTCTATCAAAAACCATTACGTAGCCTGACACTCTCCTTAATTTTCTTTGCAATAATCTATTCCAATTACTTAATTAAATTTACAAGAAGCATGCTTTACAAATTAAAATTACAGAAAGAACCTTTATTCAATTTACATGCAAAATAGTAGTGAAATTTTCTAAAATAAACTTATACATGAGAATACATGAGAAATACACTTTTAAAATATTTAAAATTTTGGGTGTTGTGTATGTTAATGCCTCAAAAATGAAATATATCGTTTTCATATTAAGCTCATTAAAATTAAATTTGAATAAATCAATATTAATTTAAGTAGATTAAATAGAGGATGAGCCATCCTCCCCTTTGAAATCTTATTCAAAGTTCAAACCAACACTAGCAATATTATTATTTTAAACCATTTGATCAAAAAAATATTATCATAAACCAAAAAATTAGCCTTAAGTATTTAAATAATGAAATTTTGTCACAACTATTTGGACCGACTTAGGTTTTGCCGCCAAAATTGAGTCAATAGTAATTATAATATCAATTAAAATCCACTAAGGCCTTGTTTAGATCGAACTTTTTCTTTATATAATAGAAAAAAAAAATATTTATTTTAAATTTAATAGGAAAAAAATTTATTTTAATATTAAAAATTTATATTTGTGTTAGATGTAAAATAAAATTAATTTTTATAGTTAAAATTTATATTGAGTCGAAAAAAATCCTTGAACCAAATAATGCCTTAGAGTTGGAGCCTTCATCGAATTTATGCTTCTTGTCAAAACCAAATTTAGTACAGAATAAGAAGTGAATATCCTTTTCTCTCGATATATTTATGCAGTAACTCTCAAACTTTGTTATTTCCTAAACTTTGTTCTCGATATATTTATCGTAAACTTTGTTATTTTATATGATAGACTCGTGTCAATTTTTTTTTAAGTACTGCACATAATATTGAAGTATGGTAATCCAATAATGAAGTAGAGGATATTTAAAACTTATGTCAATTATTGCACAAGCAAAAAAAAGATTCATTCACATAGGGGTGAGAAAGATTCGAGTTTGAGCTGGCTTATTTCAACTTCGAGCTAACTCAAGCCGTAATCGAGCTAACTCAAATCCTTCGTAAAGTGAATTTTTTTCTTAAAAAAATGATTTTATTAGGATTTTAAATTAGATTAATTATGCCTACTAAATCACCTAACAGATATTCTAATTAGTATATACACTTGTAAAAATAATAAATAATTATGATAAATGATTGGATTTATTATTAATATTTTAAAAAATAGAGATCAAACCAATTAGATTCGATCCAATCTTGGCTTGTAGCTCGGCTCAATAATTTGAGCCGAACTTGATTCGAGCTAAATATCAATCCGAACATCGAGCGACCAACAATCCCTTCATCTTAGGTAATATAACCATATAATATTTCACTGAGTTATGTAAAATGAGGCAATGAGTTATAAAGAATTCTTTAGGAGTAAGGAAGGTATTTAAGTTTTACAGAATATTAGTGTAAAAAAATAATTTATATAAATTTACAAAAAAAAATACAATAGTAAGTATTTGAACATTAATATATTTTTTTTTATAAAAATTAGAAAATGTACTCATAAACAATGACATAATCTAATTTATAAAATTTCTGGCATATTCTTGGAGTTCTAAGGTTGTCAATCCAATTTATTTAACACATTCTCAACTTATTTTACCATAAAATTATGAGAAATAAAAAAAATATCACCCAAGTCTCCAAAATTAGAGATAATATTATTTAAGTCATACAATTTTAAAAAAAAATTAATAAATTTTTTGATGTTAATATTAATATTTTAATCAGACTATTTTAAATAAATTAATTATTTTATTCTTAAAATAAAATTTATTTTTAATTTAAATTTGTTAATATAAAATAACTAAAATATTCTTTCTTCTTTCACATGTTAGAGGTAGGCAAGGGAACCCATTTTAGGGTAATATTTCTATTTGTGATCAGCTATTCTAATTGTAGAGATGGGAGGAAATATTTAATAGTAATTATATATATAAATTAATAATTTTAGGAAGAGAACATAATTGAAAAAATTTCAGGGATTTTTTTTAAAAAAAAATTAGAATTATGGATCTAAATAATACTATTTCTAATCCAAGGTATATAAATGATATTTATTCAATAAAAAATAAGGTAAATTGCACAGGAGCTCTTAAGGTTAGAATGACGCTGCAAATAGGTTCCATATTTTGAAAAGCTTAGATTTGATTCTCCGAGTTTGTATTTGCGTTGCCGTATGGTCCCACGTCTGAAATTTGCTGGTTGTTTACTATTTTACCTTCAAATTTTTTACCCATTTTTTATATTATTCTAAAGTATTTCGAAAAAATATAAAGACATTTTGGTTCATATAAATATGACTAACAATCAAATTTAACCGTTAATGTCTAACTGGACTATCTAAAAAAGCAATATTTAAACTAAAAGAATAAATTACAGCTCAAACACAAACTCGGGATCTAAATCTAGATTTTTTAAAATATAGGACCTATTTACAGCTTCATTTTAATCTAAGGAGCTTCTGTGTAATTTACCCAAAAAATAAATGAGTAACATTTAAAATACCTGAAACACCCAGAAACACCCACCCCAGAAACCGAAAGAAGATTCTCTGTTTCCCAGAAACCAGAGAAGGAAATGAATTTCGGTCCAATGGTCTTTTCGTAATTTATTGGCACTCCCAAGCCCAATCTTAAACCGAGGATCCCCCAATCCTAAGAAAATCGGCAACTTTCCCTTCCTGTATAAATTCCTCCGCCCTTCTTCCTCCTTCCCGGCGTCGAATTCTCTCATCTCCCTCCTCCGATCCGATTCCCTCTTCCGGCGGCCGCAGCCATGGGTTCTCGCTACGAACTGGAGCTGACGATACGCTCTGCCCGCGACCTGAAGAACGTCAACTGGCGCAACGGCGATCTCCGCTCCTACGCCGTGGCCTGGGTAGATCCGTCCGCCAAGTGCTCGACGAAAGTCGACGTCGACAACGACACGAATCCCGTATGGGACGAGAAGCTCACCATCCCTCTTCCGCCCAGCCTCTCCCTCCGCGACGCCACCCTCTTCATCGACGTCGTCCACGCCAACGCCGGCGAGGACACCAAGCCCCTGATCGGATCCGCCCGCCTTTCCCTCAACGAGGTTGTCGACGAGGCCGGAATCGGCGTTAAGCTCGACAAAACCCTAAAATTGAAGCGACCGTCCGGCCGCCCGCATGGCAAGCTCGATGTCCGCGTCGCTGTCAAGGAACCCGCCAGGTACTACGCCCCGCCGCCTACGGCGGCCGCATACGGCCAGCCCTACGGATCCAGAGACTACGGCGCCGGTGGCTACCGCGATCCCTACGGCTACGCCCCGCAGGCCGGGTATCCGTACGGCGGCCCTCCTCCGCAGGCCGGGTATTCGTACAACGCTCCTCCTCCGACGGCAGCGCCGCCGGCGGGGTACCCCTACAGTGCCCCCCCAGCTGGGGCGCCGCCGGCGGGGTACGCTTACGGAGGACAGCAGCCAGCTTACGGGCAGACGGCGGTCCCGGCGGGGGCATCGGGGAAGAAATCGAAGTTCGGGATGGGGACAGGGCTGGCGGTGGGGGCTGCGGCGGGGGTGCTCGGGGGGCTGGCTCTTGCCGAGGGGGCCGATTACCTGGAGGACAAGTTCGAAGACCACGTCGCCGACAAGGTAGAGGACGATTTCGCCGATGATTATGGCGGCGATGATTTCTAGAGTGATTCAGAAGAAGAAAACCAGTTCTGATGTATGGTTTCGATTTGGGGATTTCGCTGAATTTGATTTCCGTTTTCTGTCACCGCGCATGTTTGATTTTGATTCTCGAATGCTTCATCTGAAGAAAAAAAAATGTGGACTTTGATCGTTTTGATCTGTGAAATGAATTTAATAAGTGGTTTATGTTGGAATATGCTTTGGTTTATTCCTTCGTCGGCGAATTCTGCTGAGCATCCAAGAGGAATGGCGTTGAGTTAGGGTTTCATTTTTAGGGCAAAATCAAACTTTAATATTCAAAATTTTAATATTTATTATAAAAATTATAATTTTTTTGTTATATATATATATATATGTATACTATAATATTGTCATATGATTTGTGCTTTATTTGTAATTTTTTGTGAGCATCTTAGGCTGCGTCTGAGAAAGCTTTTTGGTGTTAAAAAGTGTTTTTTTATATAGCTAAAATATAAAAGTTGTGTTTGATAAAATATTTATTTAACTGTTTTCAGTTATCAAAAAGCTAAAAAACAACTGTAGAGAAAAGCTAAAAAAAAAACTTTTTGGAAAAGTGATTGTGGTCTAATTAATTATGGACAAAAAATGTCCTTAATATTATTTATCTCTATAAAATTAATGACACATAAATTTAATTATTTAATAGAATGAGTTAATTATTATATATTTATAGAATATATGTAATAAAAAGTATTTAAATTATGTCTAATTTAGTTAAAAATAAAAATATCTTAAACAAGACAACAGTTTAACCAAACAATTTTGCTTTTGATGGCAGTTTTTAACAGTAATTTACCAAACGTATAAAACAGTTTTATTCAATAGCATTTTTTTATACAGCTATATAGTACAACACTTTTTTATACAGCACAGCTATGCCAAACAGAGCCTTAGTGATCTACATATTAATTTTTACATGTAAAAAATAAGAATGAACAGACTCAATGATATTTTCTTAGTTGACATAGACTTTCATATTGATCTTTAAGTCGATGGAAAAACCTATGAGAATGAGCATACTTTCTTCTAATAAGAATTGATTAATATAGTAATATGTGCTAGGTAATCAGTTGCGTTGTCGCACGACTTATATTTCTTTGTATACGAGAGAGTTTACAAAATGAAATGAAGAATCTCGATGATATGTTGGAAAATTTGGTTTCGAGAAATGCTTTGAAGAGGTGTGTTTCGTTGCTCCAGGAAAACCTAACGATTTGTTATTATGAAACAGGTCGTGTGTGGAGATTAGATGGTATGGTGTCTCTCCTGTTTGGTTGGAGATCATGGCCAAAATGATCTTTAATATGTTATTATTTTTTTTTTAAATTTTCATTCTTGATAAGTAAATTTCAATATAAAAAACTCACTTTATATTATATTCTATATAATTTTTAATGTATTATACTAATTTTTTTATTATTTTTTTTAATAAAATAATTGATAGCCTCCAACCAAACAAGGACTAAGAGTATGATTTTACAGTTCGTTGAGTCAAACTCTTATCATGTGCTCTAGACAAGCTAGACGCTTCGGTTTGATAAAAGAATTGAAGTATTTGAACAACAAAATTCTCATAGTCGGAAGGCTTGACCAGCTTAGATTTTTAAGATCTCAAATTATAAAAATGATTTAAAAAACAGACATCCACAAAGTTATGATAAATATTATCTATCATTTATTAGAAATTCTCACTTGTAGTTACAAATGGCGAGTTTGTAAGTAACATAAAAAAGAAATATGGAAGCCTTTGATAATAACCAATGAGGAAGAATATGAACACTTCTTAGTGTGAAAGTATAAAAAAAAGAAATAATTACCTATATGTCACACAATTTAGTTTTATTTATGCATTACCCATCCATTCTTAGTTAATTACGCTATGAACACTCAAAATATTATAAAATCTTACATACACACATTTTAATTTATTTTTATTATAATGAGTAATCATAATTTTTCAATAATCTAATATAGTTAGATTACAAAAAATTTGAGCCGTTCATTATATTATTTTAAGAATATTTAAATATATTTTGAGTGAAAATCTTAAAACCTTAATGTTTAGGTGACAGCAAAGGAAGGAAACATCCGCGAAGTGAATTGATTTTAGGACAAATCAGCGCTTTAGTATAGTATTGAGAAAGAGAAAAATATGTATCATTAAAAGTAAAAAATATAATTTTAATGATTTACTAGCAAAATATTTTTTTTCAAATAGATTTTGATTAAGTTTTAACTCAAATGAGTGTATATAAGATTTTGTAATATTTTGAGTGTGCGTAGCATAATTAACTAAGAATGGATGGATAAGATATAAATAAAGTAAAATGGTGTGGCATGCAGGTAATTATCCCAAAAGAAATCTGTTTAGTAGTAGATTTTATAGGTTTTCTAAATTATAAGTAGTATCAAAAATATAGAAAGATATAAATGGTAACTAAAACATAAAGAAGGCAACGATTCTAATAAGGTTAAATTACACTCGTGTTCTTGAGTATAGGGTATAATAACACTCTGATTTATTTTTTTTAAAATTTTAACTTATGGGTTTCTAATTTTTAAACTTTTAATATCTAGATTTTTTCTAAATTTTTTTATTATTAATTTTTTTTTAAAATTATAACTATACTCTTCCCTCTCTCAGTCGTTGGCGCACAAAGAGAGAGAAGGGAGGATATAACTAAAATTTAAAAAAAAAATTAAAAAAAGAACTCAGATGTTAAAATTTTAAAAATCAGGAACCCAAATATTAAAATTTTGAAAATATAAACATAAATGTTATTCTACTCTAAACTCACAGACCTAAGTGTAATTTATCCTTCTAACAATTATTAACATGTAGGGTTTTTAACTATTCGATCTCGAGCTGATCTGACTTTAGCTCAAGATTGAATTAAAAGTTTTCAATTTTATTTCGATTTAATTTAAAGAATAAACGAGAAAAATTTGATTCGATTTTGACCCAAGCTGGGCTTAGCTCATTTATTATTGATTTAAGTTTGATCTGAGTTTTAATTAATCTTTAATTTTGTAGCTAAATCATATATATAAATATATTTATTTATTCAATCAGTTTAAATAATAATCATTTATCTTATCTAATATTTAAAACTAAAAATAAAAAATTAATGTACAATAAACATAGTTTAAATAAAAAATTATGGAAGAAATTCTATTGAAATTTGTTATTAGAATATTACAAAAATCTCACATACTAAATCCAATATATATATATATATATATAATATTTTTTTATTTTTTTAATCAGTCAAGTCCTATATCAGCTTAAGATTACATTGATAAAATCCTCAAGCTATAAAAATAAATCATTAATCGGCTCATTTAGATCGAATCGAGCTTAATTCGATTTAATTTTCTAGCGATCTTCGAGCAAAGTTAACAGCGTTAGTTATGTGCGGTAAGAAGAGAAAAATAAAAAAAAGTTTCCCCCAAATTTCTTTCATGCATTGCATATCTTTTTTTCGTATTTCAATACGAATCGGGCAAAGACGTGCCATGACGGAGCATTTTTGTATACTTTTTTTTGTATTCAATTGTATTTCAATATGAAAAATTTAAATACTCGAATCTTAAAACTCTCTTATATTTTAATAGATTTAAATTTAATTTAACTTTTTATGATTTAAATCAATTCATTTAAAATAAAATTAATTTAATTCGTAATCAATATAATATTTGTATAATAACATATGCAATCTTTCTAAATATATATTAATATATCTTATGTTATATAAAATATATATTAAAAAAATTTATGTATAAATATATATACAATTTATTTTAATTTAAATAAAAAATTATATATATTTTTATATTATATCCAACATGAAATTTTAAATCAAAAAAAAATTTAAAATTAAACTTGAACAAAACTCAACTTATACTGAAATTTTTTAAATTGCATTGAGCTAAACTCGCTTGAATTTAGCTCGTTATTAGCCTTACTTGCTATAAAAGAGAAATTATTATGTCCCAATAACTGGTCAATTAATTAATATTTAGAACTTTAATTAGTGAATTAAAACTTAATTTACTAAATAATTTAGTAAATTTAGTGTCTTAAATTATAATTGTTTAAGTTATTAATTATTTATAAAAGATTGTTAAATATTTTAAATTTGGTGATGAAAGTTATTTTTGAAATTACGTATATTATAAAATAAAGTTATTTTTCATATCTAAATTTGTGTTGTAGGTTGGCATGCAAAGATTCATATAATTTTCGTGGTAACATATTGTGTAATTATTGTTATTATAAATGTAATGAAAATATATATTTTATATTTTTATTTATTTTTCATTTTTCAAGACTATTTTGTATTGTCATTTCTTTTGGCGTAAATAATATTTAAATTCTTCTCATTTATTCATATATATATATATATACATATTTAAATTAAACAATTTAATTTATCAATTTGAATAAAAATATAAATAATTTTTTTAAAAATGAATGTTATTTTATAAAAAAATTATGAAAATAATTACCTTTATAATAAGATTAGATATGGAGCATAATTATCATTACTAAAAGATATAAAAAATATTTAGTTTTTTATTATTAAAATAATATCTATTATAAAAAAATTATTTATATTTTTACTTAAATTAGTACATTAATTTATTTAATTTAAAAATAAAAAAACTACATATATATATATATATATAATATATATATATATATATATATATATATATAAGCGGAATTGAAATACTATTAATTAATATTTTTTTTCCTTGTGTTTTGTATTTGGCATAATTAGTTTTAATTTTGTTTACTTAATTTAATTATTCGGGTTAGTTAATATGATTTATTTGAATAACATCTCTTCAAAATATAACTTTAAAATCTAAATTTATGTTAATTAATTATTACTTTTTTTTACTTGTGAATTTTATTTTTTTTATTAAAATAGTTGTTATTAATCATGTGCCACCGCTCAAGATAAAATATCTAATATTATGCATACGAGTGAGACAGATTTGAGTTCGAGCCAAGTCAGAAGTGACTGAAGTTCAACTCGTTTTTACTCGATTTAAATTTAAGCTAGCTTAAGCTTTAATTAAGTCAATTCAAACGCATCAAGAATTAATTAAAAATATATATATATATATATATCTAATAAAATTTAAAATTGAAGTAATCGTAATTAACACATACTTATATATTAATAATAAATAATTATAATAAAATATTAAATATTTTATTTATATTTAAAAAAATTAAAATTAAGTCAAATTGACTATTTTTTATTTGGTTCAATAAAATTAAAAATATAAATTTTAAAATAATTTATTAGAATTGAAAGTGCAAATTTTTCTAAGTTGTAATTTAAATATTTATAAAAATTAGAAATTATTGTGCGCCATGCAGTTGAGCAGGGATTGACGATCAGACCGTTGGATTAAACCGATCGTATGGTCCGGCCGAACGTTCGCTGGCGACTTCGAAACATCCGCACACAAAGTTTATGCGGAGACGTGCAAGCAAAGCAAACTCTATGCGCCGAGTCCGCACGAATGCCCGGTTGCCTCTCTCTCCGCGCTACGCTACCGACTTCGGCACGAAACCGGAAACTCTCTTCCGTCTCGTATTTCCTTGGTCCGTGGGATCTCTCCGCCGGGCGATTTTTAACTGAGGTGATCTCCCGTTTTATTTTCGAATAATAAAGTGGTTATCTTGCCGATCTTTTACTGAATTATTCTGATTGATCTGCAGATCTCTAGAGAAGTCGACGATTATTTGATTAGGGTTTTGTTTGGGGGGTTGGGGGGTTTACTTTGATTTGTGGATCGATCGGGTGTGGTGCTTGTTTGGTGGCTTTCTGATGTGATTATTGTTATAGATTCATTTGATGCTGATGTCAAATTTCATGTATTGCTCCCGAAAAGGCCTAAAACTGTACCTAGTCCAGTTTTGTGGAATTTTGACTGGTTCCGTGTACTTTTCTTTAGGACTTTAATTAATGAAGAATCGATGAAATGAATTTCTTATGAGTGAATACTGAACAGTGCTACAGGTGAATAGGAACAATGACAGCCGCCGGTTATTTACATGATTTTAGATGTCTCACGTTCTATGATGTATGAATGGTCACAAATTGCATATGCCTTGTTTTTTGGTTGATACCTTCTGTCTCTCAGACCTTGTTTCATTTTTTTTTCCTACTGATACATGTGCCCCGTTGACATGAGAAGAACAATGAAGATAAAATATCAAGGAATTTGTGATCTGAGTGTAGTTTGTTTTTGAATTTATCCTTTTGAGGAGTGTTCACAGTTCCAACTATGTCAGGAGCTTCAAAGGGGGTTGTTGTTATTCTTTCACACTAGTTATGTTTCTTGCCCAAATGTGGTTCATTTGTACCTAAGGTAGAACTTTCTTCCTCTTGTTTTGTTAAACAAATCGGGTTGGAAAAAGCTAAGGAACATGGAGATGTGAGAGAAGGGAGGAATTTTGACGTAAAATGTGAGGTTTCTTCTTTGGAGTGGTGTGATACAAAGACGGGACTTTGGGAGAGAGAGAAATGCTATGCAATTTTCATAAGTCTAGGATTTTTGGCCATGCCATGATTCTTCAAGATGGTATTCTTTCCTCTTTGGATGGATGAATGGGTACAAGAGAGCCCTCCTATTTATATTTATAGGAGAAGTCGAAGCATCAAATACAAGTTATAAAATAGTCTCTTAAGAAACAGAGACAAGTCCCAATAAAGAGATGAGTCCCAAAGAAGAAGGCAGGAAAGGGGTAGACCTTTGGGAAGAGGTTCGGCATGTCCCACGAGGTTCATTCTCTAGTGTTTTGATCAATTGCTGACTTATCTTGATTCATCTGAGCTCAAGCTAATTCTGGTCTAAAACAAATCTTACCCATGTTAGGCTTCCTCTAGTTTAACTCGAGCCTTATTCAAATCAAGTTGGCTTGTTGATTTATTTAGTTAGATATCTTGGAAGATTATATCCCTTTATTATATGATCATTTTGATAGTCATATTGTATAATAGTTTAATATTTCTAGGAGGTAAATACATGAATATTGTTATCATTAAAGTTGAGCTAGTAGTATTATTTGAATTCTATGTGAAATAAATGAACAATAGAAAAATTATGATTCGTTATTCAACAAATTTGGTTTATTGATACGAGTTGGCATTTTGTTACAATGGATAGATGAAACTATAGCTAGCCCACTAACTGACTCAGCAGTCGCAATGACTATAACAAAGATTGAGAAACCTTAGGTGCTAAGATGAGTTGAGTCATCACTTGCATGCCTCGTGCTCTCATAAGAAAATTTACTTTAGGATAAAAAGCTCCTTGATGGGTTAAAGTTGCATTACAAGTCTAGTTAATAGTTAAATTAGACATATAGACATGATTTGGCCAAAAGGAGGGAACATCCTTGTTTTGATCATATCTGTGAGGTTGCGGGCCAACACATCCATCATTTTTTAAATTATTTTGATGCAAACACTGTTGAAGTTTTGCAAAACATAAAAAATATTAATGATTTATAAAACATTAGAATTTCTAACAATTTGTTAAGGCTTTGAAAGCAATGACACACAGAGAGGGTAGTAGTATTGATACGATTAGAGTAATATACATATATATAGTTGAAATCACTAATATCATTAATGTTTTGAAGTTGTTATTGTTGTAATGATTTGCAAATTGTTCAAATGTTAACAATTTGCGTCAAAATTATTTTTAAAAAAAATAGAAAAGAAAAAGTATTTTCGGGGATGTATCCCTACTACACCAATGTGACAAAATATTTCCCTAATTTTGGCCAAATAAGTAATGTACCCCTAATTGAGTTATTAATTAGGGATGTAGTACAAGTTACGGTCCTCATGGTACCTCTATTGGGCACTTGGAACCAAAGGCGAGGGCTTCTAAATTTTGATGGAGTTAATAGAAACTTGAATCCTATTCTCTTTTTCTTTCGTTACATTGCATCATACTGCTAGTTAAGCTAATTCATTTACCTTCTTAATGAGTTAGTTGAAGTTGATAAATGATAGAATATTTTAGTTTCCATTGACCATGATTAGCAATATGATGCTTGGTTAGAGTAAAAAAATGTGTCATAATTTGTAGGTTTACTTTGCCTTATTGACTATGATTAGATGTGTGACGGTTGGTCAGAGAAGAGTAAGAAAATGTGTCATAATTTGTAGTTTTATTTGCATATGCCAAACCATCTCATCTTAAATATATCTTGTCAGGATCTCCATAACCAATGTAAAGAAATACTGATTTAAAGTTGAGCCTTAATATAATTCAATTGTAATAAGAAAATTTTTAATCGAACCCTCTTCTATTCGAACACAAAGTAATGAGTGTCATACATATTTTGAATAACTTAATTATAAGCAGTGCAAATTATTTTCTTTTCTAAAAGTATTTTTCTTGAAATTTATGATAAGCTTTTTCTAGAGCAATACAAAATTAATGCAGATCTTCTTTTATCTTTCTATATTTCAAGTTTCTAATCTAATTCTAGTAAAGTGTATTCTAGTATCTTGAACTGGCTTCTTTACCTGCATCTGTTCATGATATAAGAACTCTTACTCACTTATTACTAATCGATGTATTTTTTATATATTTTTCATTGTATTCAGATAATACAGCATGTCGCTTACAGGGAACGCCCTAGCTTTAGTGCAATTTCTTAAAGGATTAATATTATGTTTGATTCGATAAGTTTTGCGTTGGTTGGCGATTGTTTAATACAACTCTCCGCGTTTTTTTATCCAGGATTTAGGACCCGACAACAATGCGTTGAACTCGAAAATCAACTTGTAATTGAATAGATTTTATCTAACTTGAATCAAACTTTAGTCAAACTCAAAATTTTCGAGTTTAAGTTAAGGCGAACTCACTCAAACTTGACTCATATTAACTCTACTTGCTACAGAAGAGAAATTATTATATCCTTAATAATTGATCAATTATTATTTAAGTCATTAATTTATTGAATTATTCAGTAGATTAAAACTTAATTTATTAGATAATCTAGTGAATTAATGTCTTAAACTATAATTAGTTAATTTATTGATTAGTTATTGGGAACTGTGTTGGACTCAAGTGCGGTACATAGGTGGGTGGGCTCGCTATATGTACAACCCACTAAATAGTTTGTTAATGCCGTTAAAATTAGTTTTTACTTAATATTGATTTTTTTCTTAGTATGAATGTTTTTTCTTAGTGTAAATGTCATCATGTTATATAATGTGAAAAAATTTCATACTAACAAGAAAAAATCTATACTATTTACAAAAGTATTTATAAGTAAGAAAAAAGCTATACTAAGCAGAACAAATTTATATCATGCAAACAATGCTCGTACAAAGCAAAAAAAAAATCTGTACTATAAACAAAAGAAAGTTCATGCTAAATAAAAAAATTTACAGCATTAATGGATTGTTTAGTAAGTTGTGCGTGCAGCGAGGCCCATGCGCCTGTGGGGCACTTGCTTATAGGCTAGCAAATAGGTGGACTATTGCCTTATCTGAATGCAATAATTTTTCATTAGTGAGTGAGGTGGAGTGGCTAATACTTCATTTTCTTCCACTGAGGATGTAAGTTACGATGAAACCATGTCCTTATCAATTGTGTTTTGTAATATTCTAGTACATGATAGTACTTTATGTACTTAAAATTTTTGTTGAATATAAAATAAGCAACGGTTGAATTTTATGAGAGGCCGAGAGGAAAAATTATTGCGTGCAAAATCTATGAATGATTATGCTACTGTTTTGTAACCGCTTTTGGGTGTGTATGTTGTTAGGGGCCTTGGAGTTAACCGGGCACCAACATGCTTCACAACGCAAAATTATTTTATTATTTTTAAATTTTTTTATTTTGTATAAATATTTTATGACTTTTTATAAATATGTTTTTTATTTTATGTTAATAATTTTTTGTTTTATATAAATAATTTTTTATTTTGTGTATTCTTGTTTTTGTATAAACATATTTTTATTTATAGGAATATTTGTATAAACATATTTTTATTTTATATAAATATTTTTATTTTATATAAATATTTTTATTTTGTATTTATATATTATAGATATTTTTTATTTTTTTTATTAAAAAATAATTATATAACCATTTTTCAAAAAAATAATTATGTAAAAATATAAAGCAAAAAGATAATATTTTTACTATATTTAACAAACTAAGCACTTGGTCAGAAGGTTGCCAAAGAATCAGGAATGAAAAGAAAAAATATTTTAGTACTTATCTAATTCAAATTCTATAAAAAAATTTAAGTGAATAATGAAATTGGACTTCAGGATCATATTAAAAATTTAAGAACCATTAATTTTTTTTTTAAATTCTTGAATTTAAGATATCTTAGTAATATTTACTAATTTTTAAAAAGTTTTTATAAAACAATTAAAATCCATGTTTTCTTTCATTCAAATACTATGCTACCAAGCCTCGCCTTCGAAAAATTATTTGGTGCGGCATATGGAATATGTCAGCGGTTCTCTTGCGAATGGTGATGCATTGTGTGTTTCTAGTGGGCCCTGCACTTGACGGTGCTCGGATGGAGCATACGACCAAACCATCCGGTCATGCCGACAACATGGCTTGATTGGAATGTCCGCCATGGCTGAACCATCTAGTCAGATCATGTTGTTAGTTGTCTGCTCTGTTCGCTTGCTGTCAAGTGCGGGACCCACCAGCTGTGCGGTGCGTTGCAATTCGACTGCTGACATGTTTCGTGTGCCACACCCAATAATCTCTTAAAAGCCCACTGACGCATCGACAGATCCCCAAAGGCAGAAAGAACCAAGCTAATCCATTGCTCGCATACCTAAAAAAAAATCTTTGGTATAAAATTACTATGCGAACGAAGCAATTGTCGTTCACATATCTTTGAGATTCGTTGATCGCTAGCCACGTGGTCGTACTCATACACTGCAGTTGTTCAATATATGTACTTTCCGACATAATCCATATCTCTGATCAGAAGTTTCTCCCTTTTATGTGGAGCCACCCATGTAGGGTTCCCTTTCTCATCTTTGATTTTGCTTCCTTTCGTGAGAGATAATTATCGGATTTTTCTTTGGTTTCTTGTCATTACACCTCTCGACTAATATTTCTAAAGTTTTTCTTGAGCTAAAGTTGGATCTTCTATCACTTGTTTAGATTATTTTCTGGTTTTGAGCCAAAATATGTTGTCAATTGTCTTAACTTTGATGGTATAAATTTTTATGACTAGCTAAGGTGCGAATAACAAAATTAATTAGTTGGTAAGTTTCTAGTGTTGATTTGAGCTTTGAAAAGAGGCATTATTGCATCATATGGTATTTAGTTATGCATAGTTGGGCTTCTTTTGTAGTTTAGGTTGGATGCTGAGTGATTCTAAACTTCTTTTATAGCTCAAGTTGGATGCTGAGTGATTCTAGACTTCTTTTGTAGCTCAGATTGGATGCTGAGTGATTCTAATTTTTATTATAATGAGGCTAAGCGATTTTTCTATGTTTAAACATAGAATAGCAGTTTAGAATTTATGTTCTTTTATTATCTTGGATATCTAAGGTTATATTATGATTTACTTAAGTGAAGCTACAATTGGATTTTTTTGTTCAATGAAGTAATTGAATTTGGAATGTTGGCTTTGTTTCTGTAATTCATAGTTGAGTCTAAAGATGTTCAATTTTATCTCTCTTATCTCGTCTTGGTGAAATAATCAATATCCTCTCAATGTTTTATTTTGCATGAGTTGTTTTTTCGTGCTATAGACTTTTTGCAAGATTGAGTAGAAGGATTCTACTTTGGTATATTTGACTGCACAAAGTTTTATGATACTTTTTGGCCTCGTTTGGTTGAAGTATAATTTTGAGTTGTTTTAAGGTTTTTTAAAGTAGAGAGAATTTTTTTTTTTTAATATTATGATGTGAAATAAAGATATTTTATTTTTGAGTATTGTATTGGATATGAAATAAAGTTAATTTTTAATGTTGGAATTTGTATAGGATGTAAAGTAAAGTTGATTTTTGATATTTAATTATATATGTAATGTGAAATATATATAAAGTATTGATAAAATTATTTTTTGAGAAATTTGGAGGGTTTTGACCCCTAACTAAACAAGGCCAAATAATTCTTATTGTATGTGCTTTGAACCTTTGTCCTCAGGTGAATAGTTTTCCTATTAATGTTTGATATTTAATTATATGTGTAATATGAAATAAATATATGATATTGATGAAATGATTTTTTGAGGAGTTTGGGGTGGTTTTGATCCCCTATCAATTAAAGCCTTCATAATTTCTTGTGGTATTTGTTTTGAACCTCTGTCCTCAGGTTAGTAGTTTTCCTATTATTGTGGCACTTACTTTTTTCTTATCTAAAGTGTATATTTTGCCAAAATCCCAAGGCAAGTCTTCCATTATAGTTGATTGGGCTAACATTCTCTTTTTTGTGAATATCTGTCATACCTGCCATGCCCCTCATGACATAGCATTCCTATGATCATTATTACAGATAATGGCACTCCCCTTGTTAGCATCAGGATTGAAAACTTCTATAGCTATTATAGGATCCAACTTTGTTTTGCTTCTGTCTAGGTCCTTAATGCCCTTAAGAAGAGATACAATGGTGCAATGATAGGGTGATTCGAGAACCTCCCTTGCATGTTGTGGGTACTCAACACCACTCCCTTTAAATTGACATAGGAATCATCCTTTTCGTAACAAATGGCGCTAAGGTTGCGATCCCTGTGGAAGTAGAGCACTAGTCCCACCGGGTGGAGACTGCTATACAGTTCAACATTGCCAATTTTATACCGTTGCTATAAGAGAATAATGAGCCCAACGTTTAGACCTTGACTTGCTCAAGGAAATGCTCAAGCATGCTGCCCTTAAGAGATTGGAGCAAAAGCGTTGCATGGAGGAGCAATATAATTACTAAATCAAACCCCTGGCACTCAAGTCCGAGATCTCATTCTCTGGCGATCAAGATTGGGGATAATGTCCAAAAGCTAGAATCCAACTAGGATGGGCCCTACATTGTAAGGACTGTTGCTAGGCCGAATGCTTATCACCTAATGAACTTTGATGGGATCCCTCTTCTGCGAACATCGAGCAGCAATGATCTAAAAAAATTCTATTTGTAACTCCTTTGTTCTTATGACTAGGGGTGACCCGAGGATGTCTCTTTTTTTTGAAATTCGGCCGTAGCCTATAATACTATAACAGTAAAAAGATACATCAGGTACAAAAGGTTCGATCCTCGTTGAGGATCGCACAAAAATCGAGTGGGAGGGACATGCCCCTACGCCACTCTGTGTCATCGAAATAAGAAAAGGAAGCTACAAAGTCTGCCGCTTTATTAGCGGCTCTATAAACATGAGATATCCTATATGCCTTGAAGGCACAAAAAAGCTCAGCAATCTGGGCCATGGTCCTGTCGGAAGGGTGTCCTCTGGCTGTCCGGTGAAGGTCAGCAATAGTGATGGCAGAGTCGCCCTCTATCCAAATCCCGTCTATCGTATCCGCCCACTCTTGGGCGGCTGTCATCGCTATGAGTGCTCCCGTCGCTTCTGCTGTAGTAGTGGCATGGGTGTAGAGCTTATAGCCAGTCGCTAGTAGAAGGTTGCCACAGTGATCCCGCAAAACCCCCCCTGCGTCTGCCGCACCGTTCAGTTTAACGGAGCCGTCAAAGTTCACCTTAATCCATCGTGGGGGTGGGGGATCCCAATGGATGCAGAGGGGTACAACAGCCTTCAAGGCTGTTGGGATCCAGTCCCCACGTTGGATGAAGGTTGTTCTGGGCTTTCGCTAAAAGAAACAAGTGCAGCGATAACTCTAGCAACGGGAAAGGTTTTGTTGTGGACGGACCGTTGCGAGCTCTCCATGAGTGGTACAAGGCCGCCACCCATTTAATTGCCTGAGGGTCAGCTGGATTTTTCTGGACTCTTGATTGCAGGTTGCCGAGGAAGAGCTTCAACAAGTGAGTATTGCGAGAGGGTAATGAAAGATTTTCCTCAGCCGGACTAGCCATCGTTGCTGGGTGCGCTGCAGGAATGCTTCCCGTTATAACGGCTGCAGGGAGCGCAGCTGTTGCTCCTGCTGTGGCGTCGCCGGGAACTGATTTGGCTGCTACCGCAGCAGGTTCAGCTGCTGTTGCTGCTACAACATCAGCAACGGCAGCAGCAGAATGCTGACCTTCTGTTGTAGCAGCAGCAGAATGTGCTGCTACAGCAGCAGCTGCTCGAGGATGTCTCTTTTAGCATTGCCCCAAATCTGTCAAAATAAATGACTTAAAATTAACTGTTGTGAGGGTCATTGACATTACGATTGAGCTGAAGGACATGGTGGAATCTGTTTGCTATCCACGTATCTTTAGAAAACGAATGAGTTGAGGATCTCCATCACGTATCTTTAGTGCTGGTTCTCTCTCCTTTTCTCTCTGTGTGCTCCCCTAAGCTTTTTCTCTAGCACATAGTGGATCTTTTGCTCTCTGACACGGCCCATGGACATAGAAGGACAAGCTCCGAATCACATTTACTTTGACATACCTTTGTTCCTAGTGATTTCCTATGCTAGTGGACTCCTACTCCACATACCAGCTAATCACAACCGCTAAGGCCCCGTTTGTTTGGCCATTGAAAATTAACCTGGTTTAATTTTAATCAGGCATGTCACATCACACATAAAATTTAATATTAAAAATTAATTTTATTTTACATCCTACACACATTACTAAAATAATAATTAATTTATATCATATCCCTCACATATCCCAATATAATAACTAACTTTATATCACATCCCTCACATATTGCAACATAATAACTAACTTTATTTCACATCATTTACAACTTTCAATAAAAAAATTTCTCTATCTAAATTTAATTTTAACTTTGTTAAATTTAATTTTACAAACAAACAGGCCCAACGATTTTTCTGTCAACAAGGAATAATAGTTTGCAAGACTTTCTTTTACTTAAATTTCATTTTAATTTAACGAGACCAATTTAATCTTTTGCCATATATTCACTGCCTTTTAGTTCTCTCAAGTTCTTTAGCTGTAGGAGAGTTTCACTTAATAAAAATGTCTGGAGAGGTCCCTTGAATGCATCTTTGGTTAGAGGAAAACTATTATGGTTTGTCTTTGGTTGGCAGAAAAATATTATGGTTTTTCCAATTTTTGTTGAAGATGTGAATTAAAATTGACTGGTTATGTTAAATATTTGTAGGATATGAAATAAAATTAATTAGTGTATTGAGAATTGTATTAGATGTAATATCAAGTGAATTTTATTTTTTAACCTTAAAGTTTATATATGGAAGATGAAAACTCATTGATTATTATTGTTGTGTTTTGAAAGAGTTGATGCCATTTAAATGAAAATGACCTCCAACCAAATAGGTACTTAGATTATATGATATCTCTTCTCTGTATTTCTTGCTTTAGAGGTGACTGGTTAATTTGATCTTGCTTTTGCACTAAAATATCTGACTCTTTGCAATTTTTTTCCAAGACTGTTGGAGTTAAGATACAAAATGGCAGATGATGTGAAAGCTACAGATGAAAATCCTTCCAAGGGAACTGATTGGGAGGTCGTGTCCCTTACTGCATCTACATATGCTGCAACACCGGGTTCCAATGAATATGATCCGTCAGAGCAGCATAAAAATGAGTTCAGCAAAACTGAACAAGAATACTCGGGGGCAATGTTCATGTCCAAGCACTTCATATTTCTAGCTGGTGAACCTGAACATGTAGTGGAACCCGATTGCTGTGAAAGCCATAAGGAGCAAGGCATCCAATGTGAGGAACATATGGATCCTGAAAATTTTACTGAAAAGAAAGAAAAGCTTGACTCTGAGAATGATCTCCATGGAAGTAAGTTCTTTGATAAGACGCAGACCTTTTCCGATCATGGCTTAGATTTCGGAGATGGCAGACAAGTGGATGATAAGAAATTGCTGGAAAACAGTCAGGCATTTTATATCTCTTCTATGTACAACTCTTTACATAAGGAACCTGATGTGAGCCAATCTATTCATATTGCAGAGGGCACCACCATTTCCGAGCCCGAGCACTCTTACCCTGAGGAAGTTGATTATACTTCTGAGAATTCAAGTGATTTAAATGTCAATGAAAAAAGTAGGAACAAGGAATCTGATCATTCACATGAAGCCTGGTGGAAGAAGCGGGCAATGTCAATATACCACCATGCCAGGGAAACGAATACATTCTGGTCTATCTTTGTCGCTGTAGCAGTGGCTGGACTTGTAATTCTTGGTAAACGATGGTCGAGAGAGAAATCATATTTCCAGCAACCCAAATGGAAGTTTGGTAGTAATGATGAGGTGGGCATGAACATTGCCTTCGTTCTACTGAATATTCTTTAATAATTTTTTCTTATTATATTTGTTCATTGAGGATTTATATCATTCTCTAAATAGTCTTTTTCAGATCTATTTTATAGGATAGCTGAAATTTTACTTCGTCAAGTTACATGTTCTACAGCATCTTTCTACTGGACCTCTCTGAATCCATCCATTTCATAAATGCATTTTACTTACTGCTGCTTTGTTTTTATTTGACAAGTTTGTTTTTGTTGGATCACTTTTTTTAAGAAAAAGGGAAAAAAATAGACACACAAATACAGATTTTTAAATTATGTTTCCCAGGAATGCAACTTCTTTGTTTACCTATAACTCGAACTTCTACCGAACAAATGTTGTCATACCTTTCTTTTGTGCTTTCAACTACCATTTTCATTATTATGCTGGATTTTTTTTTTATAATTTACACATTCTAAATTATTTGTTATTACAATATGTCTTCTATATTGGTTTCTTTTACTTATAATGGCTTTGACATGAAGGTCTCATCATTTTACAGTAAACCTTCATAACATAGCCTTCCCATTTGTGGTGACACCGCATGCAAATATCTTGTGTTGCTATACTGATAATTTGGTGGCTATCAACATATCAACATATATGCATATGCACATATATATTAATTTATATAAATATCTTATACATATGTATGAATTTTAATGGTCGCCTTTATTCGCTAGTACTGAGTATGCTCAAGTTGTTTGGCGCACCAATTCATATCTTATCTTACACCGACTTATTTCTGTATTAGCTTTATTTGTGCTGCTAAGATGAATGAATGGTCACACTATGGTGGATTGCACTAGAAATGATTTTATGATAGAGAGGATGAGCATGACAATGGAGGGTACGGTGGAGATCGATGTGGTTTGGCTATATATTGGATGATCTATGGAGGCTCCTGTGTTGAAATGTAGGGAGATTTAAGTTATGTTAAATGAGAGAGGGAATGACCAAACTCGACTTAGGATTACTGTTATACACGACCTTTAATCACCTACTATAAGACCCAGATTCGTGTTGTTGTATTTGCACTTCTCTTATCTCGCTCCAAAGATACAGAATCAACCCCTTTAAAAACATGAATCAGGCTCTTGATTAGCTTGTGCACAAGTGTTCTTTACTTCCTATTTATATTCCATATTTGCAGTCATTTAATATTTCACAGTAGGGCATTCTCTGCTGTTGGTCCATTTCACTAAGGTACCGACATTCGACCGGTTCCAAAGTGTTCGGAACTTTCAATACGCATTACTTGGTTCTTTATTTAAAACTTGATAAATTTAATTATATGTTTCATGTTTTTGTTTGAAAGGTTGCCGTATATGCCTGTTTCAGGATTTAAGCAAAACAACTTACATTTGAAAGGTTAAAACTGTTTTTTTAGTTTTGAGCTTAGTTTCACTTCAATTTTGTGCATTAAGTAAAAAATTCAGCTTGTTCTCTTCTTGATGGAATTAAATCTGAATTGAGGTCATTTGAATGAGTTAGTCTGAGTCTTGGGTCATAATGTAGGTTGTGGTGAAAGTTGAAAAATGGATTTTAAAAACTTCGGGGGAATTTAGCTTATCAAAATCGGATTTTTTATTTCTTTTGCATGACTTACTGACATCTGTAGACCTACGGCAGAAAACAAATGCGATGGCCGCGCCGCTTGGCAGGTTTAAAGGCATTCTAGCCGGCCATCAGCAGGCGTCGATGCGCAGAGGCCTGCATCCAGCTGTGTAGGATTGCGGTGACGCCGATGACGACGAAACGAGAAGGAAATTGAGATTTTAGCCGCTAATGCCTGTACATAAAACAATGTAAGTCGAGTTACCTCTTGTTGTCTCATAGTTGAAGTGATGAAGCTGATGAGCTTGCAGAAAGTCGATGCTTTTACTGTTAAGTATGAGCCTCTTTGCTTGGGATGTGTTTTCTGATTTTCAGAAGACTGTAAGCGAAAAGTTGTATGCTGTGTTGATTATCATATGCTCTGTGTGTGATTATTATGGCAATTAACTTGATATTTATGACAAACATTGCTTGATTATGATTTTTCTTCATTGATTGTGATGTTTGATTTGATTTTAGAGATGAGTCGGTAGCAATTGGATCCTTCTAGTTTGCGTCTGTGTAATTCGATTCTTTCGGTTTTTAAATTAACTAAGTTGATCTTTTTTTTAGCATCCTCCCATTAGCATTAATAAATAGACTCAATAAATGATTTTTTTCTCTTATAATTAGTCTAATTTGGTTAATTTAAAAATTACGTTTCCATTTAAGATAAACATAATGCTTAACTTGATATAACAATTAGATAAAATATTTTATATTTATATTTTTATTAATAATAAAGAATTTATTTGCACATTATTTCAAATTAGAGAACTAATTTGATTATTTTGAATCTTAAGAAGGATCTATTATTAATACTTTTTAAAAAATGTTGTAAAATTTGTCAAAGCTTATTTATGGGAAGGATCAAGTTGCCGATGGAAGTTATTTTTTAAAATATTTTTTATATTTAATTTTGTGTTATAGGTGAAATAAATGTAAAATAACTGTGAGATGTTTGTTTGGTTTGTCTTTTTACTTGAGGTAAATAGCATTTGGGATTTTTTTGCTTCTCTTTTTTAGAAAATAATTTATGAAAAAAAATATTTTTACAATTGATTTGAGTGAGGAGTACTGTTAAATTTTTTTTATTTAAATTTTATTGAATAATTTTTTACTATCAAAAAATTAAAAAAAATTATCTGTATTTTTATTTATATTGATGTATTAATTTATCTAATTTAAAAATTAAAAAATACATACCTTTCTTTCTTATTCAAAATTTTCGGGTTCTCATTTAAAAAAAAAAATTTGGGTTCTTGATTGTTTTCGATTGTTTTAATGTGATTTATTTGAACATCTCTTCATAATATAAGTTTAAAAATTAAAATCTAAATTTATTTTGTTAATGAATTACTTTATTATTTTTAATTAAAGTATTTGTTATTAGTTATGTGTAATCCCATAAGATAAAACATCTCAAGTTCGTCTAGTCTTAATCTAATCCGAGTTTAAAAAAATATTTTTGATAAAATTTAAAATTGAGTTAATTATAATTACGAGATCATCTAATAGATATTATAACTACAATTAATATATACTTATAATAAATGAATACATATTTTATTTGTTTTTAAATTATAGAAATCGCGTTAAGCTGTTTGATTTGACTATGGCTCACGGTTCGACTCACTTGATTTGAATTAAATATCAATCCAAATATTAGGTGACTGGGTTTGTAAAAGAGTTGAGTTCGAGCGAGTTACAACTAGCTCGAACTCAAAACGATTTCGAGTCCAGCCAACTCGAAATAAGTATATTTATTCTTTTAAAAAATAATTACATTATAAATACTATAAAAATATAAATATTTTGAGTCAGCTTATATTGAGCAAGCCAATACTGACTTGAACTTGACTTGAAATAAAACTCGAGCTAGAATGTTAGCTTATAACTTAACTCGAAACGATTTAAGCTAAACTCAAACTCAAAATTATTTATTAGAACTGCACGTCCGAATTTCTCTACGTCGATAACCGAAATGCCTATAAAAAATGGCGACTTCTAAACACTAGCACACAATTTCTAAGCGAAAATGAGACATAAAACAAACTCTATGCTCCTGGTTCACTAGGGCTATAAACGAACCGAATTGAGCTAAGTAGCGGCTTGCTTACATTTATGTTCATTTAAAAAAAAAAAAGAATTTGAGCATGATTTCGAGCTCGTTTCGAGCTTAGTTTGTGAACATAAAAGTATATTTGGGCTTAGTTCATGTGGCTTGCAAACAATTTCATTAATGTGGTCATAAAAGAACTCATATAAACCTAAGTTGACGAATATAAAAAATATAAATAAATTTTTATTATCATGATTAGTGAATTTTTTTATTAATAAATATGATATAATGAACTCTTTTAAAAATAATATATTAAATTTTATGATTAATGAGCATATTTATAAATATTAATTAGCTGAATGTTGGTATGTTAAAATTTTGTTTATTTTTTTATCAAAGAAGAAAAAAAATTTGTTTATTTAATAATTTATTTATTTATTTATTTTTATTTTTGATAGTAGAAATTTATGCTTGGTTCATTTACAGCCTTTAGTCCCCGCGAAATCCCCGATTGCCTCTCTCTCTCTCTCTCTCTCTCTCTCTCTCTCTCCCTCTCTCTGCACTCTGCGACCAACTTCGGCACGAAGCGATTTTGACTCCCGTATTTCCTTGATCCGTGGGATCCCGCAGCCCGGCGATTGTTGACTGAGGTGATCTCCCGTTTTGTCGATTTTTTGAATACTAAAGTGGAGATCTTGCTGATCTTTTAGTGGATTATTCTGATTGATCTGCGGATCTCGAAGTCGATGCTTATTGATTAAGGTTTTGATTGTTTTTTTTTTTTTACTTTGATTTGGGGATCGATCGGGTGTGTTGCGGGTTTGGTGGTTTTCTGTGTGATTACTATTATAGACTAAAGTTTCATCTTAGTTTCATTTGATGTTGATGCCAAATTTAATGTATTTGTTCCCGAAAAAGTCTAAAGCTGTAACTAGTCCAGTTTTTGTGGATTTTTCTCTGGTTCTATGTATAATTCTTTAGGACTTTAATTGATGAAGAATCGATGAAATGAACTTCTTGTGAGTGAACAGTGCTAGAGGTGAATAGGAACAATGACAGTCGTGCAGTTATTTAGATGATTTTAGATGGCTCACGTTCTATGATGGATGAACAATCACAGGTTGTATATACCTTGTTTCTTGGTTGACACCTGTTTCTCGGACCTTGTGTCATTTTTTTCCTACTGATAAATGTGCCCCGTCATCATGAAAAGAACAATGTAGATAAAATATAGAGGAATTTGTGGTCTGAGTGTAGTCGGCCTCTTTTTTTTTTAAATGTTTTTTTTTTCTTTTGAAATGCAGTTGGCCTCTTTTTTGAATTTATCCTTTTGAGGGCTGTTCATTGTTTAACTATGCCAGGAGCTTCAAAGGGGTTTGTTGTTATTCTTTCACTCTAGTTATGTTTCTCACCCACGCAATTGGGGTTCACGTGTATCCTAGCTACATTAGATCCTTTTTAACTTTAGGTATAACTTTGTTCCTCCTCTCGTTTTGTTAAATAAATCAGGTAGGAAGAAGCTAAGAAAAAGGGAGCTGTGAGAATAGGGAGGAATTTTGACTTAAAATGTGAGAGGCTTCTTCCCAGGGTGGTGTGCTGCAAAGAAGGGGCTTCGGGAGATAGAAATGCTATGCAAATTTTGTAAGTCTAGAATTTTTGGCCACGCCATGATTCTTCAAAATGATATTCTTTCCTCTTTGGATGATGAATGGGTACAAGAGAACCCTCCTATTTATAAATGGAAGGAGGGGGAAAGTTCATACTTGCAGGAGAAGTCAAAGCATCAAATACAAGTTATAAAATGGTTTCTTAAAAGAAACAAAGAAAGTCCCAACAATAAGTCTTAAAGACGATGGAAGGAAAGGGGTGTCCTTCGGGGTTTGGTGGGTCCCACCTAGGTTCCTTCTCCGCTGTTTTAGTTGATTGTTGACTTATCTTGATTCATCTGAGGTTAAGCTAATTGTTGTCTAACACAAATCTTACCCATGTTAGGCTAACTCAAGTTTAACTTGAGTCTTATTCAAATCGAGTTTGGCTTGTTAATTCAATCTCTTGTTCGATTTATGTAGTTAGATATATTGGAATGTATCCTTTTATTATGTGTTCATTTTGACAGTCATATTGTATAATAATTTAATATTTCTAGGACATAAATATATGCATATTGTTATCATTAGAATTGAGCCAGTAGTATGATTTGAATTCTATCTGAAATAAATGAACAATAGAATAATGATGATCAATTATTAGCCAATTTGATTTATTGGTACGAATTGGCTTTTTATTACGATGGATCGATGAAACCATTACTAGCCCAATAACTGCCTCAATAGTTGCAATGGCTATAGCGAAGATTGAGAAACCTTAGATGCTAAGATGAGGTGAGTCATTACTTGCATGTCTCGTGTTCTCATAAGAAAATTTACTTTAGGATAACAAGCACCTTGATGGGGTAAAGTTGCATTACAAGTCTAGTTAATAGTCAAATTAGGGATACATTCATGATTTGGACAAAATAAGGGAACATCTCTATTTTGATCATGTCTGTGCGATTGTGGGCCTGCACATGTAGCATGTTTTAAGTTATTTTGATGCAAATTGTTAATATTGTTAAAGTTCTACAAAACATAAACAATGTTAATGATTTGCAAAATGTTAGAATTTCTATTAAATTTGCTAAGGTTTTGAAGCAATGACACCGACAGGGCAGTAGTATTGATACGATCAAAGTAATATACGTACATATAGTTGAAACAACTAACATCGTTAATGTTTTGAAGTTATCGTTGTAATGATTTGCAAATGAAAAAACATTGTTGAGGTTGTATTCTAACCGCACCTATGCGGCCAAAATAGGGGTTTCCCCGATTTTAGCCAAATTAGAGATGTATTCCTAATTGAAATATTAATTGGGGATGTAGTACAAGTTTATGTCCTTGATGGTGCCTTTTCTGGGCACTTGGAGCCAAAGACGAGTGCTTCTAAATGTTGATAAGTTAATAGCAAGTTGAATCCTATTCTCTTTTCCTTTCATTACATTGCATTATATTGCTAGTTAAGCTAATTCAGTTGTCTTCTTAATGAGTAAATGATAAAATATTTTAGCTTCCATTGACTATGATTAGCCATATGATGCTTGGGCAGAGTAAGAAAATGTGTCGTAATTTGTAACTATATTTTGCTTTATTGACCATGATTAGCCGCACGACGCTTGGTCAAAGAAGAATAAGAAATGTGTCATAATTTGTAGCTTTATTTTGCTTTATTCATTAGTTAGCTATCTTCCTTGTCTTCCATTAAATTTTTTTTAAAAAAAAAACTATCTTCCTTGTTGTGAACTACTTTATTTTGTGTATATTAATTTCCATGCAATTCATTTTTATTTTGCTTCAAGACGAGGTAAGTAGAAAGTTGCTTAAACTTTTTGCACTTGGTTTTGTCTTTGTATATTTCTAATGTATATAGCATATATTCCAATGTCTAGTGTGTGCGGTGCTTCTGATTTTCTGGTCTATGTTAGCCTCTGCATAATGGCTGATGATGAGAAATTAGGGCATGTGTCTTCTTGTGGAGCTGACTGGGAGGTTGTTGCTTTAACTACATCTGCTTATGCTACTACATCTGAACCTGATGCTTGCCAATCTGATGATGGTAGAGACAATCAATATCAAATTGACCATGAACCATCAAGCGCATTGTTCATGTCTCAGCACTTTGTATTCCCCCCCCATGAGCATGAGAATCTTCCGATCCAACCAGCTTTTAGTGATATCCGAAATAATAATCACGGTACACTCCCTTCTGAGGATGAACCAGATAGTCTTGAAGCACATAACGAAGAAACCTGGGAGGCTGACCTCTCCAGCCATTATATAGAGTTTGAAGACGATCAAACACATTGCAGTTACCATACTGAAATAGATGGCAGAGTCATGATTTTTTTTGATGGTGAATATGACGTTGCTGAGCCCTTGGGCTTGTCTAATCAAAACTCAGCTTTGTACCAAGATGATAAAAATTGTATGGAAGGCAGTGATTGCAACAAAAGTGGTGGATCTAACCCGCCTTGTGAAGCATGGTGGAAACGACATGCAATATCTTTATATAAGCATGCAAAGGAAACCCACTCTTTTTGGTCCATTTTCATGGCTGCAGCCTTAATGGGGCTTGTAGTTCTTGGACAGCAATGGAAGAAGGAGAAAGTGCATCTTCGACAATTTAAATGGCAGTTTAGCATCAACAATGAGGTATGGCTATCTAAGATTTAGGAAGTGTTGTTGCTTGCTTTGAAGTGGCTGCTAACTTATCACACCTGAAGATTTTTTTCATAGTGATAACTGTGCTATTCTTGAAGCTACTTTTGAAAGTCTATATGTTGGAGGAATCATATGTATATCATTCTATTGAAGCATTTCCCTGTCTTTTTTCCTACTTTTTCTTTCAATTCATGAAGTTTCTTGAAATTTTAATTTTATGACATTGGTGGAAACTAGCAGCATCATGTTCATCTTCAGTCATCATCCAACTTTCATTTTTATTGTCTACTGTCAGAACTTGAATATATGAGACTGTTGGGCCTTTTAAATCTTCTTAGTGCCTGATATGTTTTACTATCCTGACTATTTTTGCTTTTCCTGTAAAACATTATGCTTGTGTTGCTGTCTCTTGCAGGATTATTTTTAACCTTTATTTCTCATTCAGGACGAGCTTTGTGCATTTCAGCTTGCCTCCTGCTATGATCATAATTTATCATGAATAAGATTGACCTTCTTCTATTATGTTATTTGATATCTTTCTGAAATTTGTCGCTGGGTCAATTTGATTTTGTTGTCTTTCTGTGTTGCTTTAACTTCTTAAGCATATCTATTCTACAACATTGTAATGCCGCAGTTCTTCCTCTACCATTTTATCTATGCTTAGCGATGTGATGTTTCCTGTTCTAATTTGGTGAAGCGTAAGTCTTGAACCAAATTTCTTGGAGCTTGAATTGCATTCAGATCGCTGTCATGTTATTATTTATCAATGGCTGTCATGCTTGTATGATGATCTGCTTGGCAAGAGGCCAATATTACCTCTGGTTATATTCAGTCCCAGTTTTTGGCGTGACATTGGTCTAATACCAAGTAACTTCGAAACACTGTTTTCCTCTTTTTGAAGCCTGAAAAGTCATTGGGCACACCTTCTAGACATTAATTGATTTTTTTTTTCTCTATTCATTTAAGCTTTGGTTCATCGTGCTTTGTGCACATATATAATCATGTTCAATGTTTTTTGTCAAGTTTCTGCTGATTTTTTTCACAGGCTACTACAAATCTGCAGTGTGTCAAACATAGTTTTTTTTTGCAATTTAAAAAAAAGCTCTTTTTTGCTTGTCTGCTTTCCTTGTTATAAGCAGGCAATTTCGCTAGTTAACCTTTCGGAATCCTGAAGAACTAATGTTTACTGCAGAAAATGAGCCGAATGCTGGAGTCTATAAACCGGTTCAGAGGTGCCATTGTTGGTGGTCATCGACGCAGTTCTTTGAGTCACGGTGGCGCGGCATCCAACTTTTGATTAATCGAAAATGGGGATGACAGCGCGATACAGCGGGGAGCCTTTCATTTTTTACCTTACAGATTCAAATGTTACATATAGTGCGAGTCCATGCCATTAAGATGTGAATTTTCTGGAATTGCTCGGGGATGGAAAACAAGCTTTCAATTGCTCAACTTCAGGTGAAGATTTAAAAGGTGTTATTGATCTCATGTAAATGTGGTGGTAGGTTCCTCCAGAAATATGTCCCTCCTGGTGCTCTTCTTCGAGAAGTTCTGTGACTTGCTTGTTCGAGGAATGCACAAGAAGCCGGGTAAATAGAATTTGATCTACTTGAGATTGCATTTTGTTGCTTTATTTTTAGCCGATGCTGCATATTTTTCTTCTGAGTTCTGCATTAGAGGAAATTTGCGTACGATTTCACGTACAAAGACTTAACGAGTCACCCCAGTTTAGGGCTACATCTCGAGCAATACTGACAAGAGTAAGTAATTCATTATGATGAACCATCGAACATAGAAGCTATCTGAACGCAGAAGAAATCATTCGTCACTCTATTTCAATTAGAAATTTTGTTATCACGAAGTTACCTTCCGATCCCTAAAACATCGATATCACGCACGTTAGTCTGAGACTTGGATCTGATAACTGACCCGAAACATAGTATGTTTTTGGCTAACATTTGATGTAGTTAGCATGCTGAATCTTTAATATTTTTGCACTCTTTTTTATGTTTATTTCTTCTGATAGTTGCATTTACAGTTGAAGGTTAACTCACTTTCACCTCCATTATATATATATATCTTAAGAAAAGCTGGAAGATGTAGTAAGTCATTCACCTGGAGGAACAGCATTATTATGAAAAAAAAATTTGAAAAACTTTTTTTTTCTCTCAATTTTCATTGCAAGTATTCTCACATATCAATAGCATTGTTGTCTCACTGGCCTTTCACTGTTCCCAGCCTCTCATTGCTTTCACGCAATCCATCAATAAGTCGGTCAAATTCTGTCTGATTTAGATTGAAATTTATTAATATTTGACGAATTTAAAGTTGGCTCAAAATTTGCTCTTATTTTCAACCCATTTTATTCAATAAATTCCTCAAACTAGAGATTGATTTTTGATCAATGGCTGTTGCTCTTCAATGATGTAGGAATCCATTGCATCTGATTCATGACTTTTGAATTATGAATATTTAATTATTATTATCTCCTCTCTCTTCGTGGTTTTGTCGACAACTTAAATCATGATCTGATCTGATTCAAATTTCAATCCGATTAATGTAAAACCCTGGGCATCTTAAAAAGTTGATGGTTTAAAAACGAAAAAATGAGATCAACTCAAAATCCTACTCCAAAATTTGAACCGTCGCAGATCATGAGTCAGCTTGAGTCGATCTTGACTTGAACAAATTTTTGATCTGATTCATATATTCGTTGCATTATACGACTATGAAGTGATGGTAAACATTAACAGTTTTTTTTTTTTAAATCTCACATAACTCGTTTGGTTGGATGATTGTTTTTAGATAAATAAAAAATAAAATTATTTTAATATTAAGAGTTGATATATAATAAAATTAATTTGTAATATTAAAAAATAAATTGTTAAATTTTTTTACGTATTTAAAATATTAATAAAATGTTAATTTTACTCTTCGGGCTATGAACAAGGCATGTAAGTGAAGTAAAACAATATATGATTTGTGAAATTTAAGGTGTCCTACAAGTCCCCATAATTAATTTGTGAAATTTAAGGTGTCCTGCATGTCCCCATAATAAATTTTTATTTTTTATTATTTTATTTTTAAAACAGTTTTTCTTCATTTCATTTAGTACAAGCTTAAATATAAATTAATTAATAATTTTATTTTATATCTAACATAAATAATAATATTAAAATTAATTTTATTTCGCACGTTCCTTCAAATATTAAACTACTTTTATTTTTCCCATCAAAATTATATATTAATATATATATTCTCTCAATAAAAATAATCGTTCAATCAGAGCTCTAAGATTACAAATTAGTTATTTTTTGTTAGATTATGGTGATGTAATATTCTATTATTTAAAAAAAATTATTATTTAATGATATATTTAAATAAAAGAATAAAAAATTATGAGATTATCACTCTAAAAATACATTCAAACAAAACCTAAAATGAACATCTAATTTTATGAGATTGAATTGATTTATTATTATTATTTTTAATATAATAATATTAAATTAAATAAATGATAATTAATATATAATATAAACATTTAAATATATTATCAAAAAAATGTGATAATGCACAGCTCTAATAAATTAACTAAATATAATTTAGAGGATTAATTTATTATCATTTAGATGGGATATTGATATTATCTTCAACCTCCTAAAAAATTAATAATATTATTTAGTTTGGATTTTAATAAATTCATCATTAAATTCTCAACATATAAGTATTAATTGACCATGAACCCACCATATGAAAAGGACGTACGGATTTCATTATATTCATGTCACGTGTACATTATAATTAGTGTAAATTACACCCGAGTCTCAAAATTTAAGGCTTAATAACTCATAGGTCCACGTTATAATATGGAATCATTGAGTTTTAATAAATTATCAAATGAGTACTTTTTATTTTATTATTATTAATTTTTTTTTAAATTACCATTATACTCCTCCCCCTCTCTCTCCTCCTGATCCCCGCGCAAGGACGAGGCCGCGCGGCCGCTGGGCGGGTCTGGCAGCCTCGCGGCCTCCTGCGTGCGGGGATCGGGAGGAGAGAGAGGAGGGAGGGGTATAATGGTAATTTTAAAAAACTTTAATAATAAAAAAATAAATATTTGATATTTATTAAAACTTAGGGACCCGATATTATACTTTAAAAATATAGACCTATATATTATTAAGCCTTAAACTCAAAAACTTGGATGTAATTTACCCTTATATTATGTTATGTTGAAGGTCATGTTTTATAGAAATAATTTGTATTGGCTACTATTTTACAAATTATAAGACTACACTTAGATTTAAATGCCACACGAAAAAGAATAACATATCTATCTTTTCTACCTATAATTAGTATAAATGGAGTGAGCTTTTCGGAGTGTACGTAGAAAATAATTTCAATATATCTTAATATAAATCTGTCTTTAATATACAACTACTATATTACACCCTAAATAAATATAAAATCTTGGACACAAATAATTTAAAATAATCTTCTAATTGTTTTTCGCTCATACCTCTTATGCTTGTGCTAAACCTGTAAAAATATTACCGAAAAGGCGTCAGTCCACCAACAGAACTTAGTAAGAGATATTAACTAGCTATGGGCCACATTAACATCTAGATGTTTTATCTTTTTAATGAACATAATAATGATTTTTATTCAAAAAAAAAATAACATATGAACCAATTTAAAGCTTACTTTAGATTACCTGAATTTCAAACATATTGGAGAGATTAAAATCACTTCATTTATGGGTGGTAAAATGGGTCAGCAGGTCGAATTTGGGTTGAACTCGAATCTGACTTATTTATTAAACGGTCAAAATTCATGACCTGAACACGATCCAATTAATAAATGAGTTGGGTTGGCTGAACAACCTAACTCATTTATTGAGTAATTTTTTATAAACACTCAACTTGAACCTGACTCATTTAATAAATAAGTCAAAATTTATGACCCATACCTGAAATTTTATGATTGGGTTCGCGGGCAGATCATATATTGCCACTCCTAACTTCATTTATGGAGATTTATGATTTTGGCCAACTCATTAGAAACTCGTCTCGTCGTCATTCCTGCACGTGGACAATAATTTTCAACCAACTTTCTTCAATTATTAAATTTTTTCCTATTTTTGGATGCATCAGTTTCTTATTTTCCTCATGAACAGTTGATCAAGTCCTTATGTTCATACACATATAGCCCAGCAACTGTTTTTTTTATATTAAATTTTGCACATGCAAATATGTCATGCATGTGAGACTTCACTAGCTGGGTTCAAAGATTGCTCTTCTTTTTAGTTTATGTTAAATGGAAATTACTTTCTGGTCCCAAAAGTTAGGTGCAACTTGCTGTAGAAGTCCTAATTTATGATGACTCGTGGCTGAAGAGATCAACAGGGGTGATCGCCAGGTAAAGTCCTAAAAGATGGGAATCACGGGAGTAAAGTGCGGCTCTCGGCAGACTTTTAGGTTGATGATAAGCGGTGAGGGGCACAAAAATGAATCATACTACATCGAAAATAGATGAGAATTTTTAAGCTGTATAAGTAAATAACACGATCTCAATATTAGAAATATCTTTTGGGATAAAATCGCGAAGGTTAATAATAGAAAACTTTATAGTTAAGCGTTCTTGGAGTGAGATATTACTAAAAAAAAGTGATTTTTTGGGAAGTAATCAAGCTAGACAATGTTTTAAAGGCAAAGTGGAGAATAGAATCGTGGAATATTATATAATCTTCTAATTTGATATGATTCAGTTTAACCCATTTTTGTAGTCGGATGTTTCCGTGATTTTCATTGCTACCGACATGCAATAATCAAACTACCTCTCCTTAAATAGATTTTGTCTTTCATAAAATGATTCATCATAGGTGCTCAAAAAATTTCTTAAAACTTTACCAAAAAAGTACCAATTTTTCATCAATCAAAGAACTAGAGCAATTTTTATGTTCGGGTGCTCGAACATTTGGGTGCCCAATCAGAGCTTGTCAGTATTGGGTGGGTACCACTATTGACATGACGGGCATTCACCATGAGCCTGAACGCAAAAAAATTTCAAAGAATTGACTGAAGCCGGCAAGAAGCTAATAGAATAATGTGATAATTACCTACATGCCACACCATTTAGTTTTATTTATGTATTACCCATTCATTCTTAGTTAATTACGCTATGCACACTCAAAACATTACAAAATCTTACATATACACACTTGAGTTAAAATTTAGTCAAAATCTATTTGAAAAAAAATATTTTGTTAGTAAATCATTAAAATTATATTTTTTACCCTTAATAGTACATATATTTTTCTTTCTTAATGCCACACTAAAGCGTTGATCTGTCCTAAAATCAATTTATGTCGCGGATATCTCATTCCCTTACCACTATCGAAACATCAAAGTTTTAGGATTTTCACTCAATATATTTAAATATCATTAAAATAATATAATGAACGACTCAAATTTTTTGTAATCTAACTATAGTTAAGTTATTGAAAAATTATGATTACTTATTATAATAAAAACAAGTTAAAGTGTGTGTATGTAAGATTTTATAATGTTTTGAGTGTGCATAGCGTAATTAACTAAGAATGGATGGGTAATGCATAAATAAAGCTAAATAGTGTGGCATGTAGGTAAATTATCTCTTTATTTGGAGCTTCAAAAAACCATTTGGGACTGAATTGTTAATTGCATTCAGGTCCTTGAGATAGATGTCGAAAAAATCAAAAAAATTCCATCCCGGTCTCTTCTACTCGAAAATTATTCCATGCGGATCCTTTTAATATATTTTACCAATTTTTCTTATTAAGTTTTATTTTTTAAATATATTTAAATATTTATAATTATTATTGTAAGCTAGGACCAAAAAGGGAAAAAGTTGAAATTGCAATAGTAATTATAAATATTTAAATATATATATATAGCAAAATTGCCAAATATAATAGAATTTGTAAAAAATAAACCACATAGAATAATTTTTATGCTGATGGGTCCTCCAATTAGAATATTTTAAGTTTTATAAACCTTAGGGTTCAGTTGTAATTACCCAAATTTAAAAAATCTTGGACTAAAAGAAGATTTAATATAAGATGTAAACCAAAACAAATATATAAAATTAAAAGATATTTTAAACCAAAAAAAATATATAACTAATTTTATTTTACATCATTCACAACTTTCAATAAAAAAATATCTCCATCTAAATTTAATTTTAACCTTCTTAAATTTAACCTTACAAACAAACACACCCTTAAAGTTAATGATATATTAAAAGTTAATGATAATATATAAATAATATCTAGTGATACAATCTCATAAGCAGTCCAAATCATTTTTTGAAATTTTCTTCCATTCTTTGACTGCAACAGGAAGAATTGTAAAATTTAGATTAAGCTCCTTAAATATCTAGAGAAACCTTTAGTTAAGCTGTCATCATGTAACTCTCATCTTCTCTACCTTCTCATTGTTACTCGGCCCCTTCGCCGTCGCACAGCTCTGTGGCTGTCACGATCGTCTCCCACGCAGGCCACCACGAGTCGCTCGTGCATGGCCAAAACAGGCATGCTACCCTCAAGCTCAAGGCTGTCGCGCACTGCCCAAGGTGAGCGCAGGGGCCTCGTAAGGACGCTGCCTGCAGCCCCTACATGCGCATCGCTCTAGGATGTGCCCTCAGCACACGACAGCCTTGAGCAACCCCCTCACCTTCGCTCATAGTAGGCGACAACCAGCACTCGAACAACATTAGTAGATGTTGAGCGAGGAGTAGCAACGCTAGTGAAAAAGAGGGAAAAAGCGATGAATATTTTTTGTCATTTTATATTTTAAAATTTAATTAAAAAAAATTATTAAAATTTATAGAAAAAATTTGATTGAAATAAAATATTAACTTCAAGAACTCTATTAAAAAAATTTTAAACTTATAAAAACATTTGATATTATCTCTAATCTCAGGTACCTGAATGATATTTACTGATGCTCCCCGGCTCGTGCCCCTACATGTAATTTCCCCTTACATCAAATGATGCCGTGTGTCACTGTAGCAGCGCAGTTACATCTAAATAAATGATAGCAAAAGACAACAATCAACATGATCAACAGCAACATAAAAATAAATAAATAAAATAAAAAATAAAAAATATAAAAATAAAATAAAAATTCAACAGCAACATGTTTCTTTCACATTCCTATTTATAAGTAAAATTGCATACATATTATTCTATAAAATTTTATTTATATATTTATAATTTCTTAAAATTTATTTACATTGATAACTTTTATTAAAAATAAATAGAATATACATAAAATATTCTATACGTAGGCAGTCACAGACCTAACACTATTATCCAACTTCACCTATTTTTTTACCTTATATTTTTCAAATGTTTCAAAAAATTTTAAAGTTTAGATCAAATCCAATTCTGAAAAATTTTATTGCTGACATGGAATTAAAATTTAAAAAATATTGAGAAAAAATTCCACTTTTATATTCAATAGCTGCTATGCTTGATCCTCGTCAGGGAATCGAAGCTATTGAAACTTTTTACGTGGAATATTCTGATTTTTTAGGGAGTAATACTGATGCCAAAAAAACATCAATTTTTACAACTATCCAAGAGTTATTTTCTCTCTATTACAGTGAGCATGTTGCGAGCAGGAATGTGCAACGTGTGAAAATTCAAACGAGAACATAGAAAAAGCCCGACATTTTCAACGTTCTTAGGTCGGCGGCGGCAAAAAGATCTGTTACTATAGATAAAGGAAAAACAACTGTTGGAGAGCAATCTACACTACAGAGTCAAACCTCTACAAATTTGAACGAGTTACAGTTTTATTTACATCTCGAGGAGAAATCAGGTGTTTGAATTAATGGAGTATTATTATTATTATATTGAAGATTATAAGGCTGCATATGCATAAATAAATTTTGAAGGATGATTAATGTGTAAATATAATTTTTGTAATTGCTATTTTTACTTATTAGTTATATTTATTATTGAGCAAAATTATGATTGTTATTAAAAATTTATTGAAATAGTATTGAAACTGCACTTTAATGTTATTAGATTTAAGATGTATGACTTTAAAATATAATCAAATTAAATATTTAATTTTATAATAACACTGGAATGTTTCAAGCACAATATAATATTAGAAAGTGAACAGCTAATTAATTATCAGATAAAGCAATTTTCATTTTTTTTCATTTACCAACAAACCTAAATATATGAAAAAATGGAACTTAAGAATAATTTTCAGAAAAGTCCAAATGTTAGACTCACACGTAATCTTATAAAATCTTTTAGGATTTTTTACATACAGGACATGAAATTTATACAAAATTATATATTTCATCATTAATTCATAAATATTACCACTATCACACCATATTCATTTAAATTTTACACATTTCACATATTTCACATATTTCATATATTTTATAATATTATATGTAAATTAAAATGAATAAATTCATTAATATTTAAATTCTAATATATATTTTTATTTTTTACTGTAAACACATTAATTTTCTTACTTCAATTAAAAATTATAGTTATGTGGATTTAAATTCGGCACCCTAATTAGAAATTTTAAATAGGATAAATAAATTAAAATACATAAATTCATAAATATTTAAATTATTATTTATATAAATTAATTTATTTATAGTATTTAATTAATATATTAATAATATAGTTAAGATCAAGGCCAATTTAGAAATGTGAAGTTCACCATTAAAGAATATGGTGTGAAATATATGAAATGCGTAAAATTTAAATGAATATGGTGTCATAGTGATAATATTTATGAATTAACGGTGAAATGCGTAATTTCGTATAAATTTCATGTCATGTATGTAAAAATCTCAATCTTTTAATGTGTATAAATAAAACTTAAGATGATAAAATTTACGCTAGTCGACCTAACTTTAAATGCTAGCAAAAAATACTTAGATAGCTCAAAACCGAGTTGACCCAAGTTAGCCAGGTCGATCTAATCCTCCAAAAATCAAATTTCTTTTCTTAAAAAAAAATCATATTTCTCAATACTAAGTCGAGCTAATTAGAACTTAGGTCAACTCAAACTTAAGCAATTGTACCAAAAAATAATTCTGTTCTAGGTACTTAGCAGTTGAGTAGACTTACACCTCAACTAATAGACATATTTCGAACGTTGAATAATTCAAAACTTTTAAATTCATTATTGAAATATTATTAATTTTGAGTTGAATTAATTTTTTTTAATAGTTTTTGAGAGAAAATATTTATTTTAATATGCTTACATATAAATAAGATTTAGGTGAAATTAGGGTTAAGAATGGGGACCCAAGTGTAATTCATCGTTCTGATCACGACACATGCAATAGTCAAATTGTCTCCAAGTGTACCGCGGGCCATCTAACAGCGGATATATTGGGCAAATTGCATATTAGAACTTAGCAATTTTGCATATTGCTCTCTCTATTTTAACTTATAGCATTTTGGAGTCTTAAAAACTTTTTATATTTTGGTGATTTATTGCTGGCCTAATTGAAGCATTATTTATCGCTAAGGGACCTAGTCACCTAGACATTAAACATTTAAAATAATGAACCTACATAATATTATGCTTTAAATTCAAAGACTTAGATGTAATTTATGAACTGTTATGCAAAATATTTAGAACTTTTGGAGATCTAGATGCAATTTACTCAATTAAAACGACAGAAATTTACTTTTGTTTTATAGAGAATTTCCGGGTCTCAGCTATCCTACTCTTGGTGATAATTTTTTTAAAATAAATAAATTTAATTAACTAATTAATATATTAAACGTTTACAAAAATTATCTTAAAAATATATTATTTACTTAAAAATATTGTAGTTCTCAAAAATTTAAATACCTATCTAGGCCTTTAAGATAGGCATCATCATTGATCTTTATATCACACTCTTGTATGTTTACAACAAATTAGATATAAATATTATTTGATTCAGACTGCTGCACTTATGTTGAATCTGTTGCAATATAATTATGCAGAAGAGTATCAATATTTTACTTCCTTTGAACATACTTCTTCTCATTAAGTTCATCCTCACTGGAGTTTGATTATCTTTTAGATTGAGTTTGACTACTACTATACATTGACTGATAATCATTATATTCTTTATTATTAACATCATTTACACATTATAATTTATAGATGGACCACAATCATCATAAATATTACAACCTTAACTGCACAGAAATTTAAATATTCATTTAATAAAGTATACTAAAATTATTAATTAATTATTTAATAATTAAATAATTAATGATTAATTAATTAACTAATAATAATAACTAAAATAATAAATTAACTATTTAATAATTGACTAATATTATACCTATTGAGATGTTTTTTCTCCCTGATACTTCAGGCTCCAAGATTCACCTTTAGTGGCTTACACAACTCGATGATTATCAATAATTTGATTGTTTATCACTTGGATCTGCAGTGTTAATATAGCTTTATAAACAATTATCTAGTGCTGTCGCATCTACATGTTCTACTTTTATTAGTTACTTGTATCTATTATAGATTTGGGTATAGAAGCAATTACATATAGGTCATCCAAGTAGTCAGTTACCACTAGATCAGCTTGTATAAAAGCCACTAGATTACAAGTATTTTAATATTAATATTAATATTTTTTTTATAAATGAAACATCTAATTATTTTTTGTATAACACATTTCTGCTGACAGGTGGTGTGTCATTGAGCAAATAATGTATCATATGCTCTTATTTTATTATAATGAGATTGATATATTGTATTAGAATCAAGTAATATGAATATCATATAATGCTGATCTTTTAAGTATTCTGTCGCCTCTCTATGTTGTTGGATCAACCATTTACTTGGCACAAACGTCACTTATAGCTTATGTAGTTATTGAGTGGCATCAATCAAATCGTGTGATGCACCAGTTTGATTACCAGTAGCATTTTCCGCTGGAGGTGGTGGACCCAAACTTTAAAAGGATTGATGCTCGCAGGCGAGCATCGACAAATTAGTTTGCTAAGAACTCTTTGTATAGACGAGGGACGATTGGACTTCGTTCAACAACTTATGATCGTCAGTGAGGCTGATGCAAAGGCACTGAGACTGTATGTAGATTGATACAGATCTTAGGCAAGTCTGTCACTTGTATTTGTCGAAGTGGATAAGCCTAGATCATTTTTTTTCCTTCAGCACCTACTGTCGAGGATTTGTGAGCTCTTTAGATTTAATTATGCATTTGAATTTTATTATAGTAACTGTTATTATTAATTTTTTTGTATCGAGGTGAATCACTTGCGTTGCATATTCAATTTTTAGTTCTGAGAGGTGTACGGAGGGCAGCAGTCCAAGTATATAAATGGACTCTCAGGATCAACTTTTGTCGTTGTGTTATCAATTTTGCGCACATCTTCAATTCCTTCCGGTGGTTAGCTGTGATTATGATCTGACCGAGACATATAGTCCACAGGAGCAGGAGTTATTTATATTAGGAGAACTCATTAGGTATTCACCTTTTGAACTTATGGTTCATAAATCACAGTATAATCTAGATAGTTGGAGTACTTATTATCATTATGGTCTTTATGAGACGTAATTTGATATTGGTCCTTCGGTTCTGCGGATCGACCAAGGAAGGGACAATTAAAAAAGACTTTGTCGATGATGACTATGATGGTGATCTACATGCGCATGCACTCCACCAACGATGATATTGGGCTTCGCGTCCATACACATCTAAGAGTGACGTTACACCACATAAGAAAGAAAAGTAAAGATGACGCATTTTTTGTCTTGTATGCTCCTCTAATGCTTTTAACTATATTGAAAAAATTTAAACTCATTTAAAAAATTTGTTCTAATGTAATTTGAAGATACTTGTTCTATTTTATTTATATTTTACATATTTTATAATTTTTTACTATGAATTTGAAGCATGTCTGGATATAGGTGTGGATGTTCAAGCTCAAAGAAATATGGAGATGAAATAAATGAAAAAAAAAAATCTAAAAATGACAAGACCAATGTAGAGAATAAAAATAAAAGATATATATTTTACATTTTCTATATAATAATATCGCGTTTTGAGATTTCCAACCTACCAAAATTCCAGGGAATATGAAACTTACAATTGAGGAATTAGATGAAATACTTACTCGTTTTATTTCTAGATTTAAAAGTAATATTATACTGAAAAAAATATAACTCTATTGACAAAACTTATTATGTAGTAAATCATAAAAAAAAAATTAAAGTAATATTTTTTAAATAGTATTGAATTTTTAAAAATAATTAAAGTAAGAGTTGCCCATTTTACGGGTCACTTCTGGATATGAGAAGTCTCGCATTAGACGAGCAACTTTATCTTAACGGCACCAACACTAATGACATTAGAAATATGCTCGAGTGGGCTACTTCGTCTTAAGAATGCTAGCATTATTGGCGTCCAAAAGAATGTCCTTTTGTTAATTGTTTTAAAAGGACACATTTTGTTAATTAGTTAATTAAAGTCGGTTAGTTTTAAAAAATCATCCTCTTCCATTCCATTAATGCCATATCTCCAACTACCTTCGTAAACCACAAGATTTGATCCGCGGTTTTTCCATTAGAAGCAAACAAGGTATGCAAAGGAGGTAGCTTTCAGCAAGAACGGCTGAAAGTTTTCATTTTTAGGTGAATGCAATGAATCTTCTGAGTGTTTGAACTATTTCTTTTGATTTTTAGACCTTCTTCTTCTTCTTCTTCTTCTTCTTCTTCTTCTCCGCTGAATAGGGAAGAGATGGCCATGGCGCCCACTGTTAGAGTAACCTTGGGTTCTGTAGCCTTCGCCATCTTCTGGGTGCTGGCTGTCTTCCCTGCAGTCCCCTTCCTCCCCATTGGAAGAACAGCGGGCTCTCTTCTTGGAGCCATGCTCATGGTCGTCTTCCAAGTGATAACCCCCGAAGAAGCCTTCTCCGCCGTCGACCTCCCGATTCTCGGCCTTCTCTTCGGAACAATGGTGGTCAGCGTCTTCCTCGAGAGGGCCGACATGTTCAAGCACTTGGGCAAGCTGCTCTCATGGAGGAGCTGCGGCGGCAGAGATTTGCTCTGCCGAATCTGCATAATATCCGCCATTTCCAGCGCAATTTTCACCAACGACACTTGCTGCGTGGTTCTCACTGAGTTCATCCTGAAGGTCGCTCGCCAGAATAATCTTCCTCCTCAGCCGCTTCTTCTAGCCCTAGCTTCCAGCGCCAACATTGGGTCCGCCGCAACTCCGATTGGTAATCCCCAAAACTTAGTCATTGCTGTTCAGGGCAGAATCTCCTTCGTGGAGTTCTTGTTTGGGATTCTTCCAGCAATGGTGGTAGGAATAGCTGTGAACATTGCCATTCTACTTGTCTACTATTCCAAGCTGCTGTCGACTGAGAAGCTTGAAGAGGAGGTGGAATCGGTAGGCGCCGAGGTGATCCATGAAGATGACGTTACTGGCCATAGGTTCTCTCCTGCCACTATGTCGCATTTGAACTGTTTGAATTCTATGGAGTGGTGTGATGGGATTGATGCCATTGTTCTGGGCTCATCTTCTTCTTCTGAGTATTTCCATGTAGATAATGTGAGGAACAGGATGAGTGTGAGTGGAACTGAAGCGCAATCAGCTGTAGGAGGAACAGGGCGGAATTGTTTGAAAGAGATTTTGTGGTCTCAGGCTTTGGATGAGAAGGAAGACACGATCGGAAGATGGAAGAACCTGCTGTGGAACACATGTGTTTATCTTGTGACCATGGGAATGCTTATTGCTCTTCTGATGGGGCTTAACATGTCTTGGAGTGCTATCACTGCTGCTTTGGCTTTACTTGTGCTCGACTTTAAGGATGCCCGGCCTTGTCTAGAGAAGGTAACAGTTAGAATTTGAAAATTTATCAGCTGCTTGAAATTTGAAAGGCATGGAGGTAGCTGCACTAAGAAGCACGGACACGACACGGACACGGGACACGACACGACACGGACACGGGGATACGTCAATTTTTTAAAAAATAAGACACTACACTTCTAGGACACGTAAAATAAATAAAATTATTTATTTTCTAGAATTTTAATAAAAATAAAAGAAACTATAAATTGATCAAATATATGTGATAGCAAAATTATAAAAAAGTTAAATGCATTTAACAGGACTAATCAAATATAAAAATTATAACATTCATTCAGAAGAGTTTCGACATACCTATGCCAAAATGTAGCTATATAATTAGATATTTATGCAGCGGACTACTTCACCAAATAATATGAAAGACCTAGCAATTAACATCAAAAGTAATAAGTATTAAATTTCTAAGAAAATACATGTAAGTTGTAACTT
>KZ451950.1:1664311-1744340 GCA_002786265.1 Apostasia shenzhenica
GAAGAAGAAGAGGAAGAAGAAGAGGAAGACGGAAGAAGAAGAAGAAGAAGACGAAAGAAGAAGAAGAAGACGAAAGAAGAAGAAGAAGGAAGAAGAAGAGGCAGAAGAAGAAAACCAGAGAAAAACAAGGAGAAGAAGAAGAAGGAGAAGAAGAAAATGCAGACCGCGACGGGCGACGGGGACCGCGACGGGCGACGGGGACGACGACGGCGAGCGACGGGGACGACGACGGCGAGCGACGGCGACGGCGACGGCGAGCGACGGCGACGGCGACGACGACGACGACGACGAGCGACAGCGACGGCGACGGCGAGCGACGGCAACCAGAGAGCGATAGTGTCAGGAGTCGACGGAGAGAGGCACACGCAGAAAACCTAGGGCAAAGCTTTTGTACCTGTTTTTGGAAAAAATAATTTTTTTTTATTAAAATTTAATTAATTAATAATTGAGCCGTGTCCAAGTGTCTTGCAAGTGTCCTAAAAGTGTCCAGCCGTGTCCTAGAAGTGTCCAGCCGTGTCTTAAATTTTTTTTTTAATTAAAAAAATTGGACATGTGTCCCGCCGTGTCCGACAAGTGTCCCGCCGTGTCCGCGGCGTGTCCGTGTCCGACACCGCCACGGCTACTTCTTAGAAGTGTCCGTGCTTCTTAGCAGCTGCAAAATGCACAATGGAAATGAATGTGTTAGTTCCACTTGTCTGATTATGAAATAAGGAAGTTAAAATAGGAGAATGAGAGGGAGAGTGGGGAGAGAGGCAATAAGGTTAATTGAGGATAGATTTGAATGTGTGCTTGGTGATTTGGGAATATACAAGGAAGAGAGGAAGAAGCAAGATAAAGTAAAATTATGGTAAATTGCATTTGGATTCTTAAGGTTTGTGTTGCATTGCACTTAGGTTCACATATTTTAAATCTTCGCATTTCGTTCCTGCGGCGGAATGTGTTTGAACTTAGATTCTTTTCATATATTTTGCAGTTTAAGTCAAGATGAAGTCTTTATACTACCCCCTCAATGTATGTTCTCCCTTGAGCTGTCAGTGTTTTTGTTCTTAGGGATAGTTAATCATTTTAACATTATGATTTCATTTGCTGGTAGAAAATGAAGTATTAAATTGGTAGGGAAGTACCTAGCTGCAATAGTAAACAGAATATAGACCAAAGCGCATCACACCACAGACCTCAGAGACCCATAGACAATTTACCCTAAGATTATTTGAAAAATTATAGGAAGAAAGCAGAATGCACCATAATGACTATAATAGGGGAAGAATTTTTTTTTTAAAACCTTAAACACTGCAATTTCTCTCCATCTCATTTGAGAATTTTAATGGTGTGACTCAGAACCCAGAACCCTCAGGTCCCAAGCACACTTCCTCCCAATAGGCTGGAGAAGCGCCTATAGGTAAAACCATGCTCCTATAAATGTTAGAAGCTGCCAATCTTTTTGAAAACCTCAACTCTCTTTATGGCTTAATCTTCCTTGTATCGTGTCAACATAAGAGAGCTAATTTTGGTGGAAACTCGTATTAGGTATCGTATTCCTTGTTGATATTCTTTTGCGGAATGTTTATAACCGTCGATGGCTTCAACAAGACCGGCATACCAAGTGCTCTGTGGGAGTTCATGGAATCCTATGCAAGAATTGATACTGTTGAAGGGGTTGCAATATTGGCTTTGGTTATTCTGCTCCTATCAAACATAGCCTCCAATGTACCTACTGGTAAGCAATTGCTTCTATTTTATGTCATATATGATTCTTGTAAGGTCTCAATGTGACTCAATTTCAAGCTGATTGAATCATTAATAAAGTTCTGCATATTCATCTGGTTCCTTGAGGTCAAGGGAGCGGCTGATTCTATGTTATCTTGATATTATGTCATGTTATATCTAGATGTTATCTTTTGAGAAACAATTCTATAATATTTTATAAAATTATTTACATATGTTATCGCATCAAATAATTATTTTATCTGTATAGCATAACATAACATTAAGATAATAGTGAACTAAACGCCCTCTAAGTGATTTTTCACTTTGGTCTATGTTTGCCTTAATCATCTCAGTTGATTCCTTTCCTCCCACTTTTTTCTTAAAAAAAAAAAAAAGAAATTTACCCCTGAAGTCTATATTTCCTGAAATTTTGATCTATGAAATAATCACAATTACTCTCACACTCTCTATAATTTAGATGCTATTATTATATTTGATGGAAACTTCAATAAAACATTTGTGAAATCACAGGTTGAACTCAAGGACTGTAATGGAAATAATTCAGTGTTAGAAATCATTTGTATGTTGAGGTACCTTTTTGTCATTATGCCTCTCCCCTCTTTTTATATTTATATTTGAAAGAGAGGCTTATTGAAATTACATGAGAAAAATCTATTTTACTTTATGTGTTTTCTACATTCATGAAAACTATAATTATAAAAAGGTACCTCAATTCATAACTGATTTCTAACATTCAGAAAACATGGAACAACACTGAAGGCACTCATAAATTCAGGGAATCAGATGCAATTTCCAATATAAAGTCTTGCAAGAGTTAACATAAAAGATGACATTGAAGGTCGGTATTTCCTTGAAGATTGATAAAAACTTCTCGAACCATGGTAACTCCAGTATATCTCTAGCGTAAAATTTAAAAAAAAAGTCTATGTTGAACTGAATTTATACTGCAAAGTAAATAAACTTGTTTAAATCAGTTGGTAATTAACTAGAGATTTAACTTGAACTAAATATATGACACATATTACTAGAAGAAACTGTAAAATTTTTCATTATGATATTTGACGAACTGATCTCTCCCAAACATATGGATGACAATCTACAAGTTGATGTTGTGTTTGTTTCTTTTGGGAAAACTTGATGTTTGATTTGATGACTGTTATCATCTCTCCTTGTTTCAGTTCTACTGCTTGGAGCTCGAGTGGCAGCTTCAGCTGCAGAAATCTCTCCAGTGGAAGAGAAAAGAGCTTGGCTCATACTAGCATGGGTCAGCACTATAGCAGGAAATCTCTCTCTTCTGGGTTCTGCAGCAAACTTGATAGTATGCGAGCAGGCGAGGAGATCTCCGTCCGGTTACAATCTCTCGTTCTTCGGTCATCTCCGATTTGGGCTCCCTTCGACTCTGATCATCACTGCAGTCAGCTTGTTACTTATCAAGAATTATTGAAGAGTTCCATTGCTGATGCATGCAGCCCTTCTCCCTGTATGTAGAGAAGCCATTACAGGTTCCGTGGACGTAAAAAAGGTTTATTTTTTAGATGGATAATGAGAATGTACACTCTTTAATCTCTTTTTTGATGTATAATCTCTCGTTTTATGGATGATGGATAATCAGATTCTTCTCTGCTGATGTTTGCTACTTTTTATTGCTGCAGGGGGGATGCCAAATTTTGCTATTTTTGGAAATTAAAGTCGTCCTAAGATACATCTGGCTTGATGTTGTTTCTAGTTAACAGGCACGAAAGATCAATATTCATTCCCTAACGCAAATAAACGAAGAGTCGAGGTAGATCTTTTTGTCGAAGAATATTTTATAGTCGGAGATCTGAGCAAGGGACCTTCTCAAAGATCATTGATGAGAATTTTTTTGTTGAAGATATCTTGTCGAATAAAATTCTCAATAATGATATCGATGCATTTCTTTGTTTTCTGCTGTGAATTTATGTGTAAGATTAATCGAGATTTGTTCCCTTCATTCTTTTTATGACATTTTTTTTTCGTGTAGATTCGGTATCAAACATTTCATGGGATTTTTTTTATGTAGAAATAGGGAGAGGAGCATCATATTTGTACACAAAAGTAAATCCTCTACTCTACAAATTGTGAAGTGTGATATTTCATTTAAATATGAAACTACTTATTTTTAAGTAGTAGGAGATTATATTCGAACATAACATTAATTATTTGGAATGCAGAAATAAAAATAAAAAAGAGAAATCACACAATAAATGCATACAAATAAATATATTAATATGGCTTGCCACCTTTAAATAAATAAATAAATATATATATTAATATAAATTATATTTTTAAATTTTTTTTTTCACATATTGGATAGGTAAAATTCTTTGTGTGTGTGTGTTTTTTTTTGGGCATTTGCATATATACCTCTTAAATCATCTTTAATTATATATTAAACTTCTCATTTTTTAATTTTATAACTTAACTCTCTAAATTATTCAAAAATAAAAACTAGTAAAATACATGTATTTGTAAATATATTTATAATATTTGTATATATATATTATTGGTAATAAATATTTAAATAATTGTAAATTAACAAAAAATATACTTTGAAAATCTTGAGAAAAATCTAAATATGTTATTTTTGGATGATTTAGGGGTTAAGTTGTAAAATTAAAAAATAAGGGGTTTAATATGTAATTCAAGATGATTTAAAGGGTATTTATGTAATTTTCTCTTTTTTTTTTTAATAAAAGAATTCGCTCGTGGAATCTTCCCCGTCTCGGGCCGTCGGCGGACGACCAGCGCCTTCCAAGGGGACGTTTTTCGCCGTCGTCGCTGCTTGCTGAGATTCTGTTATGTTGGATTCGTGACCGAACTATAGGCTTTTGTTAAATCTCCGTCGAGCCCCTTATTACTGTCGCTGGTCATTCCAGCCGCGGTTCGAAGTAAGTTGCTATGGTCCATCGCCGGCGACCTTCTAAGCGCCGCATTCTCCCCATTCTTTCCACTTTCTCCGCCTTCTCGCGCACGCTGTCTCTTGCTCGCTCCGCTTCTGCCGTCAGGCGTAAGGTTTTCAAGCCTTGCATCCGATCGAGAGTGCCAGGTATCCATCATTTACACTGGGTTTTCTAGCTTACATGGTTCTCTTATTTCTACTCTTGTTTGCCGCAGAGAAAGAGAACAGGGTTATTGAACGCCGGCACAATGCCAAAAGCGTGGAATTCGTCTCCTGCACTTCGGACTATGACAACAAAGAAGAGAATCAGCAGGAAGTAATCCCTAAAAAGCTATTATATTTCTACACACTCCTATGGTTTTTTAGTACTAGGATCATCCTTTATGACACTCAATTTTAGGAAAAGGAAACAATAGTTCAAGCAGATTTTGGGTTCTTCGATCCCAAGCCAGGCGATTTCCATGGCGTGAAGCTGCTTCTCCAGAATTACCTTGATGACAAACCGTGGGATCTCGGTGGCTTTGTTGACCTAATTCTGCAACAGACGACCGTTGGTACAGTCGTGAAATTGGATGGGCGTGATGAAGGCGATGAGGAACATGGTGAAGGGGATGATGAAGAGGATCTATATGCTATCATTAGCGCCCTTAACTTCGGGAGATACTTCGTAAGGAAACCCCATCCTTTTGCTAATGCCAGGGTGCGTGGCTTATGGGTTAAATGAGATTCGATCAATATCAGGATCATAGATGCATTGGCGAGTTCAGGCAGTTTCTTTTGGGTGTTTGCACGGATGAGAACACAAAAAGGAAGCTGCGAGTCCTGCTGGAGGAGCAAGCAAGTAATGTTGGTCTCTTGGTTTCTCAGAGGTTTGTGAACTGCCCCCACCAGTTGGTGCCACACCTCTATGATGCTCTTTTTGACGAGATCTCATGGGCGATTGAAGATGAGGTTGTGTGGTGATTTTCTATTTCATTAAGCTCCTTCTATTGGCTAAAAACATTTTTGATTGCATTGCTCTGATTACTATCATTTTGTTTTTTTAAGCCAACACAAGAACTTAGAGATTCATTCAGGTTCAAGTTTTATTTGTTGATTTCCACGATCTATGAGGTATTTGCTCTCCTTTAAATTGGTAATTGTTTCAATTACCTTATCATTCTTTAGGGGAAATACCGTAGTCTAGATGCACAGATTTTAACCGTAGTTTGAAAATAGGTCAGTCTTTCTTTTATTACATTGATTTATTTGTGAACAAATTTAATTGTAGAAAAAATGTGCAAACCAGCAGAAGGCTAAATCACAGTATGATTCAGACGAGCCCATAATATATATTAAAGCCGAAGACGAAGTTTTACATGAGGTATTGATCTTATCCAACCAGCCATAACATTTATTTTGTAGATGTTTTGTGGTTATTAATGCGCTTATGTTTTTTCAGATGAGTTCATTTTCCTTTACATTTCCTATCCATGATTCAAAATTTGTTCCGCATGAGGTATGCCAACTTCTCAAGCATTGTGTTTACTGTTTGATGATTAGGATTTTATAAATATGAAGATGGGAACTTGAAAAATTATTAGCCATGCTTGATATAAGATGGTTCCTGATTGAATAGTCACATCTGCTAGATTTTCTCTTGAAATGTTTAACAAATATCCAATGTGTGATTCTAGGACAACTTATTTGACTAAAAGGATCATTTTCCATTTATCTAGCCATTATTATACATCATTGGCCATCCATTACTATTTCCTAGTGCAGTTATCATTCTGTATACTACTTAGTACAAATTAGTGTATTGCTACTTAAATGTATTTGTTAATATAGGGAAATCACCTTGCATCTAGACTGTCATCCAGTGAAATTGGTTAAAGATGAATAAAGACATCAAAACCTTGTGCCCTAGCATATTCTTCCAACCAAAGATCAACAAAATCTAATGTAATCCTCCAAAGCTGCCATGTTATTCATGCAGTTTCGGCGCCACTACTTTGCATACTGTTAAAGATCCTAGGAGAAGTGGGAATGGCAGAGGTCATTATCTTCTCAAGCTGTGAAGTGGTGTAGGAGCAGAGGCTATCATTACACACACTTTATCAATCTATAAATAGGAATGAACGAGGAAGAAAGGGGTGTTTTCGAGATCTACTCTTCCATGAAGCATTTCCCACTCTTAGTGATTATGCAGCAGTACCCACCTATGTAAGTACAGTGTGGCTGATGAAGAGCAAAGTTGGCCTTCTCGGTCTTGTAGACTTCTGCATTGCCTCATCTCTATTACCTTCACACCACCTTTGCATCTTCTTCTTTCTCCTCATTGGGATTTTTGGCTCTAATCCTTGTACTCTTCTTTGGTTGTTAATGAATTTTAAATTGCCAGTTTTGGTGACATGATTTCTTCTTGACACTTGGGTTCCACGTAAAAAGCTTGAGATCATATATTTCTTTTTTATTTATCATTACCCTTCATATTTGGCCAGTTGTCCTACTCAGTTGGCATATGTTTGTGCCATCAATTTGGTGCTCTTGAGAAGGAAAGACACATCTCTCCAATTTTTTTTATGGCTAACGTAACACCCTACCGAAAACCCATGCCCCTACGAACAACGCATTCACCCTACTTTTTCCTCATCCATTCACACTATGGCCTCACATCCTCAACCATCAGCCACTTTGGCTATTGTACCCCTATCCTATTCATAAGGGCCCATAGTTTTTATATAAGCTTTTGATCAAATGGTCATAGTATAAACCAAATAGCCTAAATACTTTACACATTACTGTAGGTGATAACATCTATCCTATAACATAAACCTCAAACCCCCTTTCCATCACCACTATTCACAACTCAAGCTTATGCCTCAAACTCCATTACCCCATCCCTAAGACATTATCAACAAATCCCTCTTCATCTGGCTTTCATCTCATCATGGTTGTCCACTGTGCCATTTTGAACTTAGTTTTTCTTGATTGATCTCGAAGAAATCAACTCCTACCAAGATGGTGAAAGCCAATGGGAGGCATATTATCCAACTAATGTTGTTTGTGCACGTTTGACTATAAAAGTGGTTTGTCTAACTAATTGAATTTGACATGGATTATGTACCAAGAACTATGGCAACGGCTTAAGTGTTGGTTATTTTTTCACCGAATTCACCCCAGTCGAAAAGCCTTGACTTCTAGAAGAACAAATTCCTTCGACAATGTCCGTGGACTAAGCTTTCGGGTAGCAATCGTGTAGAATTGGAATCCTATTTGTAAATTGCTGGAAGGTAAAGCTTTATCAATCTTTTTGACTTCGGATTCTAACCACGAACAATCAAGCAGAGTATGAGACATTGATAAAAGATTTTTAGTTTGCTTGCAGACTTGGAGTTGAGGGCTAATATATCTATAGCAACTCCATGTTAATGGTGAATCAAGTCAAAGGTATCTTCTAAACAAGTGATGAGATCTTTAGGAAATATTTGTCCAAGGCAAGACACATCTTCGTGCTGCCTAGAATAGCCCACGTAAGATATATGCCTTGAAGGAAAAGCCTTATTGTGGATATATTGTCAAAATTCGACTAGTTAGACATGGAGTTGAAGTGCATTCTTCGGCAATCGCGCTTCGATAAAACCAAAGTAGTGGTCACTATCCTAGACGAATGAGGTAGTTGCGTATTTGAGAAATGGGGAACCTCGGCTTGCTGAAGGAAAGCTAGGAAGATCAAGCTTAAGGTGGTACAGTACATCTTCCTTAATGGTCAATCCTATCGACGCTATTACTCGAGACTATTGGTAAAGTGTTTTCAACAAAATGAAGCTAAGCAAGTCATGAAAGGGATTCATGCAGGCAAGTGCAGGACTTGTGCCATAGGTAGAAGTCTAGTGCACCGAACTCTTTGATAAGACTATTTGCTTATTTCTAACTGATCTTGTACAAAGATGCTTAACACTTCGTTAAATGATGCCTTTGTGCTAAACCTACAACAATATCCCGTGTCTACCTAATGGAAACCTTCAGACCATCTACATTTAATGTCCCTTCATTGTTTGGGGGATGAATTTTCTTGGGCCCTCCTAATAGTCGCATATGATTTGTGATTCCTTCACTTCACTGACTACTTCACCAAGTAGGTGAAAGTGAAGGCAATGAGAACCGTACGACAGATCAAGTCGAATATTTTATTTAGGCCCACATAATATTTAGGATTGAAGTTCCCTTGAGTCTAATCTATGATAACAACACCATTTTCCTTGGCAAATTAGTTCACTTTGTCAATGCAAAACACAATTACTTTCAATTCATGTTGTTTGACACTTGCAAACTAACAACCTGACTAAAGCTACAAACAAGATCTTTCTCAACCCTCTCAAGAAGCACGTTGAGGGTGCATGAAGCATGTGGACAATAGAATTACTACGAGTCATATGAGCCATTCTTACACCCTCCTTGGTAGTAATAGGTGAAACACCTTACTTCATTATCTAAGGGGGGTAGTTGTATTGGTTGAGCTGGACATGTCTATTCCATAGGGCCGAATTAACAACTAACTATGATTTCAAATATTTTTCAGTAACGGCAAACCCAAAATGATGTGAGCTGAAGACTTGATTTGGACCTACTCCAACAAATAAAGGTGGTCACTACAATCAAATAGTTTGAGCACAAGGAGAGGGTTTGGCAAGAATATAGGAAAAATTCCTTTGCTTTAATTACATCCAGGTTCCTGAGGTTGGGCATTGCAAATATGCCCAAACATTTGAAGTAGTTACAAATAGGTCACCGAGTTTGATCATCATTACTTTTGGGTCCTTATACATACCCCATAGAAGTGATTGTGCCTATGAATTTTTCTTTTTCCAAAAATGAGGAAGGATATGATGGTTTGTATGTGAACAAAATCATGCTTGAGATATTTGGCATAATGACTTCCACTGCAAATTAAAACTTTCACTGTTTTTATTTATTGAAATCCACTTGAAAAGCTCAAAATGATCTGAAGGATCTTCCTTTAAATATTGAGAGCTATTTGTAGTAAGACCCTTTTCCTTGTTTTTGAAGAGATAAGCACAATCTTGACTTCTTGGTTTGGTTGTCTCTTGTCACTCTGTGATCTAGTGGTCATTAATGTCTCTCTGTTTTGTACGAGTATGTTTGATTATATTCTTAGTGTTCAGCTGTGCTGATATATGATTATGTATTTCACTGTTGATGTTGAATAATGTTTGGACGATATAAATGATGTGAGATATTACATTTGATGCAGCTGAAGAATTATAGAACTATGGGATTAGTCATGATCGTGAATGCTGATTTTATTCCTGAATTTCGCGAAAAGTTGAAGTTGCTTCTGTCTGATGACTAGTTCTTAAGGTAACATCATATCACTAATCTATTTGTATCCAAGTTTTGTTGATTTAATGCCTAACTGTGATTCATTTAGGAGCGATTTCTTGCCAATTTCAAGCTAACATCAGATTTTTGAGTTTGTTTGGCTTGAAATTGGCTGTGAACTGAAATGATTTAATTTCTACCCCTCAGCTCAAAATAGTTGATTTTTAACCAGCTTAATTTTTGAACCAAGCTTGAATCAGTTGAAATTGAGTTGGAATCAAATATTTGGAGATCTGCAAAAAACTCACTTTAAGTGCAAGCAGGATTTGAACCACCAGACCAAGTCCTGGCTTTGTTAATTACATAAGATACGAGCACTGTATGTTAACAATATTTGACATAGCTAAGACTATAGCTCGAGTTGGCTCCAATCATTTATCGAGCAAGTCCTAAAATTCGGCCTTAGCCCCTCAAAAAGAGTAGATAGTATGTCAAGTACAAGTAATCTCTAGATCTTCTCTAAGGATTGAGCAAAAATCTTGTGGAAGGAATATTGCTCTTTCAAACATTACATCATCATCAATAGCAAAAGATGTAATAAAATCTACCGCCTATTAGAGCCTATATACATTTGAGACTTTGTAAACTTCAAAGGCAGAAAAAACATTAGAGATGTTCAAAAAATCTCACTGAGTTGTGTCACCTCTAGTAGCTTGCAGTATGTCAGCAATCATTGTAGAAGAATCTTCCTCCAGTCATATGCCCTCTGCAGTATCAACCATCCTTTAGCGAGCTTGGCTGCCTCCCATACACCTCTTATCTTAGCAACTGAAGTCGATCTCGTGAGCATTCTGATGCCAACCGCCACTAGTCATTGGTACTTGAAATCAGCTCAAAATGATTTCGAGCCAACACTTTGGCTTGTGGTTTGATTAGAAAATATAGATCTGATCTCTTAATCATTTCAAACTTTGCAAAAATCTTGATTTTTTATTAGTCCCTTCTTACATCTCATGCATGAACATTTTATTTTGCAGGCTATGGGTCACTCCAGGCTGTTATAGTCCCTTCATTTGAGGTTAAGGGGAGTGTTATACATTAATTATACCTTTGAATTCAAATTTACAATCAAGATTATTTTTATGCTTTTTATATTTACTTTATGTTTTTTTTTTAATATTTGCACCATATTTATATCTGAAATTGCACAAATAATTGGATATAGACAATTTTGAAGTAATCTTTTCAATGTTCTTTACAACAAATTCTTCCTAATTTGTGATACATTTACTTGTCCACTTATATGCATATATTTATTTGATTCATTTCTTTTGATTAAATTTAAATCTATTGTAATAAGATTCTATTTAAATAATAATAATAACAATCTTATTGCATTGTCTTCATTTTTTTTAAGGATCATCACATTTATAATTTAATTGAACTTCTATGGTGTTTAAGATATTTAATTTCATTCTACTTTTCTATTTTAACTTTTTCATAATCTTCTATGAATAGCATTCTTCATGAATATTTTTAGCCAACTCTTTTATTGAAGTGAAAAAACAAGAATTTAAGATCCAGTAGTTTAACCATAACTTAGAAAAATTATATATATATATATATGATTAAATTTTCAAAATTATTCATTAATTAAAGGGGTAATTACCTACATGTTACATAATTTAGTTTTATTTATGCCTTACTCATCCATTCTTAATTAATTACATTATGCACACTCAAAATATTATAAAATCTTACATACATACATTTGAGTTAAAACTTAATCAAAATTTAATTGAAAAAAAAAATTCTGTTAGTAAATCATTAAAATTATATTTTTACTCTTAATAGTATATATTTTTCTCTTCTCCAATACCACACTAAAGTGCTGATTTGTCTTAAAATCAATTTACGCTGTAGATGTTTTCTTTCTTTGCCTCACTTAAACATTAAGGTTTTAAGATTTTCACTCAAAATATATTTAAATATCTTTAAAATAATATGATGAACGGTTCAAATTTTTTGTAATTTAATTATAGTTAGATTATTAAAAAATTATGATTATTCATTATAATAGAAATAAATTAAAATGTGTGTACGTGAGATTTTATAATATTTTGAGTGTGCATGTAATTAATTAAGAATGGATAGGTAAGGCATAAATAAAATTAAATTATGTAGCATGTAGGTAATTATCTTTTAATTAAAATATTGAAAATCAAGCAATTTGCCAGCCTCTTCCATCCTTTATTTACTCTAATAATTTGTAATTTTACCTTAAGGATTTCCAAATTATCATACTTTTTGTTCGGGTGATTCTATTCAACTGTGTGTCAGTTCCTCGATTTCATGGGATCTAAAAAAATTTAAAAATATTATCAAAATTTTTCTATGCAGATATTTTTTTTTGATAGATTTTCTAAATTTTTTATTTTAAAAAATTTTAAATATATATTTAAATATTTTTAATTATTGTTATAATTTTATTTTATTTTGTATATTTTAACTTATAATAATAATTTAATATTTAAATTTAATAAAATTTGTATAAAAAAAAGTTCTACATGAAGTGAAGAAAATTTTAGGTAGAAGTAATGTATATAGCATATTTTTATTTTTATGGGTTTAAATAAAATTGGAAATTCACCGGGATGAAATTACTAATTTTTTATTTATTTGATAAATCACTTTAATTAATTAACAATATTAATAAATATATATATATATATATATATGAAAAAAAGCTATTAGTGTTTGATCATTAGATTGGCCTATAAGACTCGGGAACGATCCATGTTTGAGTCGAGTCAGCAAGGCTCAATCTCAATTTATTCCAATTTAATTCAAATTCGAGTTAAATTGAGCTAACTCAAGCCCTTCAAGAAATTATTTATTTATTTAAATAAAATTACTTCCATTGCAATTTGAAATTAAATTAATCATATTTATAAAATCACATCTAATAGTTATCTTAATAATAATTAACATAAATTTATGTATAATTAATAAATAATTATAATAATTAATTCAATCCTACCGTAGCTCATGGCTCAGCTCAATTAACTCGAGCCGAGCTCAATGCGAGATAAATATTGATCGAAGCATCAGACAACTATCAATCTTCAAGCCAAACTTCATTGAATAACTTAATAGATTAAAAGTATAATCTATAATCAGTTAGTTTACTGAATGAACTACTAGGCTGTGTAACCAAACAAAGCTCATGTATGATCAATGAAAAAAATGACATTCAGCACATTCTCTTCATGCAAAAGCTGGAGCATCAAAGAAAAGCATAGGAAACAAAAATGCTGAAGAGTTCAAGTTGGCCCCTGCAGAAAGCCAGGCATCACATTGCCGTGCCGGAAACATCCAACTCAGTTCGACGATTTCTGACGAGATGGCGGCGGTTCACGATACGAAGCAGCAGCTTGGCACAAAAAAATAAGACTTTTTCCGAAACAGTTTTACTGCAGAAAGAAAGAGGGGAAGCTAAGATCTGCATTTTGCTGACACCAACTTCTCTTGCTTTTTTCTTTTCTCCACTGCCTCCCTTGGCACATCAGCTCAAAAACTCGAGATTTGCTCAACGATCATAGCAATTTTACTCGATGGAAACTGAGTTTGTTTTATTGTGACACAGTTGAGTCGAAATGGGATTAGACTTCATTTGCATATATGTCATGGAGAGTTATGTAACAATGGGATTAAGGAGTAGATAAAAAAACTGATATGTATGCATTCAATCAGTAATACTTTTGACATGCATAATATGTATGGTGCAGATCCAGCTCTAGAAATAAGCCTATCAACTCAGTTAGAATCAACTTTAAAACTTACTCGAAATGTAATAAATTTTAGTCAGTTAACTTAGAGACTCGACATATGACGATGCAATCAGACTAGAACTTTGATCCAATCAGAAATATGATTCAAATGAACTTTGAGATTTGAGTTGGTTTACTTATTGTCTGATTGACCCCGTCAGGTGCTATGAACAACCTAAAAGCTAAATGTTTTATATCATTCGAGCTCGAATCTAGAATCAGATTTGAACCGAATCAAGATGATATCATGATTTTTGTTCTACACAGTGGCTTCAATTCTAGCATCATACTGAGGTGCCAATAGTTTCTGGCACAACCAAAAAGCTAAATGTTTTTTTTTTTCTCTACTCCTCTTCTAATTAATTTTGGGTCCCCACAGCTTGAATGATATATTTTGAACAACTTAAATTTGGGTCCTTTCCTGCAAACTTTAATTTCACGTATGTCCTTGATTTTCTTAATTTATTCCAATATGATCCTTTGAAACATTTTCCCGTCTCAAAATTACTGATTTCGAACGAACCAATAATAGAAACATCTTTCTTGTCAAATTTTGATTTCAAGGCAACCTAATCGATATGAGAACTGAATGGAACAATTCAAAAGTCATGGCACGATGAGAAGAATCCCCCATATCTCATAAACTCATATGTAATTTAACCAAATATTTGTATTCTTCAGTAATGTGTGTAACGTCTGCTAATTTTCATTTCATACAACTTGCAAATCCCTTGGTCTATTTTTCATGTTCTTAGGATATAACAATACATTATTTAATTTAAATGAAAAAGAAACAAAAGAGATGTATCAAAAGTCAAAACCAACAACAACAGCAGCATATATGACAAGATACTAAATATTTTATTATTGTGAAACAAAATAATACCATTGTTTCAGCATACAAGCACACCACCACAGCTTCAGTACTCTACAATATATGGTCCTCATAAAATTTATTGACTTAGTACAAAATATGATTGAAAAAGTAGTCAAAAAATACCTCCAAATTCTCAAAAGCTTCTATGAACTTCTATGCGAGAGAGAGAAGGGAGATCCCACTGGAGCTACAAGCCCCAACATCCTCATTATTTTCAGGCGTCGAAGCTTTCTTGCTGGTTTATCTGGAACCGATATCTCCTGAAAGACATTATGAAGATCTATACTGTATAAGATCCTTTTCATTTGGATAGTAAAAACGAGTTCATGAGTTGAGTTCACGTGCAATCTTAATCTAACTTGACCTAGCAAACCCAACAAAGATCTGGAACCATAACAGTGAGAAAATCACACTTCAGAAATGAAACTTGACTCTAATTGATAAAGAAGCAGAGAAAGAATAATAATTTGACATCGAGTTACATCGAAATGAATCTTCAACTTTCGCCGTCTTCTGCCCCTCCCTCCCTCCTCGTCATGACCATGTTTTGTGCTGCTGGATACTGAGCTGTCGCATGCATCTGATTCAGACGCAAACAGAAAAACAAGTATATTTAGATGTTATGATAAGCTAGCAGTTGACTCATCCTCATGAGTTATGTTAGTCTCACCAATAAATCCGTTTTGTGAAGTTCCAACCATCTCATGGCCATATTTGCATAAAGCCTGGAATAATTCGACAACGCAGGTTGTCATTTTTCTAAGAACAAATTCAGCTATGTAAATTTAATATAGATACCTGTTTTAGAGCATCTTGAAATGCCTCAGAGTGGTTTTTGCATCTTTCTTCGTAGCACTGGACAGAACCAAAAATGGTTTAAATAACAAAGAGTAGTTTATATTCGACTCTCGACTTTTACGAAGCATAAACTACATTGTTGTTCTGGATTTATTCCATGATGTTGAGAACTAAAAATAATGAGAAAGGATCCACTTATCCTATATCTCAATTATTAGAGTCAATTTTATGAATTGTCTTTGCTGGCCAATCTTGTTCGATGCAACATTTGCGGTAAGCTCAAGACCAGCATCAATAGGTACATCATGCCGATCAGAAAAATACTACGCAAAACATATAAAGATTTAAGAAAAAGGAAAGGAGGAAGAATTTCACATCTTTCCGGCAATTCGGGCAAAGAAAAACAAAATGTTGATGAAAGTGCTCATTGTTTGGAAATTAAACCATGTTCATATATACTTCCACGACAAAGTTTAGCATCGTGCAAATATACATACATTTTTATCATAATACAAATATGCTCATAGTAGTTTCATTTCCATCTATTTGTGCATGAATGATAAAATTTGTGTACAGATGAGTATGCTTCCTTATATATTATTCTTAATTGTTCAGACTATATGAACATGGATTGGTGCAATTGAGTATACATAATTTGAAAAAGAATCATAAAATACTTAGCAAAAATGAGCTTTTAGCATGTTGCTAAACTATTTAATTATTAATCAATTGTGACAAAAGTTAGTTTCATGAACTTTCATACTTATGAGTTCAGTAGTTTAGACAGAGATCAATAGTTCTATTAACATTTCAGCATCCTCACAACATGTATCAACTTTACCAACAAACCACTTGCTTTCTGCCTTGGACTCTAATAGACAGTATAAAATAATATAATTGTTCATTATTTTATAAATGTACATGTGATCTACTGGTTAGTATTTGTTTGGTTGGAGGAAAAAATTAGTTTGAGAAATTTTTGGGGCTTTGTTTTTTTCCGAAAGATGTGTATAATAGAAAATAAAGTGAATTAATTATTATGTTGGATGTAAAAATTGATTGAATATTGAAAAAAGCGTCGGACACGAGATAAAATAACATATAATATTAGAGTTTGTGTAGGGTGAGATATAAAATATTTTTTAATTTTTAGCCATAGAATTTTTTTTTTCATGGCTTTTTTAACCATTTATCAAATGCAACTTTCGAGTTTTGTTAGTGCATATGTTGGGTATGGCTAACCAAAGTTCAAATCTTAGTATCGTAAAGACAATTTAACATTTCTTTTAAAATAGTAATCAATTCTTTAGAGGGTTCGAACTAGCTCGTTTATTAAGTAAATCATAAGCAAATAAAGGTTTCTTAAGTAAATCTATCAAAAAGCTAAAACACTCACATCAGAGAATTGTGAAAGGTCTTCTGCTTTACGTACCCATGTTCTGAGAAATGAAATTTGTAGTTGATGAAATTAACTTAGCAAAGTAAATCCAAAAAGATGTGTATTTAGGGCTTCAATATCATAAAAATATTCTTACAATTCATGGCATCCAAAAAGCTGCACTACAACTTGCCTAACATGTCGTCTAACAATGCCCTCTGGAGCTATTATATCCACGACCTAACATTACAAGCAGTGATCTCAAATAATCATGAAAATTCTAAAATAGAGAGAGAACAACATCTGTTAAAGAAATGAAATAAATTTATCAGCTCACTTCTGCTGGCCACCAGCCACCTGTAATAGTTTTAACCCAAACTATATTTCCCGGAGCTAACCAAGCATCGAGATCTCGAGATGGTATAGTGGATTTATCCAAAGAACATAGCAATGGCTCTCTGGGGAATTGGTTATCCAAATAACTGTTTGAATGTAACAAAACTTTTCTGCATTTTTTAAGAAAAGAAATGGAAAGACCTTTAACATAAAGAACAACCAAAAAAATAAATGAAAGAAATATGGATATTTATAAGCAAGTCAACAAATGCAAAAGCACTTTTCACCAGGATTGCTTAATTAGGGTTTGGTAGGTGTCTTTTCACAACAGAAATTAAATATATAGTTCTCTCTAGAATTTTGATAACTCAAGAAAAGGGAAAATATAAAAGGGACACCTATGTTATAGAGTATGTAATAATGATCACAGAAATCAACTTCTGGTCATGTAACTTCATAATAACCCCATAAGGCCATTGGTGGTGGTGACGATGATTTCATTACTTATTACTTTTTTTTCTTGTTTTTATTTATTTCCACCTTTCAAGATTGCATGCCCTTCTATTCCTTACACCTAAATTTCTTGAGCTAAATGAACTAAGATACCTTATTCTTACTTATGAAACAAATGGATTAGACTCTCATTAAAGACGGAGGTCAGCTTTCCTCAATGTGTATAACTCAATGCTTTCCAAGGATATATGAGAATCCTCATCCAAGCTTTCTTAGAATCCTGAAGTGGTTATATGGTGGCGATCCTTCTAAATGGATTATTCCTATCACTCGTCACCTCTCCTCGGGTTAAAAATATATTACAGTTCCTCACTTATATTAGATACAAAAAAGAGACAATAAGCACAACAATACATGAATAACCAAACATTGAAGTTGTAAAAAGGTTTGATTTTATCATAGTGGATATTTTTCTTTTTAATTACAATTGTGATTCTAAAGACTACATGAAGTGCATCCCTCTCGGTTTTCTCATATTAGAAATGTAATTTTTGTTAGAATTAGCAGGTTTGAACCTCTACCAATCTTTTTAGTAACTTTCATGAATTATCTCATAACTCAAACTTCTTAGCTATTTCCTCAATCCAAAAATCCCTGCCCCTTTGTGGTTACCTCTATATTGTAGGAATAGATAGCCTTATAAAACCATTTTATTCTTTAAATACATATCTTACAATTGGCTACAAACAAATGCACCCTCAATCTGCTGCATTCGAAGGAAGGGAAAAAGACCTCATCTAATGAAGAAACCAAGTACCATTATTGAAAAACGTGGTACTTCTGACTAACAAGAAGCTTCGAATACACCTTCAAAAAAACAAGTACAAAAAGCTCTTCTAGGACCTTATACCAACTAAAGGAAGATGTTTGTGAAATTTTATGCAAAGTATCAAACTACCCATGGTTGGCACAAGCTCGACAACTAGCTAAAAGGATTTAGTTTAGGTGGCTCTGTTTGTGACTTAGCAAAGAGTTACAGATTGTTGGGGAAGTTCTCAACTCCATATTGTGGCATGTAAGCAGTGAGGCTAAGTCATATTTGAATCTCATGGATGCCATGTCTACACGCAACGATTAAGATATTAGTTGGTGCTTTCGCATCAGCTTGAACTTTTGGGAAGGTGGTACCAACGATCCTAACAATTGGCATCAAAGCAAGTTGAATCCTAATAATGAAGCGAAAATGGGGGTGTTGGGGAGTGACTAGCTCCCTACCATGACATGTAAACAATAAGGCCAAGCCATATTCGAATGTGGTGGGTGTCATGTCTATACAATATATTAAGAGCTTTTCCATTATTCATACAACTCCCAGACTTCCTTACAACTTTATTCATGGCCCTTTTTCATTTGAGGTTACTAATACTCGACTTATCCTTGAGCTCGAAACTTTGATAGATGAATTCATATCAGAACACTGTGGGGAAGGTTTTAGTGCTCGTCAAAACAGTGGAGAGGCTTTCTCCGATGACAACCTTCTTCGAGAAGTTTACTTCAAGGACTTTCTTGACTTCCTCCTTATCCTCGTAAAAGGGATCCCCAACAAAATCTCTATCCAAACTTTGATTTTGTAGACTTCATACTTGGATCTAGTTGTGGTCTTCATAATCAAATCCGTCGGATGTTAGTATGTGTGAATCTTCTTCAATAACAATATCTTCTTCTCGAGCACGTCCCTAAATCTAGTGATAGTGGACTTCAATGTTCTTCGACCTTGAGTGAAAATTAGAGTTCTTTGCTAAGTGGATGGCATCAAGCTATCACAGTACAAGATATTCGTCTTGAATGTTCCCAATTTCTTCAAGTAGTCTCTTCATGCATATCATCTCCTTATCCCATTTTGTTGCTTCTATCAACTCAACCTCCATCATTAACATTGTAATGCACTTCCAAAGCTCTAAATGTCATGTGACAGCTCCTTCTTCAATTATAAACATAAATCTTAAAATTGACTTCTTGGAATGTTGATCTCCAATCATATCTATATTTAAAAAGCCAACAATCTTTGATTGCTCCGTTTCGATCTAACATCGATGTACCTCAAAGATATTGGAGGATCTATTTCACTCTGCTTAGTTTTCTTTCTTTTGATTAGAAAGAAACTTCTGCCAACTCCAACACCATGACCTATGTCTGACATACACCATAGCGTACATCAAGCTTCAAACTACTAAAAAATAGAAGATTTTCAACATTGACCCCTTCTCTTCATCGGTAGATGAACTATGCTTGGTAAATGGTCGAAAATGATTCCCTTAAGAGATAGCAAGCGGCTTTGTCTTGTCCATCTTGAACTTTTGGAGAATCATCAACGTAAGATTCTTGAGACAATCAAAGCTTCTATGCCTTCCTGTTCTTTGTATTTCCATCCCCAATATTCACTTAATAGGACCAAAATCCTTTAATTCAAAGACTTTACTAAGCTTGCTCTCTAGCTTCTCAATCTCTACAACATTTTGCCCAATAGTTAACATATCGTCAACGTAAAGTAGTAGTGCAAGGAAATCCCTATCACCATTTTTATTTAAATAGACACAATGGTCAAGGTAGTTCGCCAACATTTCTATTCAACCATAAACAATTCGCAATTCTTGCACCACTATCAAGAAACTTGCTTCAAGCCGTACAAGCTCTTCTTCAAATGACAAACATGATGCCCCTTCTCCTTCACTTTAAAGCTTTGTTGAATCATGTAGATCTCCAAATCTCTATAGAGAAAAGTTGTCTTCACATCTAGCTATTTAACCTCGCTGTAAGAACTAGGACAATGCGGATTGATGACATCTTCACTACTAGCAAAAAGATTTCTTCGAAATCCTTTACGTATGTTCGAAGCCCATCACAATGAGCCTTACTTTGTGCCTTCTTCAAAATTCTCTGATTACCTTGCATCAACCAAAGCGACATAGTTGTTAGTGGGGTACCTCATTAAAGGATGTTACATCCTCGAAGATCTCCTCAGAGCTTCTTTGTCGGGTATTGTTGAAGATGTATCCTCAAGAAATCCCTTGTCTTTATCTTGGCCATCTCCTTTTTCGACAATATTTTCTTGATCAGCTACAAGATTTTTGATTCCCAGTTGCCAGGAGCTAACCATCATCGTCATCTTTGATGAAGACCGAAGATAGTTGTGCGTTCCCCTGGTCACCCATCTTGATGTCTTCAAGGGTTTGGTCTTTGAAGAACCCTCAAAGAAGACCATGTCACAACTATAGAATTTATACGATAATACTTGAGTTTTTCATCTTCGTAGACATGGAAGATACACTTCCTTGTCTTGGCATCCAACTTTTTCCTTTCACCTTTCGTTTTCACCTTTCGTTACATAACCAAGAGTTGGCGCCCAACTACTCACAAGTATTTCAAGGGAAATGTCTTTCCCTTTCTAGGCCTTTTCTGGAATCTTTGTTCCTAGAGGAATGTGGGGTGACTAGTTGATGAGATGCGCTACTGCAACAAGTGTCTTAGCTCAAAATATATTCGACAACTTAGCGTGTGAACAAACTCTGGACCTTTTTGACCAATGTCCAGTCCATCATTTGTGATGCCATCATGAAGCGAAATCTTTGGCACAGTACTCTCATGTCGAATGCCATGAGCTCAATGCTTGTCGAAGACTCCCATATATTCGCCTCCACTATCGGAGAGCATGCAGGTTAGAGACATCCCTTTCTCTCTTTTTGCCGACAACTGGAACTCCCTAAACGTTTTGAAAACTTTGTTCTTCGACTTTAAGACATACATCAAAACTTTTTGGAGTAATCATCGATGACGATGATGAAATGTGGAGCCCTACCAAAGATCTTTATCCTACTCGCAAATATCAAAATAAGCCTTCTTTGATGGTTCTTTCCTTCTCTTTAAAGGTAGCTTCACGAATGGTACACTTATCTGCTTCCTTGCAATATAATCAACACAATTATCAAGGGTACCTTCAAGGATTGGCACAAAGATTCTACGTTCGAGGATCTCCTGACCTTTCACACTCATATTGCCAACCTCTTGTGCCACACCTACTTTAGACTTCCCCTCTGGCAACTCCTACTAGAGACTCACAGCAGACATTGACCATCAACTAATAGAGGGCACAACACTTCACTCCTTTTGCTGTCTCAAGAAAACCCTGTGCAAGCTTCCACTGATTCTTGCTCAAGGTATTGATGTACCCTTCATCATCCAACGTCCTGGTAAAGATCAAGTTGCAATGAATATTTGGGATTTGTCGAACGTCCCTCATGCTAAGCTTGCAATCTAGACTGGCCTTAAGCATAATGTCTCCCCAGTCAACAATCTTTCACATGCCATCGCCCATCCTAATGGCTCCAAAGTCACCCACATAAGTTGAAAAGTTTTCTGTATAACTTGCTACATGGTAGGAAGCTCCAAAGTTTATAATTCATAATATAGATTGGCAGGTCAAGTACTCGTTGTTCTCTTTGATAACCGATGTCATAAGGAGATGATCTTTGTTTGTTGCGGTGGTGGTGCTCAAAAAGGAAGTTGTGGGTCTTTCCTTTTCATTCTTATGATCTCTCTTTAGCTTATGGCAATCCTTCCTTAGGTAACCCGGCTTATTGCAATAGACACATGAATTCTTTCTATGAGTAAGTTCACTTTCCTCAAGACTTATCCTGGATTTTTTTTTTCAATTCTACCTTCTCTCCTTTCGTTCAGCGACCAGGGACTCATTTGTTGAAGGCCATTGAAACTTTCTTTAAGTCTTCACATTCAGCAGGCTAAAAATTATAATGATCATGGAGAGAACCTTGTTCGATATTGATTTGCCAAGAGAAACCACGAGAGTTTCCCAACTTTCTATAAATGAGTTGAGGAGAAAGTGAGCTTGCAGTTCATTGCCAAATTGCATCATTTTTATCATTGTAAGTTGATTTAAGATTCTTTTCATTTTATTGAGATGTTTTGAGAAAGGATCCAAATTTCATAATTCTTCCAGTCAAGGCTGGTTGCCTAACTTGACATTGTTGAATCTGTCATCCTCACAATAGTTTAGGAGCAGAAACTCTAATACCACTTGATATAGACAAAAGAAGAGACAAACTTTGCCAAACCTCGTCTGATGAAGAAACCAAATACTATAGTTGAAAATCTAGGTACTTCCAAATTAAAAAAAAACTCCCATCTGTAGATTCAAAGGAATAACTCCAGAAAGTCTTCTAGGATCTTGTACTAACTAGACGCTTGTTGAATTTTACACAGGGTATCTAATTGGCTATAATTGTCACAAACTCGGTAACTAGTGAGAAGGATTTTATTTGGGTAGCTCCTTGGAGTCTCAGTGAAAAGTTAAAAAGATCTTTATTTAAGTCTCACTACCTAGATAGAAATAGAGACCTTTTGTTCTTTCTTCTTCTTCAACGATAATGACAGAACTTCGAAAACTTGATCACCTGCTTTAAATAGCATCATTAGGCTTAACCTCTCAGCAAAGATCTTTAGGTGCTCTCTAGGTTTGATGCAGTAGATTCTCCTCTCAGTAACAACATCAACACAATGAAATTTATTCTACCATTTCTTTTTTTACTGGAGCAAAAGAGCAACACTCTTTCACTATGATCTTTCAAGAATGGCCCTTACATGTTCTTATCAGTGCAGACACTACCTCTAACAATTCGGTTAGTGGCTGATGTGGCCACTCTTCCACAAAATCTTGGCAGGTCGAAGACACCACTATCCAAAACCATCTAAGATTCCATGACCTTATAGAAGCACACAATCAATTCAACTTGAGAAAGTATTTTCTCAATGAATTGAAGAACTAACAACTCCTTCAAAAGCAAAGACATTTCCATGGAGTTAGAACTTACTTTTTAAAGACTTCCTTGAACAGGGTTTGCCACTTAGGATTATGTTTCCATATCAATTGGGATTTCCATCTCAGACCCATAACTTCCCTGAAACTTTATTCGCAACCCTTCTTTGTTCGAGATTTCCAAACCTCTGTTTGATCTTTAGACTCGAAACTTTCACAAATGAGTTCATAACAAAACGTTGAGAGCGAGGTTTTAGCGCTTGTTGAAACTCCTGCATGGCATTCTCCAATGACAACCTTCTTTGAGAAGCTTTCTTTGACGACCTTCTTTACTTCCTCCTCATTCTCATAAGAAGAGATCCCCAACTAAACCTTCCTCTTTTAGGCTTAAGACTTAGACTGAAATTGATGAGTTTCAACTAACAATGACTCTAAAGATGTAAAAAATAGATAGAGCAAGAAGAAGAAGCAACAACTAGAAAAAAAAGAAAAGAATATTCAAATCACAAAAAGCTATAGAACTAAAGTATTATGATATCCAAAAAAGTTGTTTTCAAAACATTTGTAAAAGTGTGATGCAAACCTGTTTATCCAGGAATTAAGTGATTTATATTTGGCAAGAGATGCAGGTCCAGAAAGAGGTTTTCTTATGGATCTTGACTTAAATCGCTTCCAACTAACACTCTGAAAGCTGCACAGGCCCAGATGCTGACTATGTCCGGAAACAGATTCATCGCTTCCTAGATCAACAGTATTTCTCGTAGGGCTGGAAGAAATGACTTTGCAGCAAAAGACATCCAAGGAAGGAACTGCTAGATCAGGTAGAAGTTAGAAAATGCCTTTTACTGGAAAAATGTAATGATTCGAAAATGTTACACTGATATAAGATTAGATGAGAAATTATAAGAGATCAAACACTCCTTTAAAAAAATTCAAATTTATTTGTTGTAGCATTGGTATACAAAACACCATACAATCTACATTCATCATTTCTTGTAATTGAAAAAGTAGGCAATCAAAAGATAATGGGAAATAAGGCAAACTCACCTAGAACATATTTGTCTTCTGTAAATGCTAAAACAAATCATATGAGTCATTAAGCTACTATCAATCATATCGCTAACATAATAATGTCATTTTGCCAAACATCCTCTTGTCAGCATCAACAAAAAGCAATGTAAGAACATTCTCGGCAGCAATTTTGCTTTACTGGTGCAGTTCAGTGATTATCAAGTCTAAAACAAATGAAAATAATGCACTCAAACTTATTACTAGTGGATTCTTGATATTCCAATCTTCCAAGCTCTCAACAAAATCCATTGAAGCAGTCTGGGCCTCCTCTACTCAACCTTACTCCACAGATTCAACCACATAAATGTAGACACAAAAATCTGATTTTTGAGAAAGGATCTCTACTAACCATAATCATGAGTAATTTTAGGGCTCAAATTGTAACTTGGGAGCAGATCACTAAATAGCTTATGAATTTCCTAACATGATTTCAACAAAAAGTTACCAATTCTCTCCTTCCTCAAGAACCCCAAGCCTAGCAGCTCTTCAACCTCCATTGGAAAGAAAGAGCAAGTCCAGAATACAGACATTACTGAGTAATCAACAGACTCTGATGCACAAAGATCCAGAGCCTCTAAAGAAACCACAAGAACTACTACTAATCGCTTCTTGAGTATCAAATTGACAAAACCCAAAGAACCCCTGCGGCATAGAATTGAACTGAACAAGAGAACAAGAGGAGTTGCTTGCAGACCTTCGTCGGACGGGGCTCGGCCTCCGCTCCCTGTTTGATCTGCCGTCGCTAATTCGCATAGACGGAACTCCGACATGGAGTTGTGAGATCGAGGAGAGGAAGAATTGGGTCGAGCGGGGAACGAAGAGGAGCCAAAGGGGAAGGGGTTGTGGAAGATTGGGGGACAGGGAGGCTTATTCAACATATATATCCCATTGCAATATCTTCCTTTTTCTGCAGAGGTTATGGGGATGGAGTTGATAGCACTTTGTTGAGTCATAAAATTGGAAAAATTTCCCATATTTTATTCACAACATAAAACTTCATTAAAAAAATTATATTAAAAAAAAAACATTTTGATTCCACTGACAAAATAGATAATTTTGGTGATGAACTTATTTAATATTTTATTAACATAACTACATTTACTCAAATTCAAAATAAAAAAAAATACTTGTTAAAATTTAAGCTAGTACTACTTGTTTGTTTCTCACTTTGTTTTTACAAAATACATACCAAATTTTATATGACAATTTAAAATTTCTCGAATCATGTTCATCTTAAAAACTACGCAAGTTTCACACCTAAAATCATATAAAAATTTTACATTGAAAAAACTTAATTTGTACTCCAGTATTTAAGAATATATAAGAAGTAAGTCTAGTGACATAAAATTTCTTTAAAAAAAATTATAAATATCTTTCATATTGTTATTTCTCTAACATTTTCGTACATTCTTTTCTTTATAAGGCATATATTTACTACAAATTTACTTTAAAAATGCCTTCTGTGGTTTAGTCGGCTATTTAGTACTCAAAAATTGGTGAGCTCTAAAGTAAATTTAGAATAAGTGCATATCTTTTGTGTTTAGAGCATATTTAAAAAAAAGATTAATCTGATCTTACTATAAAATTTATTAACTTGTCTTAAGATATACATGTGATGAGAAAAAAATTAATTGTGTTAAAAATTATGTAGAGTTAATGTATCAAAAATAATATAAAATGTAAAAAAAAATATTTTTTTATATTGAAAATAGTGTAAAATGTGATAAAAGATAATTTAATATTTTTTTATTTTTTAAAATAAATAAATATTTTAATTTAATCAAAATAATATAAAGAGCAAACATTCCCTTAATTATCATATAGACAACAAAAAGCAAAAGGGATACACACCAACATATTAAGATTCATTAAAAAAAAATGCAAAGATATAAAATTAAAAATGTTATTCTTGATCCCACATATTTTTTCTATTTGATGCAATCATTTTATTTTACATTCAATATAAATATAAATATTAGAATTAACTTTATTTCATATTTTATATACTTTTTATTATTAAAATAAATTTTTTCATATTAAATTTAAAAATAAATATTTTTTATTTAAAAAAAAATTGAACTAAATGAGGCTAAAATTTTCAAAATTATAACTCTCAATTGAGTTCTAGCCTTTCAGGCACTATATAAAAGAATATTAATTTCAGGTTAACATATATTTATTTCAAGCTATTTATAGTAAATTGGGCAAAAAATGCAAAATGAATTCAAACATTTTTAGTTGCATATTAAGATAAAAGTATGATAATATGTAGTTTTTTTTTATAGAAGATAAGATGTAATTAAATCAAATATTTTCATAAAAACATGACAACATTCATGTTGGCACTCAAATTTTAAATTTTTGAGTTCGAGTCAAATAAATTTTTCTCAAATTTGAGTAGATTATCAAGTTTTATCAAACATTATTTTTAATTTTATTTTAATACTTATATAATTATTTAACATATATTATATATTTTATTTAAATTTATATGTATAATATATATTTTTATACCTTAATTTTTTTCGATATATATTCTTCAAAATATATAATTATACTTATACATTTTAAATATATATTAAAAAAATATAAATATATATCAACATATAAATATCAAATCGGTTACGAATTAAATTTATTTTATTTTAAAATAATTTTTAAAAGTATTGGATCAATATTATCTAGATATTATATTATATTTTATAAAAAATAATATTATTTAATTTAATAAAACATATAAATAATTTATAAAAAAATTATAAAATTATAAAAAATAATATTTAAATATTAAATATATAAATAGTATAGTATAATATTAAAATAATATTTAACTAAATTTCATAATCATTGAAGTCATTATAGTTGATCAGAAGTAAAAAATCAAAATAAAGATGAGATATTTTTTTTTAAAAAAAAATGTAAGCGAAGTTAATATATTTTGTGCACCACAAGTTGTCCTTAAAATTACTAATCTATGTAAATGTAAGCAAAATATCTGTTATTTGAAATTTGCTCGTATTTTATTTGATTTAAATTTAACATAATTTTATTAAATTTTAAAGTTAATTTGTTCAAAATAAAATTAATTTAATCTATAATTGACTTAATATAAATATAATGATATGTATTCTAAATATATATTAAAATATTTTGAAAATATGAATATATTATATAATATATATATATTAAAGATATTTATATATAAACAGTTAACTACATATATAATATGTAAATTGAATTAAAAAATCTTGTAAAATATATATTATATGCAAACTTAATATTTAAATAAAAATAAAACTTAAAAATAAATTTAATTCGACTCAAAATTATTTTTGAAATTAAATATATTTTAGTTGAGATAAATGATTTTGACTTGAATTTAAAAATTTTAAATTTGAGTTGAGGTAATGATAAAAGAGATATTATATTTTTTAAGAATAATTCAAGATAATAAATATAACATTAGGATATTTCAATCAATTTTTTTAATACAAAATATTTTTTTAATTGGAAAAATAATTATATAAACTCATCAAAATAAAAAAAACAATTTATTATTGTTACGACGGGAAACAATCAAAGATTTTTTACATGGAAAACCGACTGGTGGAAAAACCACGGCTCCTTTTCGAGGAGGCTTGAAAGATCACTAGAAATGCGTTCTTTTGGTTACAGTGTATTTGAAGGATATTTTTTGAATCCAGCCCCTTAGAAGGCTGTGTACAGGAAGTATATATACTCTGGGCCTGTTATGTCTAGTCACTTCTAGCCGAGTAATCTATGGCCTTAGCGACGGCCCAATTAATGCCTGCGGATGGCTAGTATGTGACTCCTGTACGGTGTGTCAGTGGTCATGGCCTATCGGCGGGAAAACCGCGTTTTTCTCAGAGAAGTACAATCCCCCAACGGTCAGATGTTGCATCGGAGCCTTGTTCTTCGAGAATCGAGATCTTCTTCGGCGTCTGCTTTTCGGGATGATACTCCTTCTGTTCGGCTTGGGTGTCTTGCTCACGTGGAGACCACGTGAGCAACCACGTGGACGGTTCAGATGAAGAAGGCGCGAATCCAATTACAACAATTATATTTTATTTAAATTATTTATTGAATTCGGCTATTTGATTATATTTATATCAGTAGAAAAGCTCATTTTATATTATATATGGGTTCAATTGGATTTTTTTTCGATCTTATATAGCTGAATATAAATGGACAGGAAATAGAGGACCAAATAGAAATTATGCCACCAATTTGATGCCAGCTGGTCGGTCCACCCGAAGCCCTAAATATGGCTTCTTCCCTCTCTCGCGCGAGAGACCCAGCCGCTCGCCCGCCTTCATTCACTGATCGCAGCTGACCGCATGCGCGAAACTCGGCCACGACGCCTCGCCTCGCCGGCACGATTGCTGCACGATCCCGTCTCGCCCGCCTCTGCCGGAGCTCGACTCCGACACAGCGCACACAAGTAATGTGGGTGAAGGTCCCTGCTTCATCTGTGAAAGGTTTTCTCTACACAGCAGTGGTTTTAGTTGTTGATATTTATGAGTCTGATTTTCTGAGTTGATTGAGAGTCGTTTACAGTGGGTGTTCTTCTGCTGACGATTCTGGAGCAGGGGGGGTGCAGATCGATGGGCTGCGACTTCTTCGTTTGAGGCTTGAGGTTACTAGATTTTAGGGTTTCTTTCATTTTCACAGATTCCTGCTTTCTTCCTTTGGTTCCAGTTTGCCTGGTTGATATTGTGTTTTTGTCATCATGTTTAATTGAGTTTTAGATTGGACTCGATGTTATAGTTCCGAGTTTATTTAATCTTAATATTTCATCCTGGCTGAGTAGGGTGGTTTCTTAGAAGCTAAGAAAGTCGGGTTTGCAAAATTAAATCTCACGATGTAAGCTCAAATCTATATCAACCATATTGAGCATCTCCTAGAACTTCATAGATTAGAATCGATTGAGAATTGAAATGAGCTTAAATTAAAATTATGGGAAAAATATGTCCCTACCTCAGTGGTCATACAAGTACTGGAAGGAAATCATTCTATTTGAACCACCCCTAGAGAAATGATCTCACGAGTCCCAATGTTTCCTAGGTCACGTTTTTTGAAGAGAAATGTTATATGGTGTTCTATTGTTGTCCTAATTACCTCCACTATCTCACCTTCTTTAATAGAGGATAATGTAGGGTGTCATGTGGAGACATCTGCTACCAATGTTGATCTCATGGATAGCACAAAGAATGTCTTACCCAAATTTTTGTACTTCCTATTGAGGAAAAGACTATACATTTATGTATTTTTATTTATGTAGCAAATTTTAGCTTAGCCGAATGGTATGAAAGATATGACGAAGAAATTAATAATGAAGAATTGAATCATAAGGGTGAGATTGAAAAACAAATTAAAGAGATATTATAAAGATGAAACAAAAAGAATATAAGATCATAAAACAAGAAAATATGATAAAAATCGCTGAGTCAATCAAGTTAGTTAAATCATATGATTACATTAATGACATAGTTGATCATATTGAGATTATTATAGTTCCTAATTGCTATGAATTTAATAGGTTTAATATAATCAAGCGCGCTTTTGCACATTCTGGATTCAATAGTAGGAGACCCTCAACTCCTATACATGTATATATCCATATAGCACACGAGACTGAGTAACTGATTAGTCTGACTTTTAAGTATTCTGTTTGGTTTGCCAGTTACTTTTGGAGGATCTTTTGACACCTATTAGGGAGCAAGTCACTTGTCACCTTGACCTGCTATCGACACGCTTGATCTAGCCAAGTTAGTTAGTGGGAACTAGAACGCCATGGGTTGTGTCTGCATGCATTTAGTTTTCTTTCATTATTGTACGTTGTAGAGTTTTGGTCTACATTCGCATCTATATTTTATTTCAAAGTGTTTCATGTGTCAGTACTTTTATTTTATGTTTTTATTTTTGTACTGTATTTTAATCTAAATTAAATAAAAAAATCTGTAATTTTGAAAGATAAATTATAATAATTATGTGCATAAAATTTATGGTAATTAAAATAAATAAACTTTCGAATTTAATTTATTTTAAAATTAATTAAATTGAGTCAAATGAATAAATTAGATTTTAATCACTAGTCTGTGGGAGTGTTTGAACTTTCAATATTTCATATTTGATGATTATTAGAACCTAATTATAATACCTCGTGAGACCTTAGCCTTTTTATTTCCTTTGAGTGTAACTTTACTTATGAGTGTCCATAGCCAAATTTGTTAACTTTTCCTTCCTGCCTCATCCCCTCTACCCCTGCTCCTCATTGGCAACCTTCCCTCTAATCTCAGGTAGCTCCACTCACCGAACCTCTGTGCAATCTAGGTTACTACCTCCTTCGTTCAAAACATGCGGTTAGTTGTAGAACCGATGCGATTCGACTAGTTCCTGTGACGTGACTGAACTAGTTTCAGCTCCTGCATATCCTTTGAGCCGAATGTTAATTCTATTGTTGGCCTGGGAGCTTCACTTCCAGCATCTCCCGCTTGCATCATTCCGCTCACTTGTTCGCATTACTTGCCCATTTGCTTCGCAAACTACCCATGACTTCATTTGCCAACTGCGTCGTATCTTTGTTTGAGTTGGCTTCAGCCCTATTTTAGAAAATTGCAAATAGGTGCTTGAGCTTCCACTCATGGTATAATCTCTTGTTAACTCCAATTAATTGTTGAATTTTTTATCTCAATAGAAATTATTGGCTCATCTTAATTATTCCTTTAGCTCTATTCAAAAAAGCCAATTTGTATGATCATGAGAAAATTATTGTTGAATTTTATTTTGTGATAATTTTATTTAATCTTGAATCTCGAATATAATTTATTGAATTTAAATCGATTAGCCTTAATCTAAATTGATAAATGTTAATTTATCAAATGATCAAACTTAGTGTAAATTTTATTTATGGGATTTAAATTCTTAGTCATTATATATTTATATTATGACAACATTTTGAGTCTAATTTTAAATAATTCATCAATCATTATTGTTGATTTAAATTCTAAAATATCCTTTATTTTTGTCTCGCATCATCAATCAATTTAATGTAAATTTTATTTGCGAGATTTAAGGAATTATGATTGCATTCCTAATTCCCATGTTATGCGTGTCCAATATACCAAATACACATTATTGATGATTTAATTAATGCTTTATAGTTTTGATTTACTCTTGCTGTTCCTTGATTGTTTTGTGATGTATTTAGTTCACTAGAATTTTGCCACACATTTTGTAGGCTTCCCGAATTGTTGTCTTTTCTTTTCTTTGCCTTATTGTTGTTCAGTGGATGCACTTTAGAAGCAGTAGTTTAAGTAAGATTTTTTCTGGTCATAAACATATTTTTTGAAAATGGATAAACATTCTTTTTATCTAAATGGATGATCTCTTCTTTTGAGAGAAAATAAGACCAGGGTCCTTTTGAAATAATTAAAGTGGCTTTATTAAATGAATGTGGAAAAAGTTCTGTTGTTGTTCGAGATTCTTCAGTTCAAAAAAGATAATATTCCTAAGATTTTTTAGCAAGTTGCAACTCTTACTATTTGATGAATATATGAATGGGCTTGAACTAATTAAGATAATTGAAAATAATCACCTTGTCTAATAGGAACCTAGCAACTATCACTGATCAAATTAGGTATGTTAGCTGAGAAACAAATACTGCAGAGCAAAAACAACAATGCTTTGATTTCAACACGTTTATAGACTGTTAAGCACTACTTTTTGTTAGCGCAGATATAATCACAATTGCTTCTTTATAGGTGCTGGCTTTTTGACATTTATTGTATTGAAATGACAATGTGTTGTATAAAACTCATAAATTGAATGGTTCTGATTAGTATTCCAATTTTGAAAGGGTGTATGTATAAATAATTCCTCTGTTAATTATGTGTCTTCCAAAAAGATCTTCCATTAAAGCGTAGTCTAACGCTATGTTTATTATATTGGGTTGTTCTTGCAAGAAAATCTTCCTTTGTGCTGCTGCTGCTGCTTATTAATTTTAAGGATGTCGTGGTGTACAATTGAATCTGATCCTGGTAAGTATTAACTTATCTTCGTTTTACCTTTTTACTTCTGATCCTTTCTTCAATGGTGCTCTGATGTAACTTTGATTAGAAGTTATCTTACTTTTTTGTTTCTCTAATCTCATGCTTATTCCTGGTAGGTTTTTTAGCATGCTACATTTCTTTCCTAGTGATTTCTCAGAAACATGGCCTCTATTGTACTCATTATACTGTTAATATCCTGAAGCACATAGGTTGTCATGTTGGAATATTTTTCTACTTTCATTTTTTGCCCCGTTTGTTGATTGAATATTTTAATATAAATATACGCTTACTATCTAGTGCTTGAAACTCAATTGAAGGAGTTAACACTTTGTTTCTTCTATTTTTTGGATCTTAATATGTTGTATGTCCCTTGTGCTGTCTAGCTTTGCATGTTCTTCATAACACAAATTGCTGTGCACTTATCATAGATTTACTTTGAGCGTACCAATATTTGAATACTAACAAGCCCTTCTTGAGAATTCCATACAACTAAGCAAAAAAAGCTCAATGCACTTGCGTCTGCTTGCATCATTGTACTTAAATTGGCTTATTTACACTTTTTTTGTATTACTGTACCTTGTGAGTGAACTTTCGGATATTTTCCTGCTGGCTTATATTTTACTTGATGCTTGCATTTGGCTACCATGCTTGTTGAGAAATACATATTTCAGAAACATTTGTGGCTGTGGTAGCTTAATTCTTTACTGGTGTACATCGGCCAGAAATATGTTATAGTTATGGGTAATCTGAGAATCATACTCCTTGCTGGTTCCTTAGTTTCACTTGAAAGGAGCCCGGGGAAATGAAGCGGATTCCCTTTTTTGTTGTTTTGAACCTAGATGATCTGCTGTGTTTGGTGAATAAGTTTTTGAGTTGGGTGCACGGTTAATGTTCTTACAGCTTCCGGTGCCTTTTACAAATTGTAAATGTGTATCACCTCTAAATAAAAAGTATGTATAGAAGTGCTTAGGGAAATAATAGGCAGAGGGATATTTGTCACAGTTTTACAGAAATTTATGTCATTTGGCTTGCTTCATAAAAATGTATGTGTTGGGGGACAAACTGGTTCTTTCAGCCTAAATCAGCATTGTTTTGGCTTCCATAGGATTTTAAAAGTAAAACTTGTGTAATTGAATAGAAATTTAATCAACTAGACTTGAAGTATCATGTGAAGTTTGTATCGTATTTTGTCAAAAAAAACAGACAAGCAATACTAGCTAGTAGGTGCTTTCAATTTATCTTGGGTTTGGGTGGATGTAGCCATTGCTATGTCATCGTAAATGAGTTGATCATGGCAGATTGATGGCATACATAGTGATCATGATTGGTAGAATTTGATGTAAAATTGTTGGGCAGTACTAGGGAGTGTTTCGGATTTTGGTAATGTTGAGCCGGGGTATAGGTTTTTACAGAGCTAGTTGTGTGGTAGTTTAAATCTCAATGAAAAAGTGATGCGATAGAAAAATGGTGTTTGTAATGATGTAGAAAGTATATGTATTTTCTAATAAATATTTGTATCTAAAACTATATGTGCACACTTTTTTTTTTACTAAAAGAATGTTAATTGAACATGTTTTTTGCATTATTCTAAATTGAACATATATATTTTTACATCTTTAAACATCTTTTTCATATGTATATATGTATATTATTTATTTATTTATTTATAAAATGTTTAAGATGAAATGAAAATAATTATTTTCAATAAGCATTTCTTATTTGAAAATATACATATAACATAGCCTTAATTCTAATTGTTGAGGTTGGCTTCAATGAATTTCTCCTCCATTCATCTCTCTCTCTCTATATATATGATTAATTATAATATGTATCACATTTGTAATTCTTGTAATGTACAAATATGAATATGCATATATGTAATAAATGTAATCCAAGAAATACATGTAAAATATATAAATGTGCAATTAATTAGAAACATATTAGTATATATTTGGTGGCATTTGTTGTCTTTTTTCCATTGATGATGACAGAAGGGATTGGGGATAAAATTAAAACATTTCTAGCATGAGAGATCAAAGGCCTAAGGTTAGACATAATGATTTCATTAGTTTTAAGTTAAAAGATTTCATTGTTGGTGATGATTGAATCATCACCGAAGAAAAAGGTGTTCAACATTGTTAATGATAATGAATAGTGTTTGAAAATGTGTAGCATTTTGTAAAAGCATAGGATCCTTGATATATGTTGTTGAATGCTAGCTTACAAAAAAAAAATATACAAATAAAATAAGTGTTCTATAAATGAAGGTGTTAAAGTGGGTGAGTGGATATACATGAAAGGATAAAATAAGAAATGAGTATATTCATAAGAAAGTTAGAGTAGCATCAACTGAGGATAAACTCAAAGAGAGTCTGCTTAGATGATTTTAAACATATAAATCGTAGGCCGATTGAAGTTTCACTTAGAAAAATTGAGTTATTTGACCTTGTCTTTGTAAAATAAGGAAGAATAGACTAAAAAAGAAATAGTAGAAAACTATAAGGAGTGATCTTTTATAATGAGTTAAATGAGGATTTGTTAACTGATAGAGTGCAATGGAAACGAAGGATTCATGTAGCCGACCCCACCTAGTGGGATAAAGGCTTAGTTGTTGTTGTCGTAAAAGCATGGGAGCTGGTAGTTCCCAAGTATGCAATGGGGTAAGAAATGGCATGCGAGAGATGTAGTATTGTTGTATTTTAGTTAAGCTTTTGATGTCAAGTCTCAAGAGGCCTATTAAACTTTTTCTACCAGTGAAAGGTTTTGGCTTATTTTGGTTTGGCTATCCAGGCACTTGGATTCACAATTTTAAGTAAATACATGATGAAGAATAGGAGTGATTCTTTAGGCACAGGAATCAAATTTCTTGAATAATTTATCCAAAAGCAATCAGGATATAGATGAGGACATTTAGTGGGGCTAAAACTAGATGGGTAACAGTAGATGATCTAAGTTGTTTTCTGATTAGAGTATTTTGGAGACGTTAAGGCAATTTGATATAATAGTTATAAATATTACTAAATTGTATGCAGAAAGTGTTGGGCAAAGGAAAAGTCTTCAATCATGCTTAGTGGAGTTTTGTTTAGGATGTTTGGTTTATGTATCTAATGTAGTTGAAGATGTACTAATATGATAGGAAGATTGAATTAATATGAATGTAGTGTGAAGTAAAACATATTAGTCATCCACTTGGAATCCCACACTAGATTTTCTTTCTTTTGTGTTTCATACAACCAAGCCTTAATCCCACTAGGTGGGGTGGGCTACATGAATCCTTTGTTTTCATTGCGTCCTATCAATTAATAAATTCTTATCTAGGTTTAAGTGAGTAAGATGACTCCTTATAGTTTCTTGCCATATTTTTGTATTTTATACATGCAGGTAAATTTAACTAAGTCTTATTTAGCTGATATGGTACATGAATTGCTTGTGTATCTTTCATTTATATAAACTTGTTTAATAAAATATTTGCATTAGCATGGCTTGTATACTCCGTTGCCATATCAATGCTTTTCATTATGTTATTTCTTTATTCTTTTGGCAACAAGCATCCTTTCAAAGTATTGAGCAATTAAATGTGGAACTTTTTGGTGTATTGAAGAATTTGCTAACAAAGTTCCTTTGAAGGGATTATCTTCAGTCCTTTTCAGCTTTTACTATCTTTCTTTAATGCAAGCTATTCTTTATTTTATTTTACCTCTTTGGCTGAACAAACAGGTGTCTTTACGGAACTTGTACAACAGATGCAAGTGAAAGGTGTTCAGGTAAACTAATTATTTGTGCTATTGTTTCCTGAATAAATATTTAACAGTTCCCTATAGTGTAAGGTGACCAATGGAGTGCTCAAAATATTTTTATGATCCTTCATTAGGGTCCCTATAGTTTACTAAGGATAACAACCAATCCCTTTGCTAAATATTACTTCAATCAAATATGATATTCTAATTTTTCCCTCATGCAAAACACACACACGCATGTACACTTGCTCTTCTTTACTTCCTTGATTCACTAAAATTTCATGTGAGGTTATAGCTCCTCGGCTTCTCTCGTAGCCTAACTCCATCTCCAAGCCTAAGCACGAGCCCAAAAGGAACTCATTAAATCTTCATAGAGCTCTTCAACATTTGGTGTCAAGATCTAATGTGAATGTAGACAGGAAGCAAACAAACAACTTGGTTAGAAAAATAGAGTCTTGTTTGGCGCCAAGCAATTGGGCATCATTGAGCTTAGACAGCAATAGAATGATGGAATATGTAAATTAGCGAGAGAAATAAATGGGTGTGAAGAGTGAAGACGAATGGATATTCATTTGACGTTGATCAGTTGAGTGTTCGCCATTCAGTTTTGACCTTCGGTGAGGATGCAGTGCGTTTGATGTCATTTACAGTCAAGGATGAAGACAAACAAAGAATGTTGTTTGAGCACATGATTAAAAAATTGTTGCAGAGGCATTCTAGTTATTTAGTGTGTTCATTAGTCACTTTTGGTGGTGAGGATACGATTCGGCATAATCTCTCAAGGCGCTCTTAACATTTATTGTGGGAGCATCATCTCCTCGTCTAGTCAGTATCACCGTTCTTTTCCATCATCGAACACCTTGTCCCTTAGAGCTTCTTTTCTTGCTTATAAAAAATGGTGAACACTCTACCAGATGAGCTACCAATTCTTTTACATTAGATGAAATTGATAATATGCATACCCAATAGTGTATTTGATATTTTATATAGCGTATCCTTGCCATATTAGTATCCTGTATTTTCAAGATTTGTTGTGTTGTCATACTATTATTGCACTGTATCCATATTCTTGTATCATACTTGTGCTTCATATTATGTAATTACTTCTGCCTTTCGGATGGAACCTTGGACGGCCTTCAAAGATCTGTGTATGTGGGCCAGAGTTCCTTTAGCCTGTATGCTGTCTAGCTTGCTCATTCTTCTCAGAAGTTCATCTTTCTTATGTGTTTGTTACACAAGAGACCTATCTTTCTTGACGCTTTCAATTCTCTCTTACATGTCTCAGTCTAAGTACCATAACCTGATGACTTGTTAGTCTGATGAGGATGAACTAAGTATTGTTGCCCCTTTCACAGTATGATCTTCCATCATGTACAGAAAACCGTCCATTTGCAGATTGAAGCACTTCTGGAAACCTTGAATACTCTAGCTTCTCTAGTGTACCTATGCTCTTCGGCATCTTTTGTGTTAACGCGATTTCTCTTCAACTGAGGATCATGTCTCACTTGGTTAAAGTTTGAATTACTCTACCAGACATCTTGATTCTTGTGTATCCAATCCCTACAACCTTGCAAGAAGCGTCTTTGTTGTCATAAACACAACTCTACCAGGGAACTCACTCATTAGTGAGTACCAATCATTGTCAATAGTCATATATGGAAGGAACATGCTGAATCAGGCATCCACTTCGAGTTGGACCTCTGTCCATATAAATAAAATCCTACTGTTGTCATTTTATTCACTAGTAACACTGGCTTGGCTTAGGGTCTTTACCATTGTCTGGTAACTCATCTTAAGTTACTGTATCTGTTTTTCAACTTGATGTAGTTTACCTTACTGTTCCCTTGCTGTTTACAATAATTTCAAATCTGATTTTAATGCTTGGCAGATTGAAATCTGGCTCTTTAGCACTCATCGCCTGAGTGCTGCGGTGTCCATTTTACAATCAAAACGTTCAGCTTGAGTATCCCAAGTGGTGGGATTGAAGTCCTTATCAAGTAATGTCTTTGATAAATGTGCTTGACATCCTCCAACCAAGTTCTATAAGGTGCATATGTGTGTGTGTGTGCACACACATAAGAACGGGAAGTCAGCATGATAAAAGTATGGCTTAATATTCATCCTCATACTTCACTTCTCATCTCTAGTTCCCTAATGATACGTTAAACTCATTTGGATGAGTTTTAGTACTTTTACCCTTCATCATCTGAAGAGATTACAACCATTGCTTGTTCCATAAAGTCGCTACTGTATTCTCTTTAGGAAATCCTTGTTGGACTTTGTCTGACAGATGTAACTGGATTTGGGTATTGGCTTTTTGATCTATGCTCTCCTACTTTTCTTTTGTCAAAGATGTGGACATATTCATTCTCTCATGAAGTTATCGCCCAAGTCCAATTGAATGAGGATTACCTACATCTTGACATTTTACAATGTGAAAATGGCGGATTTGTCAAGATTTTTAATGTTGTACTTCATGATAGTTATCGTCCTTGACAACCTCTCAAGAAACCTTGCACTCTGTAACCAATTTGTTGTAGCACAAGCAGCAGTAAAAATAACAAACAGATGTCAAACCAATAGTAAACAAGTACATGAGAAGCACATCAGATTTATGTGGATACAGGAAATGCTCCTGGGAATTAAGAAAGCTTTACTATGCACAAAAGAATACATGAGGATACAAATTATCTAACTCAAAAAGAAGACAGTTGACAAATTGTATATTATTCCTCAAAAGTGAAAGCTCGAAAGACACATTGTACAATTGCCACCAACCATCGAGGAATGGCGTTGATGTGCTACGATTTACCTCTGCGTTCCAACCTCAAGATGCTGTTGTCAACCTTGGAGGACCCTTCTTGAGATACTGCCACAGACCCCTAAGTTTCTACCCATGATGTTGTGTGCACGAGCTCCAACTCTGACATCACTGCATCTGGCATCAAAAATCTAGTCGATACTTGTATGGTGGTTGGGCACTGACATTGTGGTCATTGCCCCGAGTCTCTTGTCGGAGTTCCAATGAGGTCAAGTTCCGAGTGTCTTGTCTCCTTGATGATCCTTTATTTGGTCAATAGCTCGATGTCACCCGAACTTGAGACCGTTCCTGACATCAGTGGTTTGGAATCCTTTACCTCAATCTTCTTTCGGACTGGAAAACTGAGTTTGTTTTAGAATTCAAGGCGAACTTCTAACTGATGAAGTGTGTGTCTTGATCAACTTATAAATAATAGATAATTTTAATCAATTTCAGGACAATTTCCAGCAAATTTTTGCTTGTCACACTGCAAAATTGACTGGTTTTTATGTAAAACAGGTAGAGGAACTGTACTCTCTGGATCTGGACACCTTAAATGAATTAAGGTCTATTATCGCTCTCAGTTCCTATTGAATATCTGCATTACTATTCTATTTTGACTTAACTACTACCTTCCGCACAGGCCAATCTATGGGCTGGTATTCCTTTTCAAATGGCAACCTGGCGAAAAGGATGATCGAGTTGTTATCAAGGACCAAATCCCAAATCTGTTCTTTGCCAGCCAGGTCGATGTTCATCTGTTGAATGAATCCACTCTCATCATCTTGCTAACAAACAACCAAATGTTCTGTAGGTCATCAACAATGCCTGTGCAACGCAAGCTATCCTTTCGATTCTGATGAACTGCCCCGATGTCGACATTGGCCCCGAGCTGTCGATACTGAAAGAATTCACAAAGAACTTCCCACCTGAACTCAAAGGCCTTGCCATCAACAACAGCGAAGCAATTCGAACGGCCCACAACAGCTTCGCAAGGCCCGAGCCTTTCGTTCCCGACGAGCAAAAAGTAGCGGCCAAGGATGATGACATATACCACTTCATAAGCTATGTTCCAGTCGATGGAGTCCTCTATGAGCTCGATGGACTCAAGGAAGGGCCCATCAGCCTCGGGCAGTGTCATGGTGGTCAAGGAGATCTGGAATGGCTGCGGATGGTTCAACCCGTGATCCAGGAACGAATCGATCGATACTCGCAGAGTGAAATTCGATTCAACCTTATGGCGATCGTGAAGAACAGAAAGGAGATGTACACTGCAGAGCTCAAGGAGCTCCAGAGGAAGAGAGAGGTACTCCTCCAGCAGGTAAATGAGCATGTTGCCTCTGGCAGTGGAGGCAGCAAGCAGAACGCAGCTGCCATTGAAGCTCTGAACAGTTCTCTTGCAGAGGTGACCGCTGGGATTGAAAACGTCACCAACAAGATCATAATGGAGGAGGAGAAATTTAAGAAGTGGAAAACTGAAAATATTAGGAGGAAGCACAACTACATTCCTTTCCTGTTTAATTTCTTGAAGATTTTGGCCGAGAAGAAGCAGCTGAAGCCTCTGATTGAGAAAGCCAAGCAGAAAACTGCTAGCCCCAGGTGAATACAAAGTATGTCTTTGTGAATACTGCAGGAGGAGGTTTTTTACTGTGAGATTGATGAATCTTGATTATCTTTTTATTTTTGGATTTTAAGTTCTTATGTAATGTTTAAATCTTGTGTGATCATGGCCATCTTTTCTGAGGGCAAAAAAAAAAGACTTAAAAGACAGGCCCCGTTTGTCTAAGAGTTTAAAATTAATCTGGTTTAATTTTAACTAGTCATTCACATCACACATAAAATTTAATATTAAAAATTAAATTTATTTCACATCCTACACATATTACTAAAATAATAACTAACTTATATCACATCTCTCACATATTCCAACATAATAATTAACTTTATATCACATCCCTCGTATATCTCAATATAATAACTAATTTTATCACATTATTCATAACTTTCAATAAAAAAATATCTCTATTCAAATTTAATTTTAACCTTCTTAAATTTAACCTTACAAACAAACACACTTGGTGAGTAGCTGAATGTGCAACACTGAACTAGGATTAACGATCCGATTTTGATGCATCTATCCAACATTCCAACCAACGATGTTGCACCAGAGGCGAGTGGCACATTTAGTTTTCCCAGAGTAAGCTATGCCGGCATCTTCCGTTTCAAGCACAGGAGGCACCTCCCCCTCGTGTTCAAGAGCTAGCAAATTCTATTCTTTCAGGGCCGAGTGCGGATGCCGCCCCCTCCTCTCCAAGATCCACCCTGCTGCTACAAAAAACGGTAAGGGGCTCAGACTCCTGACCCTGCTGCTTGAAGATGTAGCAACGCGTTAACCCAAATCCTAATTGCAAGGAAGACGAAATCATTCAGCAGTTAGAGAAACTAGCTCCATTCTCATGAATTAGTCTACTCCAAACTAACAACTATGGATCTCAATAGAGTTGAGAGTTCAATCAATAGATTCAGTAACAACTTAGCATTAAGAAACAACATCTATTTAAGATCCAAACTTGAACATCATAGAGTCCAATCTTCAAATTATCCTTGTAGCACAACAACCACATCAAGCCAAAAATCTAATCCAGCTATGGTCAATTGAAATTAGGTAGAGTTAAAAGAGTATATGGAGTGATTTCAGTTCAGTAAAAGAAACTTCAACAATACACATCATTCAAAAAATTGGTCTGAAGTCATTTCAGCAGTATTTGTGCACGTGGTTTGCTGAAAAATCAGTAAAACTAAGTAGAAATGTGATTCAATTCAACAAGGGCTGCAGCAAATCAAAGCAGGATAAAATCTGGATTGCAGCTCAACTGAATTCTGAAAGCTGAAACAGAATTGAAAAAGCTGAAATAAGGGTAAAGACGAATAGCTAGGGATTCAACCCCTCAATCGATGGTCAAAACTGAGCATCAAACCCTTGGGAAGTCATGTTTGATCCCCCCCCACCCATGACTCTTCCGGATTAAGTTCCTATCTCTCCAGGAAAACAATATTGCAAATTGTGTTGTGCTATCAACAAGCTGAAAACAAACACTACCACCACTATCACCAAACCTTAATCCCATTAAGTGGGGTCAGCTACATAAATCCTTTGCTTCCAATATACTCTGCCAAATAACACTATATCATTTAGCTCCAAATATGCAAGATCGTTCATTATATTTTTTTGTCAGGTCTTCCTCTACATCTTTTTATACGGGAAATATTCAATAACTCTACTTTTCTTACTGGAGTTTTTATTAATCTAAAGTTTTCCCCAAACTGTTAAAAAACAAAAGTTTGTTTTTTTTCTCTTCTTTTTTGATCATGCCCTTCGTCCTGCTTCTATTTGTCTAGCTGTAATCCAAGCAGGTTCAAGTACTTGAATAGCGTATCTGCCGAAACAAATATGATTGCCTCGCCAAGATATTCCCTTCATTCTACTATGTTTATATCATCTACGATGATTCTCTCTAACTTTATCCTCAATTGAGGCTACTCTAACCTTTTCATGGATATACTCACTCATTCTATTTTTTTGTATATACTTACTCATCCACCTTAGCATCCTCATCTCTGCGACAATAAAAAATACTAGAAAAGAAAAATAATACTCTCCTCTACATGATTCTGCGTCCCCATTTATGGATGAATTAGAATGACCCAATGACGAACCAAAAGAACTTAGCCCTTGATTCTTAACCAACTCACTTGGTGGTGGCTGCATTAACTACCAATCCTGTATTGTGCTTTAACCAGGTCCGCCCTGATAGAAACAAGCTATCCAGCTCCAAATCAAATTACAAATAAATCTTCACTACAATTTCCCTCATAACAAAAACACATGAAAATAAAATAAAATAACACAGCCCCTTATAACAACAAATATATAAGTGATGAAATGAATTAAATCGCAAAAACAGGCTAAGTGTGATGTTGACTGCACAGGATCTTTTTACCGATCTCCAGATTCGATACTATGTCAACATACCCGTAGTTACTATGGACATACTCTGTTCAAATGGACCTAAAGGCATGCAAAACCCTACCTGAAGAACCAAAGCTTTTGGGATCTGCATGCAAAAACATCCATACCTCAGTCACCTGAACACAAAATAAATAACTCACCCATTACACATTTACAGTCCTATTTCACAATATCGCAAACATAACAAAATGACATCTCTATTACTAAGAAGAAAAAATCCTCAACAAACAAATTATACTGAACTTCCTAATATTTCAGCATTTAGGGAGTTGGAATGAAATTTGTTCATTAAAGGTCACATGGGAAAAGAATTCTGTTATCAGTTCCTCAAATGATTTTATCAGTAACAATGGAATTTATGAATTATTAATGATGACAATAATAAAACTATGGTTTTCAAAAAAAAAAAAAGAAACTATAGATCAAGTAATATATATATATATATACCCTGAATGACTCAATACAGTAATAAAGTAATTTCTTAGCTCTAACAAACTTAATTGAACTTTCTCGAATCAAAAACAATAGCGAGCAGCAAGTAATATTCCGCTGATGAATTTATACATGTAATTTTCTTTAATATGCTACAACCTGTTGAACATACAGTACTCATTCCATGTGAGAATAAAACATGATTCACAACAATCAGATATACAAAAGGCTGACCTGGCAGAATTCTGGCTTTTCTACAGGTTTTCAGGGAAAACTGTTTCAATGAATTTCAAAAAACGCTCAGAATAGAGATGAGGATTGACTGCAGAAATAGCAAGAGGATCAAACTGGATTGATTTGTATGCATGCTCAATTCGTTTACTCATGTTGTATTCCTGCAATATGTCGATGATTCCCACATAGAGGACCACATCATAGACCTCGTGGAACATTTGGTTTTCATCTTTGTTGGGAATGTGCTCTGCTCTTGCTGGCATGTTGACTCCTAGCTGTATCTGGAGCCTGACAGAATTAAATTAAAAAAGTTTAGAGCATTTAGTGACCTATGAAGCATGGACACTTCAAAAAATCACGCCGTGTCCATGTCGGACACACAAACATGCAGGGATACCGTGTTGGATACACCACGTGATGTGTCCTAATAAAATAATATTAAAAAAACTAAAGGACACTTTAAGGCACCTTAAAATACTTTTGAGATATTTTCAGAACACTTTTGAAGTACAAGATACTTCTGTGATATATTTTTGATAGAATTGAATACATTTAATATTAATATTAAATTTATTTATTAATATTATATTTTTTAATAAAACTTATGGATACATCTACCTTCTCTTTATTCTTTTTATTAATATTTACAATTTTTATTATTTTTAAAATTTTATCTAATAAAACTAAAAATCAATATCTTATTATTATTAAAATTTTATCTAATATAAGTCAAAATTCTAAACTAAATCCAAGTTCTTCCTCCCTAGCTGCCCTCGAGCCTTATAAAAAATGAACCAATCGTAAAAAGTTTGAAATTCTAGCTTCACCTTTATCCTTCTCTCATCCTCAATACCGAGAGCTCTTACTTTCTCTTATTATCGTGCTTACTATGATTGTCCTGGCAAGCAAAATTATATTTTCTCTTATTCTCCCACCTACCTTATACAGTGAATCCTAAATTTACATTCCAAATCTCTTTAGACCATATTTTATATATTTTTTTAAGTATGAATTGTTAGTTTTATTATTATTATATTTGTCGTGTCATGCCGTGTCCGTGTCTTATGTTTTGAAAAATCACTATATCGTTGTATCGTGTCATGTCGTGTCCCGTGTCCCTGTGTCGTGTCCGTGCTTCATAGCTGAAGACTAATCGCCATGAGTTTGGAATAGGGATTTCATGATTGAACTAACCCGATAATTTCGATTGGTTGATTTAAGCGCTGTTGGCATGTGTTCAAGTCATAATTTTTAACTTGTCAAACAAGTTGGTTCAAGGTCAAGTTTATTGGGCCAGGTGAATTTAGGTTGACCTGGAGTTGACCAACCTATAAGTTCAGGGAATATGATATCCCGCCTAATGAACGCAGGCTAAGTTGGCTTTAATTTGAGCATGCCTTGGCCAAGCTTTCTGAATCATTTATTTAACATCAGAAATTAAATTCTATCATAAATATATATATATATATATATGAAATTAAAACTTTTAGCACTAATGTTTAAATTGCTTAGACTAAAGAACATCCAAATAGCGGTGGGGCCATTAAGCAGCTCTGAATTTTTAAGCAGCTTAAACCCTGTAGGCTGCTTGAAAAACAACCTACTTGAAAGACGGCATAAAATTTAAATTGCTTCAAAGATTTTTAAGTACCTTAAAAACTTAAGCTGCTTATACTAGAAATATTTTCTAAATTGTATCCAAACTCAAATGCTTATGCCTAACCACAAATAAAGACCCATTTTCACACCATTTAAACCAGTTCTCACACACGTTGACAATTTAATGAACTCATCCATTATGTTTGTAAGCAAGGGTAAAATGTAAGGAGCGCTACTATATGGGCCAAAGAATGCCTTTTGGATAGACCTAAATCTGTCCCAATCTAACTAGCTTAAACACAATTAATAAGTGGGCTAAAAACTATCATTCAAATCGAATCCAAACAATTTATGTAATCTACAAAACTTAATTCTAGTTGGGATCAACCTGACAACCAAGACATTCAGTACCATTCACAAAATATGTTAAAAGTGGTACATCTAGGTCAAACAAAACTTGACCCTATGTTTTTAAGAAGTGAGTCAAAGAACCTATCCAGGACCAAAGACGCATAATAACTGCATCCTGCCAAACAAAACATGGGATGGGTTTAGGTCGATACAGGTCAGGCAATCAAGTATGGTGACACGTCATGTGACACATGTATTTCTCACTTTTGTTAAATACACAAATCACTTAAGAAATAAATAAAAAAAAATGCAATACACACGTCACTTGAAAAATAAATCTAACATACGCTTTCATTGACAAGCAGCACAAACACAATAATTTCTCAATCACACATTGACAGCCTTCCTAAAATGCATGAAAAGTAATTTGTTTATTCTCACCTTGCTCTGCCTGGAAGAAGGAGGTCTACTTCCTCATCACCGGCAGCAGATGCACGCAACCGGCTACCTCTTATATGAGGTCCCACAATTACGCTGTTTCCATTACTCCCACGAGGGACCAAAACAAGGCCCTGAGGATAGTTGGAAATGTCATCCTCTTGTGTATCTGCAAATCGAATACAATACCCAGATATTAGTATGGCAAGATTTTTGTATGACTTCTATAATGTCAAAGAACAGCCACATAAGCACAAATGAGATACTCATAGTCAAGTAGATTAGAGAAAATTCATGTAATATAGCAGTATGAAAAAAAATTCCTTCAGGTATCTTGAGAAAAACTACTCCACTACCTACATGAGGGGTCTGATGCATAGCTAAAAAAAACACCAGTCACTATCTGAATGGATAAACAAAAGAACCCACACCAATAACTAAGATTGCTCGGGGTTGGATAATCTATATAATGCTGATTTAGTGTGGAGTATATAGGATGTTTAAGAAGAGGAAAATGTTGCATCAAAAAAAGGAAAAAAATGCTAACTCATTTACATTTCTCTTTTCTATTGTGGGAAAAAGCTCTTCTTACAAGCTCCAGATCAAAGACTAACTTGTTACATATAATCATGTATTGTAATATTTTATGTTTTGGGTAGAGGAGAGATATATTATGCAGGTGAACATTAGTAATCCCAACCCGTCCCCTAAGCAATGTAACTGAACTTTGCAGAATGGGCTATGAACCTAAAAAGAAATCTAGATGTCACAAACTTGCAAGTTACTTTGAACTTAATATTTGATAACATTTGATAAGATAACGCAAGTACTTGTGTTATATGGCATGAAAATTCTGACTAATTTTACAGTTAATCTAAGGCTTAAAAAGTTGTTTGGTCCCCCTATTTTGCAGTCATAGGGCCTTTGGTTTCTAATTTTTCAATAATCGCCAGCTTGGCCTCTATGTTTTGCACAAATAAGAAGCTTTGGTCCACTTGATAGAAACTGTCAACCATTTCTATCAGATTGCCTCCCCACATCCCCTGTTATCAATGACCTCTTATTCCTTGCCTCTCTCCCTCAGTAGCTCCCTCCCCCTCTCCAATCCCTCAGTCAAGGCACCAATAGCCACCTGCCACCAACACCTTTCAAGTACAGGCTGATCTCAATGGTGCGGAGGGTGACGCCATTCCATTCCTTAAAGATAAGCAGTTGTGTGCATATACAGATGTATGCCTGTGTGCATGACTTTTAAGAAACTACGTGGAAGGAAGATATCAAATATGAGGAAACGAATCTTATTACGTCAGGTATCTTCCAACATGATCAGCTGTAAAACATGTTTGAATGATGTTCTGAATTTAAACTAGTTTAAAGATAAACATAAATGATGAGATTCTTATCTTGAAACTCGTATCATTTTCATCTTGGGATGTATGTAGGATGGTGTAATTAAGGCCTTCATTTTGAGACATATAGGATAGCTTTTAAATTTATTGTTGCCTGAGTTTAAATTTGAGAGAAGCAAGGTCTTAAGGTAGACAAGAGTGGCTTCAAAATGCTGATAGGTATGAGAAAATAGTGGAAGAGTCTTGAATTAAGTTGATAGTAAATTGACCGTACATGTTTTCAGCATTACAACATATTTGATTAGCGTCTATAATTTTAAAAGACAGATCAGGATGTCATTAAATTATGTTGAGCAGAATTAAGATAGTGCATAGTCTGGCAATGGCCAAGTAAAGAAGCCTAAATTGAAAGACAGGTTTATGGTCAGGCTCATGCCCCAAAGAAAAAATAATAACAACACATCAATGAATCGATGTTTTATGTTTCACCATGTATCAGAATACAATTTAGGATTTATTTTTAAAAAAGAATACAATTTAGGATAAGCAAGTTCTAGAAAATGATAATGCTACTAAACCCCTATCTGCTGAAGAAATTTTCATGCAAAATAGCAAACTCCATCATACAAGAGGATATGCAAGATCTATCCACAAAAAACAAAAATTCAGGCTATTTACCTTCTTCTGATAGAATAGCTAGCCTATCCGATGTCAGACTTCCTCGGTGAGATATCTGTGATCTTAAATGCTGTGGAGCCCTATAATGGACGCCTAACAAAAGGCTGTAATCCATGATACGTTGTGTTTCCAAAAATTTGCTATCTATCTTAATCTGCCTGAAGTTATCATCATAGGGAATACAACAAAAACAAAAATTGATTAAAATCAAGGACAGAGAAAGTTCATTAAATGAAGACAGCCAACCACAGCTCGTAATTGATCTCGTAATGCATAGACATTAAAAAAGAAAAAAATAAAACTGCGGTTAAGTTGCAAATAACAACATGAACATTCAAAATAACGAATGTTACCTAATGGCCCTTCACATATCATTTCAGACTGACCAATCTTAGTGGAAAATTTCTATTTCTAAGCTATCGTGTGGCCAAAGTACTCGAGGAACAAATACAAATCAACAAGTATTAATAGGTCACTGGTCAGATTGTTGCTTTACAGGACTTCTCAATACCCTACTAAGAAACTTTTAAAGCTTTTCTAGTTTACGTGCATAAGCTAGATAGCAGCATGGAGTAATATCTAGCGAGTTCGAAAGAGAATTTATTATTAACCTTCTCAGAATGTTTTCAATATCTAGGTTTTGCAACATAAATATTAATTTAATAGAATAACAGGTGGAAACTATCACAGAACTGCCAACACTCTTGCACGTACCACACAGATAATAGGAAACATGATTTCACAAAGAAGCAAAAGAAATTAGAGGGTCTAAAGAGATATTTGCATATTTCGACCATTTTGTACATCTATATGTGCAAACCGGTTAGTGTAATGTTATACAAACGCTATTTTCAAGGGATACAAAGACATACACACATCAATTGCTTTCAAAAAAAACAGTAACCTATAAGACACAGAATAGCATACTGACTTTTAACAGACAGGTATACAAAAAGAAAATGAAGAAATCTAATACTTGAATAGTTGCAAACCTAGACTATATGTGTTTGCAACTGACCATGGATTATCAGAAAAAGAAACCCAAAGTGCCACACATGCAAGACAATACAAACATATCATCTATTTGCCTAACAGCTAACCCAATCAATTTTTTAAAAAAAAAAAAACATAAAAGATCAAGATCAAAACCGTAGAAGCTGATCTTGAGAAATGGCAGATTCTTGATATATTCAAATCCAGTAATTTCCTTCCTATCAAAAGCAAATCCAGTAATTTCCTAGTAACTCCACAAAACCAGGTCATTAGATCATAATTTGTGTATTACACGAACAACTATTCATGTATATATGACTTAAACATCTCGATGAAACAAAATCCATGCACCTGCGTGTTCAAAATTATTACGTACATGAAAGAAAAGAGGACAAGGAAAGAAAACAATAGAATAATCAAAAAAATAGAAGGATAGATCATACTTGAATTGAATCAAAGTCAATTCTCTGTAACAACCACTTCACCGGAATTGGCTTCACTTATGTAAGTTACATAAGAATCCCTAATGTTTGGTGTAACTAAACATCAAACCGGGAATGTAATGCGTACTTGTTCAGGTTGAACACAAAAAGTATGTAGACTAGCAAGTCCACCAAAACAAGTATTGCAAATATTCACCAAATTGCGCTCAATACTAAATACTCAAAAAGCACTCTATAATATCAAATTTCACGACAACAACAATAATAGATTGTCATACTGGAAGGTGATTAAGGTCTTGAGTGGCCATCGACGGACACCATGGGTAGTAAGCTGCATTAGTATGCATCATGCAATATATGTGTTCTTGTATTTTGCGTTTTGTAAATCTTAGTTATTTATATGGCTATCTTTTAACACTTTTTCTCTGTAGTATTATCCGTCGATTCCTACTTATTGAATGAATATGGCTGTAAAGAAAGCTATCTACTACTTGAATTTAGCAGACCGTGTAGTTTACATTGATATTTTATGCATACAAATGCCACAAACTAAGAAAATTGTCCTCTAATCTATGAGCCATATATCACTCAGGTGCCTTGATTGTTATGCTTGCCTATGGAGCCAAAAAAATTTATTCAGTAATTTCAACTACATAGGCCATCTGACCCTATGCTATTTATTGATGGATAGAAATTTTTTGAACAGGAAAGTTCTAGGTGAAGTCGGCTATATGAATCTTCTGTTTTTATTGCACACTATTAAGTAACACCTCAATTATCTCCAAACATGCAAGGACATTCCTAATAATTTCTTGCGATGTTTTTTTGGTCATCTCTCTTTTTATATGGGCAAAATCTAAAAATAAAACTCTCCTTACTTGAGCTACTATATACCAACAAATTATGTCTATAAACCATCTAAAATGACTCTTTTTGACCTAGGTTACTCCAACCTTTTCACAGAGGTGAAAATATCTCAACATAGTCAATACATTTCTTCTGCTAAAAGCCTTTGACAATATAAGTTTCTATAGTAGTCAATTTCACAATAAGTGAAAATATCTCAATATACTCAGATACAAAGTCTTCAAATAATAACTCATTATACCCTCATAGTAGTTAATTTCACTACAAGTAAAAATATCCCAAAGTAGTCAATAAATCCCTTCTATTGAAAGAACAACTAGCCTTGCCCTGTACCATCGGCTTCTTGTTTTGATCCAATACACCCACTTGTTCTGCAGAATTTCCTATAGATAACCCCTAAATTATGCATTGCATCATTGAGTTGAACTCATCTTGCATGGCAAACTCTCATCATAGGTTTACCTTCTTCCCCCATCGGCAATTTGAAATCTCTTTGCTAAGTGGATAAGTTGTGCTAATTGCATTCGCCTAAAATGATCTGAGTAAACCTACATGTAGTCTCATGCACCTAGCACGCTCATTGGGAGCCTTAATTATCCTCTTCATGTCTCAATTTTGTTGTTGGTTATTCGATATTGCCAGTCATGTTAATATCATGCTTTGTACAGAACTCCCTGAACTTCTTAATGTTATATTGGTTGTTATTGTCTGATTTCAGGTATTGTATCTTTAGATCACTTTCATTTTAACTTTCAATTCCAAAAAGTAGAAAAGGAAAGTAAACACATACCTTTCTAAGTGGTCATTAATGAAAGTAACATAGTAGTGCGATCCACAAAAAAACAAGTACTGGGACAAGACTCCAAGAATCTACATGACCAAATTATGCTTATTCATCTTTTGTTCTCATTCACTTCTAGAAATACTATTACATTTTTTACCAAGAACATAGTTTTCACAAATATCTATATCCACATATTTTAGTTGAGGCAATATATCTTTTGGCACACTTCATTCCTTTTTCGCTTATGTAGCCAGTTTACAAAGCCACTCTTCAAACTGCAAGAGATAGTTGCCCATCTTGTGGCTCACCAACTTCACTTTGCCTTTAAGAAGGGCTAATTCTAGGCAAGTTCGGATCACTTATAATACACAACTCTACAAACTTGGAGTCCCTTTTGTGTTGACAACACCAATAGTATCTCTATTACTACCTGTCATGTACGTGTACCGTTTTAGGCTTTTCAGTTCCTCATTCTACAACCATAGCATATTTGACGATCCTCGCAAAGCTACTTGCAAATATAGTCATGTAGTACGTGGTATCCAATTATTGAATAAAAATTTAGCTTCTTTCGACTCCAAAAATGTACTGCAAATCACGCAACTTCTGCAGAGATTTATTTGTCGTCTTGATCTATACATCAACCTTGTCTGATCCCATAAAGGTTCATCATCCACCAAATAGACCTTGAACTTTCTTGCAGTGTAGTTCTTCAACAGTTCTTTTCATGAGGTTGAGTAAAAAAATGCTCCTAATATCCAAGACTAAATAGGAATATCCACACACATAATGAAAACATTCTACAAATTCTTTTCTATTGTTGTAATTACAGACATGACTTTCATTGATGAATCTACACAGTAGATATGGATTTATTTTTTAAGGAATAAATTTGAAGTTTTTTTACACTTTTAAAGAAAGGAAAACCAAGGTAGAGAATAAAAGTGATCTAAAGATCAAATAAAGATAGTAAGTACAGAGGCAAAGTATTCAGAGATTTTTGTGTTGTAAATGGCTTCAAGTTGATCAAAACAATATTGAAAGCACCACAACAGAATGGAATCACAAAGAGAATGAATAGAACTCTTAATGATCATGCTAGAAGTATGGAACTCCACACACAAGACTGCTCAAATCTTTCTAGGCAAAGACAACTGGCACAACAAGATATTTACTCAACAAAGAACCTTTAGTTCTACTGAATTTCAAATTACCAAAAGAATAGATAGGAATGAAGATAGATACTACTTACTTAAGGGTATTTGGTTGTCATTCGCACGTACACGTGAATGCTGAGAAGAGAGATAAGCTGGATGGTAGGACTTCAAAGTGCTATTTCATTGGCTTCTAGAATAATCAGTATAACAAGTTCTAGGATGAATTAAGTAGAAAAATTATGAGCAATGATATCTTACTTAATGAAAGCAAGGTTTATGTCTTGGTTAAAATGTAGTGGTACACCAAAGAAAGCAAGTAAGATTAAGCTAAGGAACAAATCAGAGAGAGTTTAAGAGGGACTTAAGCCTATTACTGTTTATTCTATGGATGAGTCTGGAGCAATGGTGACTTGAAGAATAGTTCAGAGGTATTCTCCATCTTTATACTATTTGCTTTTAACTAATTCTAGTAAGCCAGAGGGTTACAATGAGATAAAGCATATGGAAGATTCTATTCAGTGAGAGTTAGCTATGGAATATGAGTGCAAGCCACTAGTGAAGAATAGAACTTAAGATTTGTCTCCACTATCAGATAAGAATAAAACTATGAAGAATAAGTGAGTAGGTACAATTGAGGAAGAGGTAGATGGTAGTGAGGTGCAAGGCACTATTAATAATGAAAGGAATTTCTCAGAAGAAAGGTATTGATTATACCAAGTTATTTTCATCTGTGTTTACACTGACTGTCACCGTAACTATATTAAGGACTATTGCTGCAAAAGACCTATACCTAAAACAATTTGATATGAGAATTGAGTTTCTCCATGATGATTTAAAGGAAGACATCTACATAATGCAATTGAAAGATTTTCTAGTGTCTAATAAGGAGAACCTAGTTTGCACAAGATTAAACATTGTTGGTGCAATGGGAGTTATGAGCAGACTCATGCTAGATCCATGCTTCGAGTATTGGGAGAACGTAAAGTGGTTGCTCAGGAATCTCAGAGAGCTGTTGAGATGGCATTGCGTTATAGAAAGAACAAGATCATCTTGAAAGGTTACATAAATGTTGATCTTGACAAAAATCTGATTACAGGAACAACGCCTCAGGGTTAGCCTCTACTCTTGGAGAGACTTATCAATTGGATGTCTAACATTCAAAAGTGTGTTGTATTGTCAATCATGGAGATGCTGGAAAGGTGTTATAGTTATGGAATCATTTATAGTAGGCAAGGAACAATATGACAGTGTTATGTTTAGTGACGGTCAGACTGCTATTTATCTAACTCATAATTCAGTGTTTCATTTAAGGACCAAGTAGATACAACTAAAGTATCATTATATCAAAAGTTTGATTGATGATGAGATGCTCTCGCTGGTAAAGATTCTTAGTATGAAGAACCAAGCCGACAAGCTTACTATAGTGATCTATAGAGAAACTAAGATTATGAAATGCCTCAATTGGCCTGAATGCTAATTGATAAGGCAAACCGCACTAAAGAAGATAAGAGATCACTGAAGAAGTTGGTTACACAAAGACGAGTAACAGAGGCATACTTCAAAGATCAAATTCCCAAGTAGGAGACTAATGAGAGCATAAAGCCTAGATCTACCAACGCATGAACATCAAGGATGGACATGAGATAGGATTGGATATGCAATGTAAAATGGGACAAAGTTTTAGATAGGTTGTAACCATAGATTGAACCATCTGTTCCTATGAATAGACTGATTAGCCATTGGTACTGGAAAGTAGAGAAAACTATCCTGTCCGTTTGGAGCCAACAAACAGGTCTGGCGAGAACAAATTTATTTGAATCAAGTTGAGCATATTTTGTGTTTTTTCTATAAATACCTTATGTATGTCCAACTCTAATAAGATTCATTTAGACTATTGTAGAGTCTAAGAGAGTAAGATTGTGAGATCTTTGTATTTTCTCTAGAGATTCTTAGAAGAACAATGAAAATTTCTATGTAGTAATTTTTCCCTGGATTTGAAATTTTCTACATAAATTTAGCATTCTCTTGTTTTTTCTTCTTTCTTTTGTGATTCACATCAAGTTTTCTCATGTAGCTCATGATTTTCAATTAATTTTTGCTGCATTGTGTAGGAATTATCCTGTGTTTGTGTTGCCAAGCAACTTAGTTTTCCCAACAATCTTGTGGTCAAATGGTCTGATCAATGGTCCAATCCAATCTTGACTTCTCTATCCAGTGCGTCATCATCTGATGACCATCAAATAGTTCAATCGCCATCAGATGGCCCAATCAACCTTCTAACCATTTCATTTAATTTCTTTATCTAGTGCATACAACCAGCATGATCAGACCATATGGTCTGTCTATCCAATCCATTATTGGACATTACTAAGGAGAAGATCTAGCTACATACTGCATCGTAACAAGCATATTATCTGCTAAAATATTTTATAAGAATGAAATTATGACAAGAAGCCTTCTTTGGAATACAACAACATCATCCAGGCCTTAATCCCAAACTACTATCATAGGAAGTGCTCTTTACAATGAATGCAAACCATCATAAAAAATTAGTTCATTCATAGGACATCACAGTTACAATTCATCTTGCAAAACCAACAAAAAAAAATGATTCACTCATTCAAATGGAAAACTATCTTTCAGTCATAACATAAACAATATTGATTATACCTTTGCAATTATAGATATCTATCTCTATTTAGTCGTAAGCATCCCTAAAGGATACAAAAATAGCGTAATATATTTAGTGTAATGTTATGGCTATGCTGCCTTCCAAGAAATATAGCATAGTATGCAATTAGAACATTGATTTATAGTACTTTTTTGGTCCAATAATTCTACTTAAGTTTAAATATATGAGTCAGTAGCACATACAATTCCTTTCAAAGCCTCATCACATCTAGAGAGTAAACCAAAATCTTTTAACAAAGCCAACATGGTTCTCATGCAATAAACAGTTTTCATGGACTCTTTGTTTTGATGTCGGTAGCAACTACATCATTATAATGGTGATGGAATTCTTGCCAAAAGAGGAAACCTACAGATAAGCAGTATATCTATCATAAAGTAATTTCACAGATAAAATGCCACTTGTTCACTTATTATTAACCTTCTCAATAGGTTATTCTACTTATCAAATTAAATTGCTTCTCTATTGATTTTTGATACTAAACATCATGTAACAGATAATTTAACTAATGAAAATGTAGAAATGCAGAGATACATAAAGTACCAAACCGAACACATAACAAAGCAAATGAAAGGATACCACAAATATCCCCTTACATAAGTAGAGCATTCCTCCACAAAGGCTCCAAATAAAAGCAGTAATTCAAATCCAAATCTTTGAGTGTTGTATTCTCGTCAATCTCAATTTTGTCAGTAGAACGCCCCAGTAAGGATCCTTTCAGGTCAAATCTTCTGTGAATCCTCAATTCCGTGCAAAACATATTTCCCATTACCACGAATCGGAACTGCAGTTCAGCAAGAAGAATTAAAATTATTATGCATCAAAGAATTCACCTGCAGAAAACTATTTGTGTCCTCTTTCTTTCACCTTTTGACCACTAGAAGGCTTCACCCTGTGGAGACCAAAAAATTTGGTTATCAGGGTATTCTCATAAGTACGAACGTGATGGTGATAGTTTGGCAGCATCCGCAATAATACCTACATGAACACCTATTTAGTGAAATCCTGGTACTGAGATCCATAATGATTAGTCGTTTGAGTGGGATGACAAGAAATTAGTCAATTACTAAAGCCTTGTTTACCATGCAAAAATTTGACTTAAGTGAAGATGATCTCCATGCATTATCCTGTCTTTTACATAATAGTGTACATAATAACTATACCTTATGCTTTATCAAAAAAAAAAAGAAAACTATACCTTATGCAATATAATAGGCCTCCATAAAGGAACTACCATGACAATCATGGAATGCAGACGTGTTTTGTCACATAGTTTAACTAGGAATATAGTTGATTCAATCAAGCTTCCCAACAACATAAACTGGCATGGCCAGTTTAGGTAATTACCATGCTTACTATTATTAAAACTTTTTAACGAGAATGTCTTTGTACCAGAAATAATCACATCACAATGCAGACAAAATTAGTTAGTCATAAGGAAAGAAACATGGGAGAGTAAAATAAATTGCTTGAACAGAATAAAAATAGCATTATCGTTCAAGATAAGCTTAGTGATGCTTCTTCAACTATATTATATGTTTGGTACACCATAAAAATTGATGAATAACTGAAAACAGTATTAACCTTTCATGAACATAAAACAGTTGCATAAAAATATATATACCTGCACTTCAGATTTGCGAAGGGTCTTGATCATAAACCGATCATCCTGAGAAAGAAAAAAGACACTGCCACTCTTCCCAGGTGAAGAAAGCTCTCTCAGTGCAGAATTTCCACAAATTGAAATCATGTAGTCTGCAGCATCAATCTTGAACATTTCCCTTAAGTTTCTGCATAAAATAGAATGATGTACATTCAATGATTCAACTGTCTTAAAAAAAACCTGAGTATTGTTTGCTAGAGCTTCTCAAAACAAAAAAAAAACATTCTCACTTCTAACCTGAAGACCATAGGGCAATAGTCTTTCCACTTGAAATCTTCTGAGCGGTGGGGAGGTGTTAATTGAGAGCCGGCTTTGGGGAAATCCATCCAAAAGCAGGCACGAGGACCAAAATCTGAATGACGAACCTCACGCCTTTGTATCGGTGTAATTTTCCCAACTGTGTATCTACGGGTTTATACATTCCAACCAGCAAATGTTGAGCATCAATTGCCAACAATGTTCTTGAAACAATCACGGAGGGTGTGCTACAATGGATAGTTTCATGATTTTTGGTTTAACAGTTAAATAAAAAAATGCAAAAGGATCACATCTAAGGAACGTCATATAAACTATAATCTTTTCAGGGAAAACACAATTGGGCAGCTCAATTTCATCAGAAAGTACCTTCAGATCTAACCAAACATTGTACAAACAATATAAAAGCTTCACTCTTCTGAAGAAAACAACAGAACCTAAGGCCTGGCTAAACTAAAAGGGCACTCAAGGCTAGAATAGTATGAACAACAAAACCTTTTATGATGGTTCATTAGAGTGGAAACAAATTATGGCCCTTGCTTAAAAGGAGAAAAGGAAGAAAGGGAGAGAACAAAAGATGAAGGTGGTTGATTTAGGATCACAGGTTACTTGATATTATATGTAAAGCACATTAGTTGTTGATAAGCATTTGAAATAAGTATTTGCCATTTGAAAACAGAAGACAAAATTAATAATTAAAATAGAGAAAAAGAAATATTTCCTAATATATTGTCATCACAGTCAAATAAGAAACTAGAAAGAAAACATTTGGATGATTTCATGTCTTCGCAAGAATCATACTACCTGGCATATCTGCATGTCAGTACAAGCATACATATATACACATACATACAAGCTAAATGGAGATGCCCAAATGGGAAGATGTGAAAAGATGCCGCACAACTGACTACTCTGAAACCGTCTAGTATAAAAAAAGGGAACAAAAGTTACCTGATTCCTAGCTGTAGGCATAGCATTAGGTCATAACTCCTATGCCCCTTGATTATAGTCTCTCCAGGCCTTTTGACATTAGTGAACTTCTTTTGACGTCTTCTTTCTCTTCTAGATGATGAAAAGCTATTGCTAATCACCAGCTCACTGATAAGAACTCCTTGCATGTATTCCCGCTCCAGAATAGGGACACTAAGATCAGCAGGTTTCTTGTTACTTTCTTTGAAACTTTCAGTAGCACTCAATACAGAATCATGACCAATGACCTTTTCAATAGCAACTTCAAGACTCCATCGCCTTTCGAGTGATACATTTCCTCTATGAGATTGCTCAAAGTTTAACAGATTGCCTTTAGGAACACTATTAGATGAGGCACCAGTAGATACTCGAGTGTCACCAACCTTTATGTTTCCCATGTCAATAGAAGAAGAATGAAGAATGCGAGAGCCATGACTATGTCTTTTCAAATCAGGAAGCAGTCCTCTCTTCCTCAAAGCATTGATGTAACACTCTTGTGCAGCTGGCATATTATTTCCATTTGGATAGAATGTGCCCTTTCCATCCTTCAAACCTCTAGTCCATGTACCTACATAGCAGCCACCATCATGCCACGTGTAAACCCCAAACCCATGCATCATCCCATTTAACCAGTTCCCTTCATAATTGTTCCCATTCTCCCAAGTAAGAGTCCCCTTGCCAGACATCTTTCCTCCTCTCATATAGCCTTCATATATGTTCTTGTTAGCCCACACATATTTTCCAAGACCTTCAATAGTTCCTTGAATCCATGAACCATCAAAAATATCTCCATTAGGGTAAGTCTGATGTCCAAGGCCATGCTTCAGGTTGAGCTTCCAGCGACCATTATATGTGGACTTATCCGGCCCAACAAAAATCCCGGAGCCATGCATATAGCCACCAGAAAATTCTCCAACATAAAATGCTCCTAATGGCCATGAAAGTTTCCCCTTACCATGCCTCATACCTCTTCGCCACTCTCCTTCATAAATGCAACCATCTAACCAAGTATACTTGCCTGATCCCTCTGGCATATTTCTCAAAATTGCTCCCGAGTACATATCCCCATTAGGAAGTAGAAGATCTGCAAAAGTTGCATCGCATTCATGTGGAGCTTGTCCATTGGCCACAATGAGTGGTAAATCTTTATGGAAGCAACTAGCATCTGTCTGGCTGGCCCTCTGAGAACAAGATGGTGACAAGTCCACCTCATCAGAGGAAGCCACCGGAACCGACATGCAAGGTGAATTAAGAAATGTAGGATTCAAATCACCAACAAAAGCTTGACACCTTAAATCACTGAACTACCAAAATAATGAAAATTGACATCAGTAGCACTAAATGGTGATCCATGTACACAAAGAGTATAACTAAATGATTTTCCAAAAGGCTTTGTTTCCATAATTTAATATGATATTTTGTAGTCAACAAGAGATCGTAATAACAAACTAAATCACTTAAAGGACAGGCTCAGAAACATTCCCATCATTGTTAACTTTATATATCCAAATTTAAGAAGCATTCACTGCCAATTGCCCCAGAAATACAAGGGTGTCCTGACTGTGTAATGTTAGAGCATCAAATGAGTAGCCACCTAATGTCATGCAATTCAATCAATTAGGACACTTACATCCATGAAAGTCTACAATTTTATTTATTTACTGAACGATAACACTTGTGCATTGCAAAAGCCTCAGGAAGTGAGAAACAAAAAGGGAAATCTCTTAACCTTCTTGACCCATCCAGTACACTTCATGCTAGTAAAGAGAAGTACCAAGGCCATCTCTTACTAGTTCGGTAATTCATTTTAAGCAATATGGCAATTAGCAACAAAATGGTGCCTCAAAAAAAAAATCTAGATCATTCTCATAATTGTTTTAATGATAATATCACCTCTCATTACCTACACCGCATGAATAATACGAAGTGGTTACTAGGGCATAATTCTGTGCTTGACATAACCATGCTTGTTCAGAACATATCAGTATAGCAAATCAAGTAGAAGTTGGAAGCCTGGGATGAAAATTACAAAAATGATGGGATTTGAGCATTAATGAATAATAATTTACCGAAAGATTCAACTTCTAATCCTTCACCTACCCTCAAATTAATTTACCAAAATTGCCAAGTTCTTTAGGTTAAATATAACCACTAAACTTAAAATTTCTAGCAAATGCTGCACAGATATCATAAGAATGAGCATAAAAAATCAAAAAAGCAGCATTTATGTTACAACAGAACAGAAACCAACGTTATTCCATGTCTAACATGACACATTGATGTGAGCAACCCAACAAAGAGCTCACAAGTTGAGTATCATTGAGACTACAGAGATAGGACTATTAAGTTAGAGCAATTACAAGCCATGATTTTCTTTTTTGGAAGAAAAGTTAAAGCAATTATTAACATTTGCTATAATATTGATGAAAAAGGTAGAAAATATTTATCCAGAAGTTCATATACTCTGGTCTCAAATATATCATCTCATTGTCATGTGATAAAATGAAAAACTCTAACGTAGAGATCAATTGCTTTAATGATTTAAGAACACAAATAGTTTGTTCATTCTCACTGTAAGCACCCCTAATTTACAATGAAATCAAACTACTAAATCCACTAGATCGATTCTTTATCTACTATATATTAATGTTGCTGAAAAGCTGAATTCCAACTCAAGACCATCAACAAGTAGATGGAATTCTACACTGTAGCTACAGGTCAACCAAATTGAATTGTGAAAACCTAACCCAACCTCTAAATAATGCCTATTTAAAACCCGAAAGTAAATCTTCTCCGCTTTGGCAGCCGCAGTCCAAGCTTTAACTCATATCCGTACCGCGTTCTCCATCCTTTGAAACTGTCGACCATTGTACTCCACCTTACCTAACCCCAATCCCCAATACCCATTTCTTGCAGAGATTGACCGGATCTCCTTCTTCAAATAAAAAGGAAAAATCAACAAAGTCCAAGCCAAAATCCCCCTTTTTCTCATTACCAGCTCAATCCAACCTCAATGGATTACTGTTTGTGCGTGTGAGCGGGAGCAAGAGAGACAGAGAGAGATTTACCCAAGCAGACGCAAGGATGTGTGCTGCTCTGGATCAGCTCATGGACGAGCCTTCAAGGCTTAGAGAGACTACCGTAAGCGAAGAAGAAGAAGAAGGGAATCGTCGATGTGGCCTCCGACTCAACTCGAGAAACAAGAAGACGGAGAGACTCGAGGGGATTTGAAATATAGCCAAGGCACCGTACAACACGAGTGAATATATCCTGTGCTCGCCAATCATCGTCGATGGATTTACAGCCATTAGATTGTTGCGACGGCACGACATTTATAGCAAATCTAACGAATCTCCAGCAGCCGTATTGGCCCACTGCTCGCCACGATCCACATGCCGGAATGTCAAAAAAGGCAGAGGTTCCGCTGGTCTTCTATTTGTCGCCACAATTTTATTCCTCCTTTCATATTTTTGTATATCCGTTAGGTTTTGAAAATAATTTTTATTTATCTTTGCTTTTTTTCATATATTGTGTAAATTTTAAGGTCCATGTGATTAATAATAAGTCATTTTTAAATCAAAAATAATAATAATAAGTCATTTGTCAATATATAATAAAACTTATTTGCAAAAGTTACATATATAAAATTTAAAGATGGGGGAGTATGCATAATTTTGAAGTATTTATACGTATGATATTTTAATTATAAAAAATTATATTTTATTATTAAAAATAAAATATTATATATATTACATTAAAATGATTATTTTTATATAAAATTATATTATACTTTAATTTCTAAATTCTAAAATTTTAACTTATAATTCAAAATAGTACTTTTAACCCTAAAAACTAAACTTTATAAAATTTTAAATTTTTTGTAAATTAATTATATATAAAAATCAACTTTAAATTCAATTTAGAGAGATGAAAATTTTTTATTATAGCCATATGAATTATATACAATAAGATAAGATCTATAAAAATACATTAATTTAAATGAGTTTTTACATACAGGACATGAAATTTATACGAAATTACGCATTTCACCATCAATTCGTAAATATTACCACTATCACACCATATTTATTTAAATTTTACGCATTTCACATATTTCACATATTTCATATACTTTATAATATTATATATAAATTAAAATGCATAAATTTGTTAAATATTTAAATTCTAATATATATTTTTATTTTTTTACTGTAAACTAGGGCTGCTTATTGGACCGGTTCGACCCAGAACCGGACCGAAATCGGTCCAGTAAGAACCGGTTCGGTCCAGAACCGGTTGAACCGGACCGGTTCTAACCGGTTCCGGGCCGCAGAACCGGTCCGGACTGGTTCTGTGTAAGCAGAACCGGTTAACTCTCTTGGTCCGGTTCACCATTTTAAATTTAATTATGACTGTTTTAAGGTCATTTTAGACTTTTTAACATGTATTGAACTTCTATAAATAGTAAAATTTTTGTAACGATAATTCCTACAATTTTCATCAATTATTTCTGTTCTTCTGCTCTGTGAAAAAATCTGCAAATACATTTTAATGGCTTCCCAACGTCGATTCTCTGGCAGTTCTTCCTCAAGTCGCCGAGGGAATGTAGATCTGAAGTACGTTACAGAACTCGATCGTCTTCCTGCACTCGGTGAGAACTTTGACGAAACTTCTGAACCTGATTTTGATTTATCTGCGGAATATGATCGAGGTAAGTGGAGATGTTGGCACCGGCACTAGCCCGTCAACTCAATCATCAAGTATCTCTAACAAGTCTCAGACGAAATGCAGTAAGGTATGGGAGTTTTTTTATTTACAAATTAAACCGAATAGCAATGCAGAGAGACCTGAATATATCGCTATTTGTAAAATTTGTAAAAATCAATATTCTTACAAACAGGGCGGTACCGGTGGTGGGACTGGTACATTTAAAAAGCACCTAGTTAGATTTCATAAGTTTGATGAAAAAACTTGTCAACCTACTATTATAGAGCCAACCAAAACACAACTCAATCCACAGAGTGGATCTATGCCGTGGGCATTTAGGAATGATACAGCACGTCGAGGTTTAGTTCGGTTTGTAGTATGAACCGAATAGCCATTTACTATATATGAAAAAGAAGGATTTTTAGAATATATTGTTCAATATTTACAGCCTCAATATACCCATATTTCTAGGCATACACTTAAAAAAGATTGTATGTCAATGTACGATGAATATAGGAAATCTTTTATCGAACACCTCAGTAATATTAGTTGTAGGGTTAGTTTAACATCCGATATTTGGACTAGTATTACTGGCGCGAGTTATTTAGTTGTTACTTGTCATTGGATAGATGGACAGTGGGGAATGCAGAAACGGATATTATCTCTAGATGTATTAGATGATGCTCATACGGGTTTAACTATTTTTTCTTACATTCGCAATGTTTGTAAAATTTATGGTATAGAAAATAAAATTTTTAGTATTACTTTGGATAATGCCTCGAATAATAATTCTACAGTTAATTTTTTACAGCAATTTTTAAGGCTTCCTCTTTATGGTTCTCTTTTTCATGTTAGATGTGCATGTCATATAATTACTTATGTGTTTCTACTGCTTTTAATTCCGAACATTTAATTATTGATAAATTTAAGCATGTTGCAAAATGGATTCGTTTAAATTCAAATGTTAGGCGTGAATGGAAACGTGTTTGCGTAAGTGCTGGAATAAATTGTGTAAAATTTCCATTACCTGTAGAAACTAGATGGAATTCACTGCATCGTATGTTCGAATCACTTTTACCGTACGAAGATTTGCTAACTGCTTTTTATAATTCATATACACTCAATCATGATCTTCAATTATATTCTTATGATTGGATTTTTTTAAAAAAAGTTTTTGAATTATTGTCCATTTTTAAGGAGTTTACTGAAAATTTTCAGGTTGTTATTATCCAACTTCATCTATTTTTTTTGCCTATATTTTTCAAATGTTTCAAAAATTTGTAGAGTTTAGATCAGATCCAATCTTAAAAACTTTTGTTGCTGACATGAAATTAAAATTTAAAAAATATTGAGAAAAAATCCACTTTTATATTCAATAGCTGCTATTCTTGATCCTCGTCAGGGAACCGAAGCTATTGAAGCTTTTTACGCAGAATATTCTGATTTCTTGGGGAGTAATAGTGATGTCGAAAAAGCATCAGTTTTTACAACTCTCCAAGAGTTGTTTTCTCTTTATTACAGTGAGCAGGTTGCGAGCAGGAATGTGGAGCAAGTGGAAATAATCTACAGGATTGGTTTGCTGCTGAGTCACGAAATCAACAATATAATTTTGTGGACGAATTTAAGGATAATAGTTCAGAAGAAGAGGAGGAGTACTCGAGAAAAATTCTTTGTAATTACGACGAATAAATATTTTTTATGCAAAATATTTGTAAATATTTTTGTTAATGTTAATAAAATTTCTTAGAATTTTTTTTATGTTAATTTTGCATAAATATTACAAATATATATAATTTTTTTATAAAATATATAAATAAATATATTTTTAAATTAATTTAACCCGATTAACCCGACCCGACCCAATTATCTGGATCCGGACCGGATTCGGACCGGATCCAAGGCCACCTAACCGGTTCCGGACCGGATCCGGAACCGGTTGGAACCGGACCGGGAACCGGTGGAACCGGACCGGAATCGTCCGGTCCGGTCCGATAACCAGCCCTACTGTAAACACATCAATTTTCTTACATTAATTAAAAATTATAATCATGTGGATTTAAATTCGGCACCCTAATTGAAAATTTTAAATAGGATAAATAAATTAAAATATATAAATTCATAAATATTTAAATTATTATTTATATAAATTTATTTATTTATAGTATTTAATTAATATATTAATAATATAGTTAAGATCGAGGCCAATTTAGAAATATGAAGTTCACCATCAAAGAATATGGTGTGAAATATGTAAAATGCGTAAAATTTAAATGAGTATGATATGAGAGTGATAATATTTATGAATTGATGGTGAGGCCACATGCGAAAATTCTAAGTCCTATTGTTGAAGCACATTATTAATTTTATTTCTTATTAATTTCATACTTATAAATTCTCTTACATGCCTAGAAATGTAAATATTACAACTACTTATAAAAGTTGGTTGGAGCTAGAGCTTAATCTTGTTTTAAGATTCTTATGCCTCATTTGGCTCTAGGGTTAAATTTTGAAGAAAAAAAAATTATAAATTTAATAAAAAATAATAATAATTTAATATTAAGAAATATATAAAATATGAAATAAAATTAATTTTAATACTCATATTTATGTTGAATGTGAAATAAATTTAATTTTTATAATTAAAATTTATATTAAATTGAAAAAAATATCCGAATCAAACGAGCTCTTAAAGTCTCTGAGCTACACATCTCTAAAATCTCACCTTTTTCTTTTTTGATAATTTGATTTGAAAAAAAAAAGAGACTTGTTTAGGAGCATTATTAAAAAGCAAATAGGCCATCACAATATTATAATAATAAAATAACATCATTTTTGTCAAAAAAAATTACTTATATTTATTCATATAGTAGAGATTCACGTATTTAAAAATAAATAAAATTTTTTTATTTAATAAAATATAATAAAAATAAAGAATTCATGTATACGATCCCATATAATAGGATAAAGATTTTATTATTATTATTCATAAACTAGAGAGATTCATTTAACTATTTTACAAATAAAATCAAATTAGAAGGATATATTTGATGTCTACCAATAAATTAATTAATGATTTAAAAAAAAAATTGGTGGGACAAAATCTATTATGTTTTAAGTGAGTAAAACTTGAGGAGGCTATGTTTGTCAAAAAAAAAAGGAGAGATTATGGGTCAGTTACATGTAGGTCCTGATATTTGAGTTTATTGCAATTGAGTTCCCTCTTCAACTACTTTTAATCATTACTTCCTTTTTGCATGTCACATAGCTTTTCATTAAACCTTACTCTAATCCCACTTAATCATTAGCTCTCTCTCTCTCTCTCTCTCTCTCTCTCTCTCTCTCTCTCTCTCAATTTCAATGTATATTCGAGTTCAATTTGAATTTAAATCAGATTAGAATTGTTCCAAGTCTACAAAAGATCTAGAATCGTTTTTGATCCAAACAGATATGGTAATATACTAATATATATGTCAAGCTAGTAAATATAATCATATGATGATTCAACAAATCAAAACAGTTTTTGCTTGTGTGAGTGCAACAAAAAGCGGAGACAATACATGGACATTATGACTTAAGCAAAGTTACGATTTGGGTTGAGCTGTAACACGATTATCCAGAGGGGCAAAGAAGTTGTCACTCAAGAGAATGCATTTTAACTCGAGAAGCTAAAGAAGGTATCTAAACTATGATAACTCAAAAATTTGCACTATAAGAGAAGGCCAAGAGACATGAACTAGAATAATTCAATAGGATATATTTTAGGTTAAATACGTATTTGACGTAACTGCCACTCAGTTGAGATTTTAATGATAATTAAAATTCTGATGGTGCCTAACTTTATTTAATAATTTTGTACGATGAGTTTTCTTCGATGAATATTCTTAGATTCCACCAACACTTTGATGGAAGAAAATTGGGATAATCTCGTATTATCAAATTTAAATATTTAGTAATCATCTAACTATATCAAATGATCTCCTTTATTTTATTTAAGTTTTCTATTTTAAATTGCCTTTAAAATTTAACTTCACTTTTTACTATATTCTTCTTCTTTTTAATTATAAAAATATTATAATATTGCATTCCCACAAAATAAAAAAGATGAGAGTTTTATTTATGTTATTTTATTAAGTTAGTTTAACTTTTTTTTATCTTTAAGTTAGTTTAACTCTAATTAAATTAAGAGACTCCCAAAATTCTAGCATTTCTCAATGAATCAGAATTAAAGAGTGGCTATTTGATATAAGAATTTGAGATGAATATAAATTTTCAAAATTGGTGAAAATTTATTTCAATATATGTGTACATATTATTATTTTTTGTTATAAAAAAATATATCTTAATATATGTGTACATATTATTATGTATAGTGATTTATTAAAATTTAAAATTACAAGCAAGTTTTGGTTTCGATCACGAGATGAAAGTATTAGTGTAGGCAGTTTCAAAATTTTTGATAGTTTCGATTTCTACAGTTTCAATTTTTTTATAAATTATTTAAATTTTATAAATTTAAAATTAAATTTATTAATGATAATTATTAAAATTTATTTTTAAAATGATTAAAATATACAATATATTTGAAGTAAAACTATAATAAGACATTATGAATTAATTTAAAATGAGTGAAACTCAGTCATTTAAAATTATAAAAAATTTATTAAATTTTTTTTGAGCCAGAGTTTCAGTGGAAAAATTATATTAAAAAAAAGGAAGATGAAGATATTGCATACATCCCAAATAAATGAAATTTACAAATTTAACCCATGTTTGATTGATTATTTTATTGAATTTTTGTGGGTTTAGATTTACATGCAACTAAAAGATTTGATATTTAAATATATTATTTGATATAATTTATGGTTTCATATACTATTTATTTCCTAACTTATACTAGAATATTGATTCCATTCACTAAAGTGTTTTTTTGGTGATTAAGTGCTGAATTAATTAATTTCTTAATTAAAAAAATATTTAATGAAATTTCATCTTCTTAACTTGCCATTAAAATATGAAATATCAAAGTTTACATCATCCTTTGAATTAAAGAAATATTGCCCAATAGCTTTGCTTTGTCGGTTTAAGTCAGGTATTTTTTTATTAATGATATATATAGCATTTTTTATTTATGATGATATAAATTGCATGGTTATAAAAAAAAATTTACATCTGTCACCTCTACAAATTCATTATTTTCAGACGACACCATCAAAATTCATTATTTTCAAACAACATCCAAGATTTTAAAAATCGGACCGGACCGGCCGGTTCAACCGGTCGAGCCGTGAACCGGTCAGCTAATCGGTCCGGTTTAATTTTATAACTGAATCCGCTTAAAACCGGAAAACTTTCCTAAACTCTGGGTCCCTAACTCAGCCTCCGTTCTGCGGGCTCTACTCGCGCGACAGTCACGAACTCGTGATTTTTCTTGCCTCGCACTCTCCTCTCCTGCCCCCATCCTTTCGAAATGATTTAGTATTTTAGTATTTTAGTGATATGAAATGATGAAATGATTTAGTATTTTAATATTGATAAAGTATACATTTGTTCAGATCTTTTAATGATGTACTAAATATTATACTCAATTTGTGATTTGTGAATATTTTGTTGGGTTATTGTTATTTCGATTTGCTTGAATATTATTTGTTAAATTCAATTATTAAACATTTATTTTATGTCTAATTATTGTGTTGATGTGTGAATAATATATATCTTAACTATATTTATATTATATTTTATTAATTTTTTTAATTTTTACTTCATTCCAGTTCGACCCCGGTTCGACCATTGAACCTTGAACCTTTCAGTCTACCGGTTCTGAAGCCGGTCCGGTTTTCAAAACCTTGCCAGCATCCCTCATTTTAGGATAAATTTATAGGCAATACCTCGCTTTTGAAATTAGACAGGAGTACTGCATGAAAATGATAAACTTTGGGGTGCCGTCTCAAAATAATAGATTTCGGGGTGACATGTAAATCACTAAAAAAAATATGCATTGTTACATAGATTAAATTAATACAAATCATATGGCTAATTAATATATATATATATATATAAAATTCAAATTTAGCATAGTAAGAAGATTTGTTTATTGAAAGGGAAATTTGACTTTTGCTTTTCTCTAACATAAAATTCTAATTCACAAATTGATAAAAAAAAATTGGGAAAAAAAAGAAAAAATTACAATAAAAATATTGAGAATGTGATTAGTATTAATATAATTAAAATTAACAAAAACGGATTTCTCTTTCTTAAAAGGTTGCATTATTTTTAATAATTTTGAACAATTTTTTTTTAATTTATTTTATTTACTTGCAAACACAAATGAAAAGGTTCAGGAAGAATTCCATCAAAAAATAAAGTTAATGAAGAAAAATAATATTTTTATTCGCTCTAAAATGATAGAAAAATTTACGATAAATTAAAAAAAAATAGTTACTGTCGCATAAAAATTTGAATATTACTTATGTTCCACCAAATTTTTAAACAAATTAAATTAATAAAATTATAGTGTGACATATATTTGAAAAAAAATATATAATATTTAGAGTTAATTTGTTGTGACATTCTCGTAAATACTCCTCAAAAAATTTAGGCCTATAAAAAGACTCGAGGCTTAAATAAGTATTAGATTTCAAGTTGAACTGAACTTGATCGTGTTATGTTCAATTAAAGGTCGTATCATATTTTATTGTTCAAGTTCAATCATGAGCAAAGCGATCGAGCTTTTAAGTATTATTTTCAAACTCATTACTATACAAATGAACGAGCTTAAGCTTGCTTTGAGCTTTGTTCACTGTAACATCTTATGATCTCATTGTAGAAGTATTGACCGTTTTGGCTTTAGGAAAACTGCGTACTTGAGTACTTTCCAGGAGGTCACTCATCCCAGTGCTACTTCAACCCAAACACACTTAACTACGGAGTTTTCCATTACTAGCCTCATGATTTTGCCCCAAAAGGCACCTCTATTATTTAAGATCACGTTATCTACTTATACAGCTCAAGATCTTTCTCCCTCTTCAATATGGGACAATTCATTCATGCGCCCCTCTCACCACTTACTATTTGGCCTAAAAGCCTGCCAGGAGCCGCATTTTTGCTTCAGCGATTCCTTCCTCTTAGGACATCACTCGAAGATCACTCCCCGCCCTCTTCGGCCACGGGCGTCACAGGCCCACCAGCTTCCGCTTAGTTCGTCCTCGAACCACATCGTACTGTGGGAAGTCGGCTCTGATACCATATTATAACATCCTGTGATCTCATTGTAAAGGTATTGTCGGCTTTGGCTTTAGAAAAACTGCGTGACTTGAGCGCTTCTCAGGAGGTCACCCATCTCAGTGCTACTCCAACCCAAGCACGCTTAACTACAAAGTTTTTCATCATTAGCCTCACAATTTTGCCACAAAAGGCGCCTCTATACTGAGATCACGGGATGTTACATTCACGAACAAACAATCAAATTCTTTGTCGAGCAAACTATTACTCTACACGCAAATTAATTTCAAAAAAAAAACTTATTATCTATAGACAATTTATCGATAATTAAATAAAATTAATTTATTAAAACATAATATTCCCAATATTGTTGATTAAGTTTAATGAACAAATATAAACATGTTTTTATTTTGTCGGGTGATGAGTAGTCGACTGAAAATGTGCATATTTCAAAAGGGAAATTGTTTTATTTAATATTAATTATTTAGCTATTTATATTATTTTTAAATTATTATTTATTTTATTATTATTATTATATCAAAAAATAATAATCAATCTAATTTTATTCCTATTCTTTAAAAAAATAACAATTTGATGTTAAAACAAACGTTTAATATTTTCAAATAGCATAATTTTAAATCAAATTTAGTTGATTATTTAATAATTTTGATAATTTTATTAATTTTGATATCAATAATTTTAGTTTTTTATATATTATTTAAATTTAATAATAATTATTATTGAATATTTTTTTTAAATGAATTTTAATAATTTTAATTGAATTTTTACCGAGTTTCAATAAAGTTAGATGAAATTATTGAAATTACGCTGAAACTTAAAAAAACAGTGAAACAAATATTATGCAAAATATTAATATTTATCTATACTGTACTTGTTAAATAATTAAGCGATAATTAACTACATGGTCACACCATTTAATTTTAGAGATAATTATCTACATGTCACATCATTTTATTTTATTTATGTATTACCCATTCATTCTTAGTTAATTACACTATGCACACTCAAAACATTATAAAATCTTACATACACGCACTCAAGTTAAAATTTAGTCAAAATCTATTTGAAAAAAATATTTCATTAGTAAATTATTAAAATTATATTTTTACCTTTAATAGTATTTTTATTTTCTTCCTCAATGTCACAGTAAAGCGCTGATCTGTCTTAAAATCAATCCACGTCGCAGATGTTTCCTTCTCTTACCGCAACCTAAACATCAAAGTTTTTAAGGTTTTCACTCAAAATATATTTAAATATCCTTAAAATAACATGATGAACAGTTCAGATTTTTTGTAACCTAACTATAGTTAGGTTATTGAAAAATTATAATTACTCATTATAATGAAAACAAGTGAAAGTGTGTGTATGTAAGATTTTATAATGTTTTGAGTGTGTATAGCGTAATTAACTAAGAATGAATGGGTAACGCATAAATAAAGCAAAATGATGTAACATGTAGGTAATTGTCCCTTAGTTTTATTTATGCGTTACCTATCCATTTTTAGTTAATGACGCTATACACACTCGAAACATTATTATAAAATCTTATATACACACATTTTAACTTATTTTTATTATAATGAGTAATTATAATTTTTAAATAACCTAACTATAATTAGATTACAAAAAATCAGAGTCATTTATCATATTATTTTAAAAATATTTAAATATATTTTGAGTGAAAATTCTAAAACCTTAATGTTTAGGTGACGGCAAAGAAAAGAGATATCTGCAATGTGAATTGATTTTAGGATAAATTAACGTTTTAGTATGGTATTGAGGAAAAGAAAAATATGTACCATTAAAAGTAAAAAATATAATTTTAATGATTTACTGAATATTTTTTTTAAAATAGATTTTAATTAAGTTTTAACACAAATGTATGTACGTAAGATTTTATAATATTTTGAGTGTATATAGTTTAATTAATTAAAAATAGATAGATAAAATATAAATAAAATTAAATGACGTTGCATATAGTTAATTATTCTAATAATTAATTATCTAAATATTAAATTACTTAAATAAATAATAATAAGATTACGCACACGACAAGTAAAGAAAGATGACGTCATGCGGTTGGCAGTACAACGTTGCTTCTTTGCATGCACGCCACGTGTGAGACGTCATCAAATCCCCCACATTTGTTTATTAGGAATTTATATTTAAGTCCCTCAAATATTCTAATTTTATATCTCCTACTTATTACACTGATGTAAACTTTGGATCTGAACCGTACACGTGGTAAAGCTTGATTTAATATTAGCAGGCTCAGGCTTGACATCTCCCATAACAACCTCTCTCAGAGGGCACGATCATTCTAACCCAAGATTAAATTCAGAATTAAAATAGTATTAATTTAAAAATTAATAATAATAATAATAATAATAATAAATTTTTTAATTATTTTATATAAATTTTAATATAAAAAATATTATTTTGCTTTATATATTCAATAATTTTTAATAAAAAAATTAATTTTATTTTACATCTTAGATTAAAATATTTAAATCGAGTATTTTGATCTAGTATGTGAAATAAAGTTAATATTTTTATTAAAAATTATTGAGTATGTAAATTAAAATAATATTTTTTATATTAAAATTTATATAGAATGATTAAGAAATTTTATTTATTATTATTACTGTTATTTTTTAAACTAGTGTTGGTTTGGTCCTGATTTTGGCCCTCACGCCAAACAGGGTTAAGTTTCAAACAAAAATTCGAAACTCACTCCTCAACACGAATTAAAATCATTCATATCGATTCTCCTTAAAAAGATAATGCATAGGAATAGCTATTTATTTGTAATCTGTATCTTTTAATAAGATCTCTTTCATAATAGCCATTCAAGTCAAGCAAACACTTTATTTTACATTCTATATTCTCCTCGACTTCGTAGTTTCTTTTCACGATATTGAGGTAAAATTATTGGTATCTTAATTATTTTTTTAACTACAAAAATGACATTCAAGATATACTATTATGTAATTTTTTGAGAATTTAATAACACATAGTTGCTTTAAAAAATTAAAATTAATTATTGCAAAATTTGCATAATTAATTCATAATTATTTTTTGATTTATAACTTTTAAAAACTTATTAAAAGTTTCCCACAATTTACCTATAAAAAATATGTCCATTGTTAAATTTAATATATTTGTAATTTTATTTTTAATATTTATTTAAATTTAATTTATATTTTTATTATTGTAAATTTTGTGTTACTTATTGTCACTGTCTTACTACTATCACTGTCTTATCTGGACAGAGAGATAGAATGGAGGTGCTAGTGGCCCGTCACTCTTCTCGCAAGCTTGCAGGCACCCACATGCTTACACACATGAGAGAGAGAGATAGAATGGAGGTGCTAGTGGCCCGTCACTCTTCTCGCAAGCTTGCAGGCACCCACATGCTTACACACATGAGAGAGAGAGAGGCAGCTGTCAAAAAAAAAAAAAGAGAATAGAGTAAAAATAAAAATAAAATTTTTAAAAATAAAAAAAAATTATTAGATGTAAACGAAAATCGATCGAAACTTGTTATATAATAATTATAATTTGCTGATAACTTTAATGTTGTTATAATTTTAAAATAAAAAATTTCAAGTACATTTTTGAAAATTATAGATGAAATAGTAAGTATAATTTAAATTTTTAAGTAATTATTAATCTAAAAAAATACGTATTTAATTTACGTACCATATACAATGTCCTTGTCCCAGTCTAGGGCATAGAGGTAGGCCCCACTTTCAATTCAGTGTTCATTATATTTAATATAAATAAATCGCAAAATATATAAAGTTTCGTTTAATTCATAGATTATTTTTGAAAAAAATAATATATTAGTTTATTTATTTGATAAAAATAAAATTATTATTATTACTTAAAAAACAAATTAATTCAACTGCATGAGAATAAATCTAATCGAAAATCAACGTACAAGAATTAAGTCCCCGTATGTCTTTGAGGTTTAATAATTTTTATATTTTTTATTTATATTTTTGAAAGCATATCAAATACTATATGTGAGATACAAATAATACTGCTCCTAAGCTATTATTTTAATTGATTTTTATTCATTTGTAAATTAATAAAATATAAAAAAAATCTTGCTATTTCTAATAGACGAATAGAAGAAAATCAATTTAAACTCAAAATCATATATCTGTATATATATATATATATATATTGACTTTAATATTAAATATTTTTTAATTCGATTTGACTCAATTCAACTCAACGTATTTCAGCTTCAAGATAATGTTATAAAAAAAGAATAATAAATATTTGAGGAAATAGATATGAAAAAAATGAAAAATTTACGTCTATTGTCTCAAAATTTTTTTTTTATATACTACACTCTATAAGTCAAATATTTATAGATAGTAACTTATAAGTTTAATATTTATAGACGTGTCCTTCTGCCCACTGTAAATATTAAATTTAGTGATGTCACTCGTAATTTTTTTCTTAAAATAATATCGGAGGAGTAGAGTTTAGAAAAATTAATTATATTTCTATTATGTAAACTATTAATTATTTTAATTAGTGGTCAATATCAATGATTATTACTGTCATTAAAAAAGAAGATAACGAGAGCTGCCTGAAGTTTTTATATTCATTCCGTTGGCTTCTCTTTCTAGTTGAAAAGTATTAATCTGTCAAATAATTTATATATTTTGCATGAACATGAATATTTTATGTTATCTTAATTTGGAATCTTAATGCCCCATTTAATATTTTAAATTATGAAATTATTGAAGGAATTACATTAAAATATCAATCTTTATGTCATTTGATGTCAAATTTACTGTTTAACAAAAAAATCACGCTAACAAATGGAATTGATGTGAAAAACTGAGAGCAAAATGATGGTAAAATAAATAATAATATTATTAGCAAAATTTAAGTAGGATAAAAAAATAAAAAAATATTTCTGATGTGTTGTGCGATAGAAAAATCTCATCCAAACTTAAGGGTAAATTTTATAAAATTATAATGAGATTAATGATGATATATGATGCTGAATGTTGATCTGCAAAGAAGAAATATATATAAAATAAATGTTGCAGAAATGAAGATGGTAAGATGAATGTGTGGATATAAACGAAAAGATAAAATGAGAAATAAATATATCTGAAAGAAAGTTGGTGTTGCACTAATTGAGGATAAACTTAAAGAAAATTAGTTTAGATGGTTTGGATATATAAATTGTAAATTGATTGAAGCTTCAGTTTTACTTGTAAACAAATACAAAAAAGGAGATCAAAAAAGTATATCATAGATCAAACAAAGATGAAATATGATTTTATATGAAATTTGAGCGTTGAAGAGAAAATTTGTTGCTGTGCCGGCAATTTCTCCTCTGATCGAAGCCGAGCAGGAGGCTGCGGCTTCGTTCAAGGATGACTCAGAGATCCGGATAGGTGGTCACTGATTTCATCGTCGGAACGGCAGCAGGCGACTGCGTTCTTCCACTAATCGGAGCCGAGCAGATGGCTGCGGCTTCATTTTGGGAACGATTCGCTTAATCTGAGGCTACGGCAAGGGGTTGAGGCTTCGACTTTGTGACCCGAATTCTCTTGGTTTGCTTATAGTGCATTTTAGCTCTCTGTTTCCCTGTTTTCCTATTTTCTTGTTTCCTTGTTTTCCTGTTTCTTTGTTTTTTTTCCTTTCATGATGTTGTTGATGATATATCTTTGATTCCTCTTTATTGTTATGAGCTATTTAATCTGAGTTGAATTCATATAACTCGTACTTGGTGAAGATTTATATGTTAAATGATTCGATTAACTATCATGTGCAAAGTGATTCAAAATAATATGCATACGATTTAAATTCTTTTTGAAATTCGATCATTTAATTATCTTATTTGCTATAGTTTCCTGAATTTGCTCGGATTGAAGTTTAATCATTAAAGTTGTTTCATGACGCGTATGTGAATATGCAAAATAATTATATTAAATATAATTTAAAAAACTTAATTTTAATCTCCTCTTCATTTGCATTTAGTATTTTATATAAAAAAATAAAAATTTATGCACTAGTTTAATATTGGTAACGTTAGATTCGTCTTAAATCGATCACCGCGCTGCATCACAAATTTAGGCTTTTGAAGACGTAAGACTTATTTGCAGCGTCATTCTAACCTCAAGATCCCTGAACAATTAACCCCAAAAAATTTATAATAATAATAATAAATTATTAGATATTAATTTTTTAAAAAATGATTTGCTTATTAAACCGACTCGATAACTAATTTGATCAGTCCGACCATAAATTAAACAGCAAATTAAATCTTAATTGGATCTGATTTTTACAATAGAATTCAAGTTGAATATTTAAATTTCAAATGAGTTTACATTAATTAAATTAACAATAAAGTTTGAACATTATTAAAGCAATATTAATGTCACTCGTATGCGCCGACACAACCGCCCACAACCGGCCCAATAACCCGTCTCCAATAATGGAAGTTCAAGGCATTGCCTCCATTTTTCAGCATTCATATGTTGTTGTTGACAATGATATTTCCCTAATTATTTGATCCGGACTTCTAGATCGTCTACATTTTCTAGCTCGGCCAAAACTACCGAGTTTGAAAATGATCCGAAAAACCGAGTTTCAATTTCAACCGAAACTCAAATAGTTTCAATAGTTTCGGTAAAACTCATTTTTCCTTAAAAAATAATATTCAATAATTATCATTAATAAATTTAATTTAAATTTATTAAATTTAAATAATTTATAGAAAAATTAAAATTGCCAAAACTACTGAAACCGATACTTTCATCTTGTAACCGAAACCGAATCCGAATCCAAGTTTTAAAACCTTGGTATAGATATTTCAACTGTATTTTTTTTAGCTGTTTACTAATTATGATCATTCGGGCCTCATCGTTGAAAAAACATGAGAAAAATACGTTTGGCTCCAACAGAAAAAATTAATTTACTTTTTAAATTTAATATCAAAAAAAAATTTAATATTAGAAAGTGCGTAAATTAAAATTAATTTTAAGTTTTATATTAGTGTTGGATGTGCAATTTAATTGATTTTTACAGTTAAAATTTATATTTGATTAAAAAAATACCTTGAACTAAGGCCCTGTTTGGCACGAAGACTAAAACAGGACCAAAATGATACTAATTAAAATAATAATAATAATAATAATAATATATAAATATTTTAAATTATTTTACACAAATTCAAATATAAAAAATATTATTTTATTTTATTACCTATCAACAATTTAAAATAAAAATATCAATTTTATTACATATTCTAAGACCAAAAATATTCAAATCGAGTATTTTGATCTAAGATGTGAAATAAAATTTATATTTTTATTAAAAATTATTGAGCATGTGAAGTAAAATATTATTTTTTATATTAAAATTTGTGTAGAATAATTTAAATAATTTATTTATTATTATTATTGTTATTTTTTAAACTAGTACTATTTTGGTCCTGTTTTGATCCTCACACCAAACAGGGCCAATTGTCATTGCCTTTCTTTTTTAATGTCTGACTAACGGAAGGACCTGTATGATAAAAATTATGTGATTAGGGACCTGAAAGTTAAATTTTAAAAAAAATGGACTTGTGTGATATTAAGCTCTAAACTCAGAAACCTGAGTGTAATTTGCCCTAATATATTTAATATTTCCAATGTGGGAATTTGTGTATGGAATTTGTGAATAGGCCTTGTTCTTCATTTTGGGTATATATATATACTTAGGCCTAAGTAGAGATCACTCTTGACATCATATGTTCTTCTTTAGCTCGCACTTTATTCTGATTTATATTTTATTTTGAGCACTTTTATATAGTTAGGACACGTATGTACATTTTATTTTCATCATGTGCAGAGTGATGGTGAAGGAATTGTTTTTTGGGCCATTAATTTTGGGCTTAATATTTGTTTGAAGAAGTGCTCTAAGGCCCATTTGACATGAAAGGCCCAATAACTCTCTTGGCCTAATAGCCATTAAGACATCTTATGTGATCTAATAGTTGAGATTACTAAGGATTAGTTATACATAGTGGAAAAATTAGGGGCTTTTGGTTATTTTCCAGTACTAAATTAAAGTTGGAGCCTTATTATCGTCAAACTCCTGCTCTATCCCGTGCCACTACCGCCACTGGTCTCATTTCTTGAGACGCCACAGCCGGCTCCCCCCACCCTTTGGAGCCCGCTGCCGCCACCGCGATGCCCACTGTCTTCACCGACGGTCTTTATTGAGCGAGCCGAGTTCATTTGATGTCAATCCTCTCGTTGGATTGAGGGTTTAAGTCCTTCGAATATCTATATCTCCATACTCCTACCTTGACCTTCTACTTCATTTAAATTGCCCTATAGAAAGCCTATTATCTTGTACTTCAATATAAACAGCTTTTCTCTGTTCCTCTCAGCTCGGAACCCCCAAAACTGTTATGCTAGCTACCTCACTTCACTTCGGCTTCACTGCTCGACGGGTCAAATTCCATTCGACCCCTCAACTCGCCGCTACACGACACTACGACTTTAGCCAGTCTTTTATAAGAGATTTTTACCCGTATGACACAAAAAACTTCAATATTTACTTATTAGGCACCCTAAAGTTAAATATTACATGACACACACTTATTTATTTTAATTTTACAACCAACACACCCTAGTTAAAAAATTCTTACATTCTTTATCATCACCACTAGAAGTGATGTCATTCAATCAAAAAGGTGAAGTAAAATATTATTTTTTATATTAAAATTTGTGTAGAATAATTAAAATAATTTATTTATTTATTATTATTGTTATTTTTAAAACTAGTACTATTTTGGTCCTGTTTTGATCCTCACACCAACCAGGGCCAATTGTCATTGCCTTTCTTTTTTAATGTCTGAGTAACGGAAGGACCTGTATGATAAAAATTATGTGATTAGGGAACCTGAAAGTTTAAATTTTAAAAAAAACGTGAACTTGTGTGATATTAAACTCTAAACTCAGAAACCTGAGTGTAATTTGCCCTAATATATTTAATATTTCCAATGTGGGAATTTGTGAATGGAATTTGTGAATGGAATTTGTGAATAGGCCTTGTTCTTCATTTTGGGTATATATATATACTTAGGCCTAAGTAGAGATCACTCTTGACATCATATGTTTCTTCTTTAGCTCGCACTTTATTCTGATGTATATTTTATTTTAGCACTTTTATATAGTTAGGACACGTATGTACCTTTTATTTTCATCAATGTGCAGAGTGATGGTGAAGGAATTGTGTTTTGGGCCATTAATTTTGGGCTTAATATTTGTTTGAAGAAGTGCTCTACGGCCCATTTGACATTAAAGGCCCAATAACTCTCTTGGCCTAATAGCCATTAAGACATCTTATGTGAACTAATAGTTGAGATTACTAAGGATTAGTTATACATAGTCAAAGAAAGGAAAAATTAGGGGCTTTTGGTTATTTTCCCAGTACTAAATTAAAGTTGGAGCCTTATTATCGTCAAACTCCTGCTCTATCCCGTGCCACTACGCCACTGGTCTCATTTCTTGAGACGCCACAGCCGGCTCCCCCCACCCTTTGGAGCCCGCTGCCGCCACCGCCGCGCTCCCCCCCACCCTTTGGAGGCCCGCTGCCGCCACCGCGATGCCCACTGTCTTCACCGACGGTCTTATTGAGCGAGCCGAGTTCATTTGATGTCAATCCTCTCGTTGGATTGAGGGTTTAAGTCCTTCGAATATCTATATCTCCATACTCCTACCTTGACCTTCTACTTCATTTAATTGCCCTATAGAAAGCCTATTATCTTGTACTTCAATATAAACAGCTTTTCTCTGTTCCTCTCAGCTCGGAACCCCCAAAACTGTTATGCTAGCTACCTCACTTCACTTCGGCTTCACTGCTCGACGGGTCAAATTCCATTCGACCCTCAACTCGCCGCTACACGACACTACGACTTTAGCCAGTGGACCCACCTTTTGCTCATTCTCCCACTCTTCTTTTACCA
>KZ451950.1:1744350-1904241 GCA_002786265.1 Apostasia shenzhenica
GTTTACTTAAATAAAATGTAAGAATTTTTTAACTAGGGTGTGTTGGTTGTAAAATTAAAATAAATAAGTGTGTGTCATGTAATATTTAACTTTAGGGTGTCTAATAAGTAAATATTGAAGTTTTTTGTGTCATACGGGTAAAAACCCCAAAAAAAAATCCCCTCCTCTTCTAATTTATAAAGATCATAGCAATAAAACACTTACTTTTCCTTTGATTAATTCTTGCTAACCCTAGTTTGAAATTTTCCCCAAACATTCATCTTTATATAGAATACAATATGCTAATAGCCCACAATTTTCACAAGGTAAGAATGACTTCAACAGTTCAACAGTCATTTTATAAGTAGAAGAGTTGTTGGATAAATACCAGAGAGCATTGAAGCTGATGAGAAGTTACCAAATAGTTCAGATAAGCAGAGTGCTCTCAAGTCTCAATCTGAGCGGATGCCACCCATGAAGGTCCTTGGATCTGGGCAGGAGCCTGTAAACTGGGCCTGTGAAAAATCAAAGCCTGGGTTCTGCAGATCAAAGCAAACTTAGATAAATGAGTCATAATAATGTCATAAAATTTAAAAGGTATGAAAAACACAAGTTTCCTTGTCGAAAACCTCAGACCTCTGGTCCCGCATTTTGTTGCGCATTGATTTCAAATTTGTGCTTTTAAAAAACGATCAAGAAAACACGAGCATCGCGAGCATCACGAGAAAACAAGTTATTGAATTTCAACCAAAAATGCCGTCGACTTCAACAAGATTTTCCTAAGTCAAATCATAAATGAGGGAAAATCAAGATTATCTAGTTGACTACATTATCGTAAGAACTATAAAATTATTGTCCTAAGTTAATACCCGCCACAAACCCCTACATCATCTCTCTCTATTATCACTGGGATATCTATATTATATAATTTTGCGTAATATCTAGATGTCATTTTAGAAAAACAAATAACATTATCTAAACGTGCTATCAAACCAAAAAAATCAATTTCTCTAAATAGTATGACATAATATCACAATAATTGTACCATTGTTACTCTCTGTAAGTAAACAAGCACAATAGTAAACATCAAGAAATGAGACTACAAATATAGAGAAACTAAATATTAATTCAAAAATCATGATTTATCACGAACTGCTAACAAGAAAATTACTATAAACGTGATATTATTTTTATAAAGATAATGCAAAAAAATTTATAAATATGGGTAAATATTATCAAATCCCTCAACTTAGGAGGTAATATCTCTTAGGTCCATGAAATCAAAAAGCTTTCATCTAGGTAAAACAAAAATCATTTAGGATTTTTTTATTAAAAAATAAATTATAAATTATAAATTATAAATTATTGTTTTACTCTTTCTTCTCTCTCCTATCCTCAGCAATCACATACGACACTTCTGCAACAACCATTGCCAGTGCACAAAGCTACGGGTGGAGACCCACAAACCTATCGTAGCCCTCGTGTGACACTGCGTAGTCGTCACGTGGCGGTCCACGACAATAGCCCTCGCATAGTCGTGCATGGTTGGGGGCTGCAGGTGGCTCTACACACTTGCTACGTCACACTGCTATCGTCCTGCACCACCAGCGGCCTTGATTGTGGCGGTCTAGTGAGCTGACTGAGGATAAGAGAGATGGTGAGAGTATTTTTGTAATTTTATACTTAAAATTTATTTTAAAAATTCATTTTATTAAAACTTTAATGAAGAATTAATTAAGAATGTTAAAAAAGAACCCAATTGAAATATTTATGCTGACCTCAGGGACCCAATTGAAAATAATTTTGATATTCAAGGACCCAAATCAAAGATTTTTAAATTCATAGACCTGCACGATATTACCCCCAACCTTCAGGGCCTCGAATGATATTTACTCTAAAAAATATTATTATTGTCATAGAACCAAATTTGCTAGCAATATGTTAAAACATGTCATGAAACACATAAAGACCAACCTCTTCTTGGAACCTCTGCAACATAAGTCGTTTCTGCTCAAGATCAGCTGAGTAAGGATCCAACGTGCCTTGACCAAGGATAGGCGATGACCATGTCTGTCCTTTGTCCCGTTTCGTCAATGTAACATGCATTGTTCCATCCTCTATAATGTTCACATGATCAGCATCCAACATGTGTGAACATTGCAAATTTAATGTTTAAAAAGGTTAATCACACACCATGAGAACCTAAACAATAGCTGTTATAAGATTTTTCGTAAATCAACACCAACAGATTGCTCCTTAAAGGAAATAATTGATTGATAACAAGTAGAGTGTGCACAATGTGACTATATATTTCATTATTTCAGTAAATAAGGGCGACATACAAATCATGCTTCAAAATCAGGAAACTCCTATTGAAAGCATCAAGAACAATGATATGAACAATTGTCAGGAATTCATTAACAGAATTGACATTAATATTTGAAGAGACGTATCTACCATGAAACATATCTAGAAAAGGTAACTTGTGAACCATGAACAACACATAAGTACAAACTCGAAAACAATTGAGAAAAACTCAATACATGAACATAAACAAAAACATGAAAACTTAAACCATTGAACTCTACCAATTTCCACATTATTTAAGGACATCACAGCAGACGACTGTTGAAGCCAAGCTCTATGTACGCTATAAACAAAAACATAGAGTACCATACTGAAAAAATGATATTCTTCCACAACTAGATATGGATGATGGAAAACGGTTTTTTATCATAAAAGTTAATGTCCAAGTTCCAGAAATAGAGAAAGCCTTCTTCAAATAATTCTCAAAATCAAGCTTTGTCATTGGAACCATCCCGTTGCAAGCCATAATACAACAAGTAACTATATTCATTAGGTTCACATGAAGGTTCCCCAATGGGATCAAAATGAGATCTTTACGTTAAGCATAAAAATTAACAGTTTAGAAATGTATTACCTAACGTCCAAAAGGAAGAATCAGTCTTGACCGGTGCTTCAAGATCATGCTGAGAACATTGAAAGCAACAAGACAGATTAATCAAGCCCTACGATCAACGCAGATAAACGAACAGCATATTAAAGTATCGATGAACTAGGAATACAAACATTGAGGTAAGATGGGTTCCCCCGGATGCCAACTTCGATGTGCTTCGAATTGATCTTGCAGTGGAATAGCTTTTTTGGAACTTCAGGTGGGAGTTCAATGTATACGTTTACTTCATCCAGATTTTGATCCCATTCAAAAACCTTTTTTCCTAGATTTCACGTCCCAAAGGAATCAAAGATTTGGAGAAGGGTGAAAATGCAAATTTTAAATGCCCAAGCAATTGAGAGGTAGATGCAATGGAAGGCTCTCAAGCTTTACCTCCATGGACAAAGCTGTGACGTTTTTCTGGTTCCAACTTTTCTGCCATTGCCTGTCAAGGATCATTTGTTAGGGTTAGAGGAAACAGAGACGACGAAAGAGATTTTATTGTGTGCGGTCAGAGCACAATCATACTCCTTCAATTTAGTATTGGAAATACTGTCCAGTTCACATTGAATTAAGTGTTAAAACTCAGCTGAATAAATCCTTACGGTGTTCTGGATCTGTTTGGACAAGATCAGCTGAAAACCTTTCAACTTTTTTGCTTCAACAAACTAATATGCCCTATAAAATTAAAATTAATGTAAGATGTTACCTATAAAATTGATCCTAAAATTTATGTAAGATGTGACCTATAATGTTAAAATTAACCTGATTAGTTTTTATCATGACAAACTAATGCCCATAATTTGATCATCCATTTGTAGTGGTGGTGATAATTCCTCTTTATTAAAAGGTCACATCTATTATGTTTCATATGAATAGCATTCCACACAAATTTTGAGATAAAAGACTAAATTTATTACACATCTTACATAAATGTGATGATAAATTTTACATCTTTTGAGTTTAATTTTCAACCTAAGAGTTGATTGTTCATTGATTTCTCCATGGGAAGTGGTACACCCTTCTTGATACAATCTTTAATATGATCTACTCTAATATGGCCATGTATCTTTGTTATACTAATCCTATCTATATATTGTCACTCGACTTCATAATATACATTCCCATATTGCATAGCTTTTTTTTATTGATGGGGACATATTGCATAGCTAATTGGATAAAAATTTTATAAAAATTTTCTTTCAACATACTATAAACCTTCCTGCCATATAAAATTCTTTTCAAATTTTTATTTGAGCTATCATGCCCTAATTGACTGATTCCGTTGAATTGGCACTGAACAGCGAAACTCTAACAGTAATTATAGAGCAATGAACACTTGAGCCGGTACAATGTTAATAGGCTTATTATTCGAGCCTATGGGCTAGGCCCAGATTGTTATTTACTAATCTATACTACGTTTGAGTTTGTTATTTGTTATAAAGAATGTTAAAAGGTATACTATCCCATCACAAGAGAACTTCATCAAATTCTCAGGATATACACTAATAACTGACAAGAATATCAATTTGAAGATTTAGAAAGTTTTTCTTTTGAATTACCCAAAAAGCAAATATTGAATATCCAAATTTAAGCACTCAGTGAAATCTAAAGGAACCCAAATTCAATGGCAAGTAGAATGCGAAATGAAATAGATCAAAGCCATGTAAGGTTGGATGATCTATAAATGCATTGAACATAAGTCAAATCGTTGTTATTGATAATTTAAAAATCTATGATATGAAAATTCTATAACTATTATGAATTTATGTAGTGATTACTTTCTATCGAACTCAAAGAATAATTACCGGTGGAAGTTTGAGATGCAGTCACCAGCTTTTACTATTCATTAGAAGTATATAGACTTGAACTTAGTCATATGTTACATGTATGTAGGCTAATAGACTTGGTTGTAGGCCTAGTCATTTAGAGCTCTTTAGTCAAATGCATTGATGGTAAGGTGGCAAGGACGCTTCGTCGACAAGAGATCTCATATACACTACAACAATAAAAGGTGTCTGCGGCCAATTAGTTGATCATAGACATCTAATTTCTGAGAAAAATAATATGGAGCCTCTACAACTAGCCCTTAAAAATTCTAGGACTTGGATATTAACTTTATCTAATAATTGAGGGCATAGTGTATTTACTATTCCTTTGACAATTGAATAAAGTCAATAACCAAAAATCCTAAAACCTCTAGGAGAGTTGAAGGGTTATGTAAACGTTGTTCAATTTTTTATTGTTAAAATGTCCTTTTGACTGATTTAGTCGATCACAACATCAATCGCAATTTTCTAAGTCACAGAAAATATTTACGACTGCTACTTTGGTGATCACAAATGTTTGCGATCGTTTATTTATGACTGATTTACGACTGAGTTAGACGCAGATCTTTGCGACTATTTATTTACAAAAGATTAATGTCTTACTGTTGACGTAGGATGTGGGGGTCCCAGGAAACACCGAAGAGAAAGAGAGTTCCGGGAGACGGCGGCGCGCAAGGGGCGAGCCTGTTAAATGGAGGCTCAAGGAGAGAACCAGTTCAGAGCATTCAGAGAAAACACACAGGGAGAAAATCCCCTACGTTTCCACCGGTCGATCAGCGAAGAAGTTTTCACTAATGGGTGGAGGGTGGCCATGAAGGCTAATACAAAAAGCTTACAAGAGGAAAAGAGAGAAAGCAGGAGAAAGAGAGCTTTTCTTGTTCTCAAGCTCCTGTTTTACAAGAGGTGATAGAGGAGTTCTGGCTCTTTCTTTCGGGTCAGTCCTCTCCTTCGTCCGTCTTCGGAGAAGGCCGATCGATGTGGATGAAGCAAGTGACCTCCTCTTTTTTCCTTTTCCTCCTTTTTTTTGTTGGGACTGTTCAGCGGTTTTTATGGCTGCGTGGCATGTGTAGCCCATCCCTGGATTTTCCGGAGAAAAGGTGATGGCAGGCTCTGCTTGCCGTTCCGTCTTGTCACTGGAGAGGTCCGCCGCTGTGCGAGAAGGAGATAGCTTTAAATACTGGGTACCTCCTTGGGAAGAGTTGATTGTGACGGGCGGTACCTAGTACCCTCGTGCCCGAGGTTACGAGGGTTAATCCTGGATCGTCGTGGGCCGATGGTTGGTAGAACCCTCGTGCCCGATGTTTTGACCTGGGTCAAGAGTCCTGCAAAATCTGAAGCTGAGTCAGCAAATCCATCAAATTAAGTGCAGGCCTGTCCAGGCGCACACTGTTCGGCCAGGATGCAGCGCAGGAACCACGTGTTAACATCTTACACTACCCTCAACTATTAGATAAAGCCAATAACCAAAGTTCATAGAATCTTTGGGGATAATTGTGGGAGCTATACTGTTCAATTTTCGATTGCTAAGACATTTTTCCAACTAATTCCGTCAATCGCAACATTGGTCACAATTTCCAAGGTTGAAGAAAACACTTGCGACCGCTGCTTCGGTGATTGCAAATGTTTGTGAACATCTCTATTTATGACCAATTTGCAGCTCTTTGCGGTCGTTTATTTACAACCGATTTGGAATGATATAAAAATCCCTGATTCTTCCTTTAGCAGTAGTCACACTGATCTTACATTTCAGCAACAAAATACTTAATTCCTAGAAACAAAATGTTACAAAAGTGGAGAGAAGGACTTTCAGACGGGCCAGGAAAGAAAAAAGGAGGGAATCGGCAATTTTGGCGAGCGATCGAGGAGACGCCGCCAGAAGGGCGAGCCTTCTTTGAGCTTGGGCATCACGGCTTCCAGAATGGTAAGAAGAAGAACTTCGCGGCGTCCAGAGGTAAGAAAGAGGAGGAGGCGGAGGGGGATGGACGAGGAGAGATTACCTCCGGTGAGTTTCCGCCCAACCAACGGACGAACGCCTCAGGGGATGAGGCGGCGACGCGACCAGACTGACGGGGGCGAGCAGAGGAGCAGATCGTGGAGGAAATACGACGGCAGGGGGCGGCTCGCGGAGTCGGTTCCGAGCGAACGCACTTAACTCATTTTTTATTTCGAATTTATTTTAATTATTAATTTTTATAATTTAAGAAAAATTCATATATATATTATTTTAAAAAAATTATATCTATCTGTTCACCATTTAAAATTTTCAATTTATTTATATATTTCATTTTAATTTTTTATTAACATTCATACTATTTAAATAATAAAGTATTCACAAAATTATAATTAAAATTAAAATATTCATTATAAAAAATTAAAAAAATATATTGATAAATATAAATTTTTAAAATAATATATACATAAAAATTTTCTAAATTTAATTGAGCTTAATTTTAAATTATATAACATATTAAAATATAATATTAAAAATTAATTTGTAAATCTTTACATTTATATTTATACTCAAGTTTTTGTGTATTTATATATATAAATAATTTTCAATATATATTTTTAAAATTTAAAATATGTTGAATGAATTATTTTGAGTGAAAAGAAAATTAAATTAATTTTTTTAAATTCTATAAATTTCAATCATTTTAATTTTCGCGCAAAATTCTAGAAAGTTATTGACGGGCAGCGTCGGGCAGGGAAGCCGGCCCGTGGCCAACACGTGATCGAAATTTTTTTGAAAACTCATCCATCAAAAAATAAAAAAATGTTTTTATCAAAAAATAATAATAATAAAAAATAAAAAAATAAAAAAATGTTTTTCAAAAAAACGTTTCTTTTTTGAAACTCGGGCGATCGCAAGTTGGGCGTCACATTCTAGAAACATTGTTTTAATTTAATTATTAAATATTAATATGTTCATAATTGTTAGATTAATGAATGTTAATTTCATATAAATTAATTTATATGTTTTTTTTTTCAATAGCATATTAATATATGCACTTTTATAGAATATATTATTACATGTTTAAAGTGATTAACTTTAGATGGGAGATCCATCAAATCAAATTTTGAATTAAATTGAAGCCCACTGAATTTAAGAAAAATAATGAATAAGTTAATTTTATGACTTAAAATTTATATTAATTTAATTTTGAACTGAAAAATGATCAAATTGATTAAAAATAATAATATATATAACTTATTTTATTATGTTAAGTTTTTGTAACAATTTAATGAATGATTAGCTTAGAATTTTTTTTTATGATTTTGGGTCAAATTTGATTGTAAATTTATTTTGTTTTTATTTTTTTAACAATTAATCAAAATTGACGGTCATGATTTAATTGATCAAGTAGATGAATATATTTATACTTAAAATTTTGACTAAAAGATTGAAAATTATTGACGTAGATGTAGGGGATCCCAAGAGACAGAGAAAAAGAGAGTTCCGAGAGGCGGCGACACGCAGAGAGCTGAGCCTGACGGTTAAGGCTTAAATGAGAGAGAGCATCCAGAGCAACACACAGATGTTTAAAGTTCAGGGAGGAAATCCCCTACGTCTACCGGGTGATCGGGTGAATGATTTTACTAGAAAGAGAAAAAGAAGGCCTTGAAGACTAGTACAATTGTTAGAAAAGGAAGCCAGAGAGAGGGAGAGCTTTCTTAATTTAAACTCTAATACAAGTACGGTGGAAAGATGAGAGTGCTTCCACTTTCCCTCCATGAAGCTTTGTTTAGGAGGATTTATAGGCGGGTGGAAGGAGAGCTCCGCCCGGGTTTTCCGGAGGGAAAAAAGTATAAATAATATTGACCCCACGCTGGTGGTCCCACCACTGTCGGCCACTGGAGAGGCTGAAAACAATGGGTGAAGAGTTTGTCTTCTTGGGGTCCGTGATAGCTGAAGCATACGAGCCCTTGATTTGCGTGACTAGAAGAAGCATGCTGCATTGGAAACGGTGCGGCCAGAGCACGCTTACAACGATAGGTACAACTGAGAAACATCGCAATCGATGTTTGGGAAGAGTTGGGAAACATCGTGCCCGATGTGGCTGGGAGAGCTGGAAACATCGTGGACGAAGTTTGTGAGCTGTAACCCAAACATCGTGGACAAAGTTTGGGATTTGCAAAAATAATAATCATAAGGTTAGTAGCCAAGCGCCATGTATATGGCTGTGATGCAGCGTTGGAGCCACATGTCAACAAAAATAAATCGAAAGTCAGGTTGACTTTGGCTCAGATCGAGATTGAATTGATAACAAATGAGCCAGGCCTAACTCGAATTGAGATTGAATCAAACTCTTCTCATTCATATTTTTGGATTGGATCAAAATTGAATCGAAAATTTTGAATTTAATTTTGAGCTGAGATCTGATTCACTCGAAATTAGATCATTGATAACTATATTGCTATCTATTAACAATTACCATACTAGTCCCATACTCATTTCGCCCCACCACTCCCCCTTCCGGCCGCACTCTGCTTCCTTTCTACCGTCCTGTATCTTACCCCCAATATGCCCCCCTCAAATCGACCCATCCTATCCCCGCCCTAAATCCACAGCTAGAAATATCTTTCGCATAAAGTAAGGATATAATAATTATTTAAATTTTTTTAACATAATTTTATAAATTTATTTAACTAATAATGGGTTAAGAGTCGGGACTAGTATAATTGTTTTATACTAAACCCGACTCCATTTGATGGGTCAAAGAGGTCGCAAGTCACGGATACAATTTTGTGACTCATACTCATCTCATTAGACGTGAATGAGAAGGGTTAAACGAGTTTTGATAAAATTATCATTCTCAAAATAACTCGAGTCATATATAGATGGAAAGGAATCATGGATATGATAAATTTTAAAACTTGGTTGTATAAGAAACAAAAATTGGTGGGAAAGAGATATAAGAAACAAAAATTGGTGGGAAAGAGACCAATCTGAAACAATTCCAAACATATGTATATCCACATGCAATTATTTAATATCTATGTAAAATATGGACAGAACTACAGGACCTGACTGTAATTTTCCCAATTACATATACACCAAAAAGTTAAAAAAAGAATCCTCAATAATCCACGTCGCACTTCGTCCTCTCGAACGGCGGCGGCTTCGAGCCTCCTGCCGCCGGCGCCGGCAACCTCAAATCGCAGTTGAACCTCGGCTTTATGCGGTGCGTCTTGATGATTCCGGCCTTGAGCCTCGTCTTCGTGTAGATCGTCACCTCTAAGTTGAAGAACCTCTCTTGGCTCTCCCGGCGGAACGTCGCCAGCGCGTCTCCGACGAGAATGTTCTGGCCCTGGAACGCCGGGTTCAGCGTCGTCGTGTTCTTGTGGCCCTGGTAGAACGTCGGGAGCACGTCGAACCCAAACCTCGATCCGTCGTAGAACGACTGGGCCTCGACGTAGTCGTAATAGATGCCGATTTTTCGGTTCGGATTTCGGATGCTGACGGTGAGGTTGAGGTCGTAGTGGAGGAGATTATCGCCGGTGAGATTGAACTGCGTCAGGGTGGCGTTCTCGACGTAGACTTTGAGGCGGTTGGGGCGGAAGATGAGCCAGAGGATGAGGGCGGCGACGCCGAGGATGACGACGATGGTGGTAACGGTCTTGAAGAGGGTGCAGAGGAGGCAGCGGGGGCCGCCGCAGCAGATGGATCTCCGGCGACGGGGGTAGATGGATTGGGGGGGAACCGGCGGGCCGTAGTAGGCGCCGGGGAGGGGCGAGTGGTTCGGCTCTGCCATTGGATCGGAGTAAGAAGCAGAGGAACTGAAGAGATGAGCTGAGATGAAGGATCGAGGGTGGGGGATTCGATTGATTTTAATAGGGAATGGGAGAGGAAGATTGGAGGAAATTTCTACTTCGCGTTAGAGATATTGAATCAAATTTTTACCGCGTTTGATTTATTCAATCGGTACTTCAGGGGGAAGTAATCGGCGTAGAAAAAGATCGTTTTTTTTTTTGTCTGAAATTTGGTCAACGCGTTAATGGTGGAAGCGGCGGCGGGCAGCTGACGGAGCCCTCCGGATACTGATACGGATGGGGTCCACGTGTTTTGAGATAAAAGTGACACGTGGAAGGTTATGGATTGGGACAAAGACGAAAAAGTCGGGAAAATTTGCCGAAGAAAGATTTTTGAAACAAATCATCACCAAAGCAAGTATGCTTGAAGTTTTAACGAGTATTAAAAGCTCGATCACGAAAATATATATTTCGAGTTCAATGTTCAAAATAGAGGGAGAACTAAAAAAGTCATAAGGATCTTCGAATAGCAAAATTGTGGTTGCAAAAAATAGAGAGAGAATTCACTTTTACAAAGAAAAAAATTTAAAGCAAATGAAAGTCCCAAGAGAGATAAGTCTTGAGGAATGTCAACTCCTTCTACGAAGGTATTCATGTGTAACTACTTTAACTAACAAACCAAGGAACTTAAAGTGATTTTATTGTAAGTTAAGGAGGGACCAAAGAATAAAAAGAGAATATGCACAACTTCTTCGAGCACCATCGTAGCAATCATCAAAAGATCGATTCCTTGTAACATCACTATGAAAGAGCATATTGGGTGCTTGACTTTTTATTTTATTTTATTGAGTACTTGTCTTACCAAAAATGTAATGCTTGTGATCGAAGAGGGCAGGGAGTGATCGCTGAGTGATGTCTTAAAAGAAAAGAATCGCTAAGGCAAAGTGCAGCTCCTGACAGGCTTCTAAGCCGATAAATAGTGGTGAGAATGACACAAGAATGAATCGTCTCACATCAAAAAAGGGGGCAAATCCTGAACTGCATAAGTAGATAATATGATCTCAAATGATAAAGACGTCTTTTGAGGCAAAATTGTAAGGCTAATAATGAGAAATTTTATAGTTAAGCATGTTTGGACTGGAATAATACTGGGGATAAATGACCTAATGAGGAATACTCAAGTACGTAATTCCCTAAAATCAAAGCGAAAAATATTTCTACATTGAAATTACAGGATGTTACAGCTAGCCCGCATGGCACCGCATCATTGATGGGCGAATAAATGATGTGTTTCGCTTACCAAACACAATAGTTTTTCTTTCTTAAAAAGTAAATGGCAAATTGAGACCTTATGATCTCACGAGTGACGGCGAGGATGGTATCAAAACTTCTCAAACTGGTTGATCAGTTGGTTATGTTTGGGAGCAACTTCAACTTAAAATAAAATTGCTTAAATTTGGAGCTTATCCAAACATTTTATATAACTTTTTAGGAATATAAAATAGCTTCAGTTTAAAATGCATCTAAGCACTTAAAATGTAAATTAACAGATAGTTTAAAATTTAATCCAAATAATTTAAAAGTTTAGGTACCTTATATTTATAAATATATTAAAATTGTTTTCAAACGCAGCTTAATTGAGGTGCTAATAGTATTGACGTTCCTACATGTATTTGTTTAGCTAAATTAAACTTAATTTAATTTAATTTTAAATAATATCACACTATATATAAAATTTAATATTAAAAATTAATTATATTTCACATTATATATATAATTTAAAATAAAAAATTAATTTTATTTCATACCCTACATACATATCAAAATAATCCCTCAATTAAAAATATCATTTAACCCCATTTGTCTCCCAATTAAAAATTAATTTAATTTAATTTTAACCTGACATATCACATCACACATAAAATTTAATATTAAAAATTAATTTTATTTCACATCCTACACACATTACTAAAATAATAACTTATATCATATCCCTCACATATCCCAATATGATAACTAATTTTATTTCACATTATTCATAACTTTCAATAAGAAAATATCTTTATCTAAATTTAATTTTAACCTTATTAAATTTAATCTTACAAACAAATAAATCATAATTATAGGTTAAAACTAAACTTTGCAAACAAATAAATCCATTGTTAGGTATATAAATTTTGCACATAGCTATTGGCATGTATTTTTTTTTTTGTCACAAACCTATGTGGTTACGAAAGAAGGGAGCAAAAATAAATTATATTTTATTTCATATTTTTAAAAATCATTTTCTAAGGTCCCTAATTAAAACTATGGAGACCTATTATGTCTTTATTGTGCTTTACTTTGAGTCCATATGACTCATTTAAAAACATATGAACTAAAATATAATTATAAGTAAACTCTAGGAACCTATCTGTAATTTGCTCATTCTGTTTTTCTACACCAAAATTTATGCGCTAATTACTAGATCCATTTGACAATGGAAGATAAACTCAATAAAGCAAATTTTTTTTTTTCTTCAAGTGAGAAAAAATAAAATAAAGGAATTATATGCCTAACATTTTCATCACATATGGGTCTTGTTCTGAAGATTATTAAATTTCATGCTTCCTAACATTTTTTGTTGAGGATATAATGAGGTTTTACTTGTTCCAAAAAAAAAAAAAAAAATTAGAATAAAATATAGAAGAGCCTAATTCTATCATTCTATGATTGAGGTGGCACTACATTACTGGAGACTCACCCAGATTTGCAGTGGGATTTTTCCTTGACTCGAGTTGATGTCAATGGTCTTTGTTCGAGGCCTATGCATCTGACTATGACGATTATTGGGTCTTTATCTCGCGGGTAAATATCCTCGTCTCAAGTTGATCATGGGCATGGCCTCTTTTTGATATCCTTGCGAGAGTCGGGCTTTGAGGCTGAAGTACTTTGCTATCGAGACCATTGTGTTGATTGGAATCACTGAAATGTTGAGAGGGTTAACTAGCGAGTAGGACTGAGATGAGTTTACCTCAAAAACATCTAGTTCGCCAAACAATGGAAGCACTAATGGTGAATCGAGATAAAATTTCTTGGCGGGCAAGCCGATACAACAACAACAACAACCAAGCCTTAATCCCACTAGGTGGGGTCAGCTACATGAATTCTTTGTTTCCATTGCGCTCTATCAGTTACCAAATTCTTATCTAAGTTTAAGTAACTAAGATCACTCCTTATAGTTTCTTGCCATGTCTTCTTTGGTCTCCTTCCTCTTTGTGCATGGGCAAAATCTAATAACTCAATTTTCTAACTGGAGCTTCAATCGGCCTACGATTTAGATGTCCAAACCATCTAAGCCGACTTTCTCTAATTTTATCCTCAATTGGTACAACACCAACTTTCTTTCGGATATACTCATTTCTCATTCTATCCTTTCGTGTATATCCACACATCCACCTTAACATCCTCATTTCTGCAATATTTATTTTATTTGTATGTTTTCTCTTTGTAGGTCAGCATTCAGCACCATATATCATCGCTAGTCTTACTACAGTTTTATAAAATTTACCCTTGATTCTGGATGAGATTTTTCTATCGCACAACACACCAAAAATATTTCTCCATTTTACTCATCCTGCTTGAATCCTGCTAATAACGTCATTATCTATTTCGCCATCATTTTGTACAACTGATCCAAGGTATCTAAAGCGCTCACTCTTTTTGACAATTTGATCACCAATTGTCACATATCTAATATAAATATTTTTTTCTTGACTAAATGTGCACTCCATATATTCAGTTTTTGATCTACTGAGATGAAAATTTTTAGATTCTAGAACAAGCCGATAAGGAACTTAAATGCTTGCACAAAGTAATTCTCTTTTCTTTTCAAGTGACTATCAAAAATGGAATGAAAAAAAGACAATAATCACAAAAAATAGAGAAAAAAAAAAGACTCTTCAGCAAAACAGCTGAGAAATGTAATAAACAATGAAGGAATGAGGACACCTCCATCAAAGGACTGAAACAGGGGTATGTATCACAATAGGTTTCTTGAGTCCTTTCTCGCATTGCCAACGACAACTCCAACAAGGGTCAATAAACACACTTCTTTGGCACAAGTTTGCAAACCTAGAGGCCAATATAGCCCTGAATGGGCATTGTATCTAATCACATCTGCTACATAAGTTTGGTTGCAATTAGGTTCCTTTTGTTGAAGTCATTGATGGAACATTCACAAGGTGAACAATACCTCAAGAATGTCGCATCAAGTTAGACAAACTTTCTCCTTCGCATTGCCGTTACAGATAGGCTCGCGTCCAGTTCCAAGAAAGGTTTAAGGACCTTGGTTCCATTATCTTAAGACTTCGGAAAAAAATGATCAAAAGAAAAGAAAAAAAGCTTCCTAGAAAAAAATTCCAAATGAAGCCATCTAGCATTTGTCATTTGTTTGTTCAAGAATCCTTACCTTTTGAGAATGACTAATCAACGTGTTCTACAACTCTGAATGCTGAGGCTTCAGCTCAATTGAAATTTAAAATTAAAGAACATTTACATACATGCCATATAAAACTTTAAATATTTATACACTTTTTCAAATACATACAATCTCCTAATCCAAATTTTGTAAAGAAAAAAGACATGCAGATAATATTCAAATTTTTTTGTGATATGCAAGTAAATGCCCCAAATTTAGAATGCAATTACAGCTTATTGTCAACCTGAATTTAAAAAAACCAACAAATCAAAAACTTTAAGATCTACAAATAAGAAAATGACAGAAAGCATCGGTAGTACAAGTTCATGGGAAATTACTAAGGGGGCATTTGGTTTAGTGTTATCTCAATGTTATGTTATGTTATCTTTAGAAAGTAATTGTTTGGTTTAATGACATCTTTAAATAATATTATAATTAATTACAAAAATATCATTATACATTGACATCTAGATGTCACTCCAAATCGGGCGACATCTCAAGATAACACCTTCAATTTGTCATTATAATGTTAATAACTTCCAACTAAATAAAAATAATTTGGATAGCATTGATATTTTCTAATATCATAACATTGAACTAAACAAATGTCCATTGATGAATAACAATGACATTTAGATAACATGATATCTAAATAACATTGACATTGAGATAACACTGAACCAAACGCCCCCTAAATAACAGGCAAGATTATTACCATCAATCACAAATACATTGGAAGTTCATTAATTCCAGCGCATTAAAGAGCACAACGTTAGCTTATCGTCCAGTTTCTGAATAAAAATTCCAAGCTCAAGAAGAAAGCTGATTTCAATACAAAAAAACTCACCGGCTACAAGGAATCCGGTTATCTGCATTTTAGATTACTGAAGAGGCGTCAGTCCCACCACACCTGCATGGGGAGAAACAATTGACATGTACTGCAAGATTCACAGCAAGGCAAGGTCATAATACAAACATTTGAGACACAATTGCAGGGGTGATCGGGATTGGGTCGACCCAAACTTGACCGGCTGATCAAGAAACAAACTAGTCCCATGAACTCGTTATATATTCATAAGTGTTCCGCACTTCTACTCGAGCACAAAAAATAATTACCAAATTTGAAAAGAATTAAAGTAATCTAATTGTTAGATCTCTAGTTATCAACTAACCTAAAAGCTCAAGCTTGTCGATTATAGCCCAAAAATACTTCTACATTCTAACATATCACATTACACACAATCTTATTTGCTTTGCAATGTGGAGTTCACCATAGCTTATGCTATAATAGGGGTTATTGAATTTTTCAATATATCCTTCGTAAAATAATTTTTGAGAATTCATACAAGCAATTATCCCATATTAGTAGCTAACAAGTTGTGGTACTTCACATACAAGCGATGAAACTAATCTCCACCCTAGGCTTTTAGGTTAATAGATATCCTAACTTGTGTATTGGGCCCCACTTGGTCCCCATGTATTTCTCCCCTACTCAATAGTATTAGAGCAGCACTTAAAAAAAAAATAGTATTAAAATTGATGGTTTAATTGAGATTAAGTGGTTCATGCAAGTACTCCCATGGGTTCCTTTATCATGGTTAAGCAAAAAATCTAAAAGTGAACGACTCCCATAGTATTTGCAGGTGGGCTCTTGATGTGCATGCATGTGATGGATTAACGAGTATCCACTCACTTGGGTATTGAGCCCAAATTGGACTGCCAAGTATTTCTCCCCTAGCATATCTTTCATAGAACAAACTAAAACAGAAGTCCCCAAACTATGGATCGTTTACGTAGGTGATATCATCAAATTCATGATACAAACCAGCTAAAATAAACATTATCATGGTGCTTATACTAAGTTTCTACATCTTGAACCCATTTGTAATCTTTTAGCAATGAAAGGAAACAAATAAAAAGCTCCTGTTTTTGTGGTGAGCAAAGAGCAATTAAACCCCTTAGCCTATATTTTGGCTATCGTGGTCAAATATAGAATCTAGGTGATGCTACTTCCAGAAAAGACCAGTTTAATATTTTAACCAGCTAGAAATCAAATGGGAAACATAAGCGTTTGAACTAGCAAGCATAGGCATAACATAAGAACACGGGGATACAACACGACATGATATACCAATACAATAACTTCTCAAATTGCAGAACACAAATATGCCAAATAATATAACAAATTTCTATGTGACTTCAATTTTACTATAGTTTTTGCTCAATATATAGAAACAACTAGAAAGCACGGAGGTCACACAAGGACAAGAACGTGACACGACACGTTAGGATGTATAGAAATATCCATGCTTCCTTAATTTTGACTATAATGACCCCATCTTCTTCTAAGCTTAATGCAGAAAATTACTTTCACTTGAGCAGCACATGATAATTATTTTGGGTCCATTTACCATGGTACCTTCTTAAAGATTTCCTCTTCCAGTAAGACTGGTCAATCTTTGCCCATTTTTCTCTCAATGGCTCTATCAACATTAAAGTCTACCATACTTTCTATATCGAAAAGGAGCATGAATAGCATTCATGCTTCTTTTCACGCAATTTAATTAGAGCCTCATTCATTCTAGGCTTCTAGCAATTGTCAGCTTTCATCAAATTATTGCAGCACTGAAATTGGTAACTATACTTCAACCTCATCGTTATAATTCAATAGAATTCCACTAAACTAGCTAGCATTGCACAATCAAGTTACTACGGTTTTATTAAGTTGACCTACAAACCTAAATTAAATTAGATTACCATGAATTAAATCTAGTTAGTACTGCAGGATGACGTAAAGGTGTAAGCAAGAAATTTTTTAAGAATCTCATTCATAACAAGGGCAATGCCATCAAACTAAAACAAAACAAAAACATATTGACTTCACATTAAATTGCACAAAAAAAAATCAAATAAATAGCATAAAACCACAAAAGTAAACCGCGCTGCACAACATTTTCAGTATCAACTATCAAGTAATCAACCAAATAAATGACTTTAAACTAGAACCTGCCTCTAGACAGTTATTTTCTCCTATACATTTAGACCTACTGGAGGCGGTCATGATTGACAAGTTTGCCGAGTCCACCTTTTACTCGAGATCATTAAGAGTCATTTTGCATAATTGTTGAAAGTAAAATTCACTTCTTGCAATTTTATATTGAAGTACTCTTACAGGCAGTTGCTTACCACATGCCAATCTTCCACCTGCATTTCCAGTTGTAAGGCTAAGTTCATGTCCTCCTTTAAAAACAGGGGGAGAAACACAAAATTAAAACCAGTATACACTCGTTAAAATCCAAAGGAGATGAAAAAAAAAAGTCAATGAGGTAGCAATTGAAGAACAGATTTTTAAAAAAAATATTACGAGTTACTCAATACCTTTTCCGAGATCATCCACAAGCTCATGCACCACAAATGCTCTTCCAACAACTGAATTCGGTCCACTAAGAGGTATCTACAAGGTTCAAAAAAATGCAGCCTGGACTAATAAATATCTTATGCAATACATTAAAATATATCTTAATCAAAGATAGAACAAAAATACATTTCCCCTCTCCAACAAAATTACCTTGTTAAATCTATGGTCATCAACTGACCAAAAAGCTTAAGCTTGTAAGTTATATCCCGGGAATAATTTTATATTCTAACATGCTCCCACACGCACAAACTTATTTGTTTTGTACGTGTTCAACAATAGATACTTTTTTGGAAACATATGCTATAGATAATTTATGGTCACCAAGGTTCGAACTTGAGACCTCTAACTCTAATATCATATTAAATCTTTGGTATGGTCTGAGAATAATTTTATATTTTAATACATCTAATGTGCTATATAAGGTATACAATCAACTGCATTGTTCACAATTCATTGTGCAAAGGTGATTTTACATAAAGGAAATAAAGCAAATACTTGACCATATTCTCAATCAAATGGTCATTCTTGAGTAAATATGACAATTTTTTTTGGTTGGTAAATATGGTAATTACACCGTCTTTATGAAAAATTTAAGAGGTAATATCACAAGTTGTACAACACAGACTGGTAAAAACAAAATGAAAGAATACCATAAACGGATACCTGATTATCTACTATTGTTGCCTCAGCAACACCTGTTTTCACGACAATCAATAGAAATTCAAATGAATGATTATTCATTGTCAATGTGATGAATGAGAGATATGCAACTTTTTCCAATACCATCATCATTAGCATCTATGTTTCCCAGGTCGCCTGCATGACGAACTTCATCTTCTGGAGCACCATGTGTCAATCCATTAGGGTTGAAATGGGCACCTACATATAAGGACAATCTGATGATTATAATGAAACTGATTATGGAAGAAAAGTGGAATGGGTTTATTATAGAAACAGCTAGCCCGTTCATAACTATCGTAGAACCAATCAAACTACAACTTCTAAAGAACATCTTACCCGGCACAGTCAAAAAAACCTCAAAATTAAACAAAAAAAAAGGTAGGAATTCTCATTTGGCAATTAACATAAGTTTTAAGAGAGAAATTAATATCACCTGTTGAAATGCATCCATTTGTAGTATCACCATATTCATGCTGCAGAAGAGTAGTTCATAAAGAAACTTTATTAGTAAAAAATTTTCAAAATTAGTTACTTATTGGTTCATGTAAACCGATTTGAATGGACATTTGCATCGACATTTGCATAGTGTTGTAACACTTACAAGATGAAAGCCATGAAGCCCTGGAATTAATCCTGTAACACGTACATTCACAGTTGTGGGACCTAGTAAAACAAAAGCATAAATAAGTAACATGGATTTAATATCATATGTATCTGTCTTCATTGGATGTAAACATCATGGACACCGGATCATACTTGATCTCCTCAACATTTCATAATCAACTCATGAATGTTCTTATTCCTCAATGACTAGAGCACAAGGTCATTTTCAACTGTACTGTACCACATTATAACATAGATATCCAATGCACAAATTTTAAGTATGATAACAACAAAGCCCATTGTCACCAATGATACTAGGTGAATCACACACAACCTTCTTGCTAATAAGAGCTCTATGCCAAATGCCAAATGCCAAATGAAGTGACTCATCTAACTTGAAATCAGATATTAGATAACGACATACATGCAAAGGACAAACATGAAATTTATAACTGTACCAGTCTAAAATATCTGCACAAGGACTAATTTGATAAACATATCTAGCCGAACTGATAATTTGTTCACAGCTCAAGTAATAAGATTTAAAGCATATAACCACTAAATCAACATACATGTCAGGTAATCAGCCGCTGACAGCCTAGAAGGCAAATCTAATATAAATTATTAATTTCAATAAACATAAAATAAGCACACATACAAGCACTAGATTAAGCTAAAGGATTTGAATTCTAACATAAGCATTTTGCTTCGCAAGCATTCAATGCAACCAGTGCTTTGCTGCCGAAACAGCAATCCATAATTGATGTTGTCCATATGATGCAGAAGCATCCACAACAATATCCATGATAGTGACATCAGCTTCAATATAGCTTGATTTTGTGATCCATTTATCTGATGAGTATGATCAATGAAAGGAAGCTCATCTCTTCATTACAAGAATTATGGCAACCATCTGATGAGTACGATCGATGACCCATATTTCACTGAAGAATGCTAATCCTTAATTTGTTTGATAGATTTTGAGGCAAATTTTTTGGATAACAATAATTCAGTCTCCGAAGAGAGATTTTCAGTTAGCCTTTTGAAGACCTGATCTAGCACACAAGGAGGAGGAGATCTGTCATGTCATCTTCCTTCGGGTTTTATGCATGGTCAAGAGAATTGGTCATGTACTTTTAAGTTAACGAATTTTTTTAACCTATATTACTTGTTTCTCTACATTTATTACAATATTCTTCTCCATTTGGACCTTATTCGCACATGTATCCATCTACTGTATTCATATATCAGAACTCAACATTGTGGTGACTTGCTGGATACATGATCATTGGATTATTCACTTTTCCAGTTACATACTGCTGAAAATAAAATACATGTGCTAGGAATGTTCTTTATTTAAGTTCAAGTTTGCTAAATACCATGGTTGATTAATCCCATATAAAAGTTGTTTTAAAAAATTCCCAATAGGGACCATAGTCAATGGAATTAAGGATCCCATCAACTATGGTCCCTATTGGGGGTTTTTATTTCCAAATTAAAAGTTCTTTATTTTCTTGTTTAAGTATCATATTGTGATAGATCCATTCACATAACGTCGAACCTAGTGCTGAGACATAAAGTAGAGAATTTATCATTTGAGCCTTTAAGGACTAGTGTCTATAGGATATTAACATGGAGATTGATACTTGCATTCATCACATCCTAGCTAGATTATCCTTCCATTTGCAAGCATGACATAACCCCCACGTGCTTACATCACCATCTCTGCTTTCACTATTATGTTCTTATTGAATACCTATTTAATTAAAGAATGGAAAGGCAACATTCAGATTAAAAAAAAAAGATGCAAATTGTTCCTAAAGAGTAAATCAAACACCTCCAATTTCAAGGAATAGTAAAGCAGGTAGTAGGCACTTCTATAACATCATCGATAGAAGATTGGGAATGATTATTTTCCCATGTCCAAATCTAAACTTTAATCCCTGCCATTGTTTGGATACAACAATAAAGCTGCTTAAAATAAATCATAAGAAGCTCAAGGCTAAGACATGTCCAATCGCACACATTGGGAACATAAGTAAGCTGCCTTTGCCTAAGCCAATCCAGCCCCCTACCAGCTAACGCCATTAACAATTAGCTTAAATTTAAGACATGAGAAGAAGGAAAAAAGAAAAAGAAAAGGCTTAACAGCAAAGCTTTGTCTCCTGGGGGTGTGATAGGATGTGGGGGGTGTAAGAGAGAGCTACTATGGACAATCCATAATACACAAGTACAAGCTCACTGAAGCATAAAGTTAGCATTAAACTCCCTCCTTATGCACATATTTTATGGTGTATCCAACAATTCATAATAATTTTACAATTCTTCATTTTTGTTTTGTTGAAATTCTTCAATGAGTTTATAGCTATGACATAATCTCTTATCCCATAATTTAAGCCAATGTCAGAGAACTCATGTCCAAACAAAATTCAGCTTCAAGCAGCTTAAGTCCAGTAGTTACATTTAATCTGCTGAGGTTGGACTTACATACTAAGCAATCGCCAAATTAATTTTGGTCTGGTGAGTTAGGTTGCTTTGTTCTTAAGCTGAGGTTGCATGAACTTAAGCAGCTTCAAGCCCTTAAAGCTACTTAATCCAACTTGATTACTAATCTTTAAGAAGTTAAGCAGTTTAGATCTCAAGTGGAGGTGCATTTCTATCAAGTAGCTTAAAGTTTCACAGAATTGGCTTTAAACGGCATAAATTGCTCTGTCCATGCAACTACATTGAAAGTTAAAAAGAACACGAAATAATTAAAACACAGAGCTAACGTAACCAGTACGAAAAAGAAAGAAACATAGATAATGAATGAAGATGGAATAAGAGAAACAAACCATCATCCTCCTGAGTGAGGGTCACAACGCCCTCAACCTGAGAGTTCCCCTTGAGCACGGCGACGGCCTTCTTTGTGGCGGCGAATACAGTCAGACGCCGATGCACTGGAGTAGCGGCGAGCCTTTGGGACGACGGGTAAGACGAAGTAGAGCGGCGCCTAAGCTGCTGACCGGCGAGAGCCGAGCAAAAGGGACGTCGTCCGGAGAGAAGAGGCAGCAGAGGAGAGTGCGCAGGTCGGGCAGCAATGACGGCGTTGGAGGAGGCGGCGGCGGCGGCGGCCATCGCGCAGAGAGAGCGCTCGAGCAGCGGCTGCAGGATAGGGAGAGATAAGGCGATCAGTTAGGCCGATGGCTTCGCATGATATCTATTTAGGTCTACCCTACTTCCGAAGATCACCTGAAACGAAATTATATTAAAAAAATGATAAATTACTAATAGGTCTCATTATTTAGCTATAATTACACTTTTTATCAATATTTTTCAAAATCTCCCACTTCAATCCCTAATTAAAACTATAAAGATACATTAGTTTTCCTATTTTGCTTTACTTCTAAGTCCACATTTCAAATTCTAGAGATCTATATAAAAATTTTAAAAAAAATTAAAAAATTAAATATTTTTAAAAATGTAAACTAAAATATAATTATAGGTAAATTGTAAAGACCCATCACTAATTTACCCAAAAAAATTTAAAATTGAATCAGTTAAATTTTCATTATTTATTTCTAACATAAGTGACCGACTTAAAATAGATTATAATTTTATGTCTAGATCTAATTCAAATCGTGTGCATATATTTCTTAGGCACCCTATATTCAATGTAAGTTTAGTGGTGTTAAATAGGTGTTAATAAACAAGCTACTTTGGGTCTGTTTATTTATAAAATTAAATTTAATAGGGTTAAAATTAAATTTAAATAGAAATATTTTTTTATTAAAAATTGTGAATAATATGAAATAAAATTAATTATTATATTGAGATATATGAGAGATGTGATATAGAGTTAGTTATCATATTAAGATATGTGAGAAATGTGATATAAGTTAATTATTATTTTAGTGACATGTGTCGGATATAAAATAAAATTAATTTTTAATATTAACTTTTATGTGTGATGTAATATATCAGGTAAAATTAAACTAGATTAATTTTTAATTTCAAAACAAATGGGACCAAATGTACCAATATAATAGGATCATGTGAAAGCACAAAATCATCCTCATTAATTGTAATGCTACATATGTATTTTGTAAGAAAAAATTATATGCATATCACTATACAAAATTATATTTACATATTTATTACTTTTATTTAATTATATTAGTGCCACCTTACAATCTTAAGTAATGCATGTATGTCATTCAAGTTAAACTCTCCTCCCACGCATTATGAATAAATAAAATATACATAAAATATTTTGTGTAGGCCATTGTTAATCAATGCTATCTCACAGGCACCCTGTTAGTTACCTCACTGTTGTAATCCGACCACTGTCGGCCACTATACATAGATTATAGCTATTAACCGACCACGGCCTTCAGCCATGCCGTCAACCACCAATAGCTATGCCACTTGCTATAGGCAACTAGGCATCACCAATTGCCACCACCAACTACCAAGCTGAGCAATTGAATTAAGTTGATCATGATTTAATTATTATAATATTAACAAATATTGCTACTATAATATTAAAAATTACATGAAAAATAAATATAAATATATCTTAAAGAGTGACCAACATATAAATATAATATTTCAAAATTACTTGTATATAATTACTCTTCAAAAGGTATACCAATGTATAATTTTACACACCAATATGTGCCCACACACACTAATATATAATATAAAGTTTTTGCATAAATAAATACATAATACAAAACATCACAAAAAAGAGGGGCATGCACAGATAAACATCTCTTACATTCTCAACCTGCCAATCTCTATCGATTATAATTATCAAACCAAAATTCGAAACACATTTTCAATTTGCACAACTTTTTAATGCCGTATAGTTTGCCTTGACAAGGAGTAGGAATAATCTAATAATTAAGATTCTCGCCGAACCTTAATAATTTTTCTTTCACGAGAAATTATTGAGTTCAGTGTGCGCACCACCATTCAGGACCTCTAATAAACTTTCTTCTTTCACTGCTACTATTATCATAAGGCTTCCTACGACATCAATCCTTCGTAGAGAAGGGCAAACGAAACCACGGGGCGGAACTGGAAATCAGTGTGGCATCGAAATACCGTATGTAATACTAAAAGCTAACCCGGGAGCAGCACTGAAAATCAGTGAGTGGTGTCAAAAAACCACGCGCAACGACGAAAACCATCCTTCAGCACACCTGAGATGAAGAAGACAGAATATAAATAAGGGACAGCCAGATTTAATCTATATTCAGCTTAATCACATGAACTCCATGTAACTCAAATTAGTGGTGGTCAACAAAGATGTGCAGAATGCAATATTTACTTGTTTAAAGTGTTATTTCTAAATACTTTAATTTGAAAGGGCTTTGTAAATTTCTTTAAAAAAAGTCATTTCATAAAATAATGAGAAACAAAAAGTTCACAACAAAATGAATGATATTAAATTAATAATTAAGATTTACCTATCTCCATGTACACATGAATATATAATAATATAAATACACAGCAACAATAATAATAATAACCAAGCTATTATCTCATTAGGTGGAATCGGTTACAAGAATCCTTTATTTTCATTGCACTCTATCAATTAATAAATCCTCATTTAATTTAAATGTGTAAAATCACTCCTTATAATTTTCCATCATATTTTCTTGGTCTTTCTTTTTCTCTTTTTATATGAGCAAGGTCTAATAACACAACATTCTTTACTGGAGTTTCAATCGCTATTGATTTATACGTCCAAACTATCTAAGCTAACTCTTTTTGAGTTTATCCACAATTGATATTATTCCAACATTCTCGCAAATATACTTATTTTTTATTGTCTTTTCGTTTATACTCACTCATTTATTTTAGTATCCTCATTTCTGCAGTACTTATTTTATTTATGTTTCATCTTTGTACGTCAGCATTTAATACCATATATCATTACTAGCCTTACTATTGTTCTATAAAATTTACCTTTAAGTCTAAGTAGAATTTTTCTGTCATACAATACACTAGATGTATTTCTCCATTTTATCCATCTTGCTAACCTTAGGGATAGACAAACGGTTATCGAGGTTAAACAACTTTAATCTCATATACAAAACCAAACAACTTTTTTACTTTAATCCCAAAATCAAATCCAAAACCAAACAACTTTTTTACTTTAATCCCAAAACCAAATCCAAAACCTTACACTCAGTAAAATATATGCTCACTTGATTTTATCTCCACAGTGAGAAGGTATCTTTGGTCAATTCTAAGTTTTCTGCTTTCTCATAAGTCCCTAAAATGTCCTTAAAAAGTTTAGGAAGAGAGTGAGTAGGGGGAGGTCAAGATAGACAATGCATGTCATGGATTTAAATAACTTAAAATATAAGTTCCACTCAAGTCTAGAAGGAATGAATATTTTAAATTTTGGATAATTATAAACATGCCACAGTAAATTATCAATTTATATATTATTCATTTATACTTGATAAATTATATTATGCATACTTGTATCATAAACTACTAAAATGTTATATTGTACACACCACAATTATAATATGAAGGTAATTTTTATAGACTTTGTGATATGTAAAACGTAATTTATCAAGTATGGACGTGTTAACATATAAAATAATAAGTTTACTACAGCATATTGAAAATTATCCCTACAAATTTATTTAATTCTAACAAATATTATGATTTATCATCAAAACTGAAAACAAATCTGATGAATTTGTTGTCAAGTATAGCAAATATTTATCTAAAATTTAAACAGAAATAAGCTGTTGATGCAGGCGTTCATCAACCAATATTGAACATTAAGTCAAAAACAAGAGAAGCAAAGAAAAGGAGAAAGAAGAAGAAAAATATATGCCAAATTTTGATTTCAATAGTCATCATATTAGTTAACACTTTTCTTCTTGCTGGCATTTGACAACTGAAAAGGCATGCTAAATCTTCAATAATAGCAATCGCCAGGGGAGACAAATCAATCCCAATCTTTAAGAATGAGTATTAAAATCTCAAAAAAAAATATTTTTAATCAATATTCAAGTCAGATATTTATCAAAGATGATTCTCGAAGAACCTTTTCAAGAACCTTTCTTTGGTTAGAACGACCATTGAATAGGTACCTCGCCAACGGTAAAGATGAAAGTACGGACTTTAGACTAACATAAACTCATGAGATATATCCAAAACATAAATCTCAAACAAAGAAAATTAAGCTATTTATGTTAGTCAACTTGCATTAAAATTTCACACTAATGCATCAAATAACATGAAATCAGTCTTTGGTATCCAACTTATTGAAAAGAGGAATATAGAAAATAAGACAGAAAACAGGGAATATAACTTAAAACACAATGAAAAGTACTAGTACACTTAGTATATTTAAGTCAGAGTGACAAACTCATACCTGGTTGGAACCTACCATTTTTCACTTCCCGAAACAACTTCTATCCAATAATTTCTTCCCACAAAATGAACAAGAGATGTAACATCATAAGCATCCAAAAAACACGTCCACTAAAATAGGTTCTGATGAGAAACCAGCAGTTCAAAAGTTCTATAGACAATTTGACTGTATTATTTGGCAAACCTGAAGGAGGGTTCCAAATTGTTAGGCTATTATTGATGATGTTGACAAAGCCTCTACGAGCACAACAAAACAATATTGCAAGGAAGAATGATAAGAAACATGAAAGAAACATATTTTAATTTGACATACAACAAAACAATAGTGAAAATTAATTTTCCTACGAAAGATCACTGATGCATAGGTTTTGATTGTTAAGGTCTTCTCTTCGACAATGGCACGAGGTATGAAATCTCCTCGTCGATAGAATCATTGATAAGGGATTTTCTCTTATGTTCCCTTTTTGTCCTCATCCCACTGGATAGAAGAAGAAAGAGAGGCAGTAGAGATATAGAAAAGAAGAAACTTCTATATCCCAAAAACTTAAGTTACAAACCCATCCCATTTTACAAGGGGAAAATACATGCAAAGGTACAAGTATATTTTCTAGAGTGCCCTTGTTTTTTTTCCAACTATTCTTAGTAAAATTAACGAATATAGATGGCATCATTCTTTGATTAGCATGTGTGACAAAAGTTGGGAAATCGATGGTTATTCGGATTAGTATTAACAATCCATTGAACCTTGAACTATGATTTTTAAATTGTAGTATTTAGGTTCTTGAGATATGAATTCTTTTTTTGTTAGGTCCTTGAAGTTACATAAGTGATGCAAATTGGTCTAGATGGTTTACACTATAGAGTGACAATAAATAGCAATAAAGGCCCTATTTGGCAACTGGCTAAAAAAATAACTTATTTTAGCCATTGCCAAAATCTTAAATTTATTTTTAAAAAAAATTAAAAATTATTTTACAGCTCATCCTACACAAATTCCAACATTAAACAATCACTTTATTTCACATCCAACACAATTTTAAATACAACCAACTCACTTATTTCACATCATACATATTTTTCTAAAAATTTCTAAAAAAAAATTTCAAATCATTTTTTTTTCCTCCAACAAAACAGAGCCATTTTTCCAGAGGTCTAAAATAACTCCAGTAATCTACCAAAAAATGAAAAGCTTTAAAAGAAAACAATTCTTTTGAAGTTACAGTTTCTTATATGTACTAATCACTATTCTTTTTTTTTTTTATTTTCTAATTCTTAAAACAGTATAAAGTTTTCTTCTTCAAAGGTATCATAAGAATTCCATGATTATTTAACAAGGAACTAATACAAAGTAATTAATGTCTTTGGGGCCAGAAAGCCACGATTCAAGATTCATGTATCAAAGTGCAATGGACTACAAAACTTAAAAATGAATCAGTAGAAGTCGCAATAATAATCCAGCTGGAAAAACTCAAATAAAGTCACTTTCATTATAATAGCAAGATTTTATAAAATTAGTACATAGCGCGGTGCTGCAATTCCCTAATGCCAAAAGAAATAAGTCCAAAGCATGAGAAAATGTCATAATTAAAAAAACAAATTTCAAGCTTTCTTCTCCAAAGAAAAAAAATATGCTAGCTTTGATCTTCAGAAAAATTACACAACTAGCAACTTATTTAAGAAATCTAAACAAAAGAATGGAAATGATTATTCAACTCACCTACATATTCCATCAGGGTTAAAAATAAGATGCTTAACTCCATACATTCATGGTGCTAAATGTGAAGCGAGCAAACTAGTTGAAAACCAAAGAAAGCTGCAAAAAGTAGCACTTACTCAGTACCTCCACTCTAAATCACTGAAATAGAACAGTTCCTTGTAATCCAGAATCACAACATTTTACCATGGCGAAAGAAGGCAGAAATTTAATCATCTACAGCTTTACTATCTTTGCATGACTAAACTTTTCTTTAGAACTCAAACTTAATCTGAAACACCGACCAGTTCTTACTGTATTTGAAATTCCTCCATAGGCTCATGCCCCACTGAAACAAGCTGCAATGTGGTGCCTTTAACGAGCCATGCAGTATTCTCTGGTTTATGCTCAAGTGGGCAAAGTGGTTGCAAACTGCCATCATCTTTGTGAACACCATATATAAATGGTAATCTAACAGTAAGGAAGCTCTCAGGTGGTAGGATGATCTGGCAACCAATGCTGAAATGTGACTGATGTTCGCGATCTGGAGTTGATGGTGGAAGGCATGATTCCTGGAAAACATCCATAAACAATGAGAAATCCTAACAGAAATAAACTGTATTTGTTGTGGGTCTTTACATCAAGTTTATGTTGTAATTGAACTCATTCAGATAGAGAAACAGGCAATGCAAAATGGAATGCAAGCACGACGCGCACACATATATACAGGTTCTCATTTCATTTGCAGATAAAGATAGTGTTTTTTTCCAAGATAGCAATTCCCCAGGTGATTGTTTTATAGTAATCTTGTTACTTGCCTCAAACTGGATGACAGGGCAAGCTGCTAAAACTGTGGGAAATGGTGGAGTCACCTGCACAGTAGATAAGAGGATTGATTTAGTGCAAGTGCATAGTAGCAATGCTCAAGAAGGGAAAAAATTAATATAACAGATCAATTAAGAGAATCTTATCGAAAAGTAGCAGAATCCATGCAGAAAATCATATGTAATTAGTTGCAAAACAGGCTATTAGTGAGAGGTTAACGAGAAAGATGTGTTTTCTTGCAGGGTTATTTTTAATTAAGGTTAAAGATAACCTTTGACATAATGTTTTTGTTTTGAGAATTGTAAAAAATTTAAAAAGAAATTAATTTTATTTTGGAATGTGTATAAGATGTGAAATAAAGTTAATTATTTATTTTGAAATTTGGGTAGAATATAAAATAAAGTTGATTTTAGTATGAAGTTTGCATATAATTTGAAATATTATTAATTTAATGTTGAAATTTGTGCATGACTTATAAGGTTAACTATAACTCATGTTAACTTGGCTAAACAACTTAGCTATTGTTAAGAGCCAAAGTTTTAAAATTTTCAAAAATAAGCAAATGAGTTCACTATTAAATATGCACTTGACGAATCTAGCCACACCAATCATAAAGGGTGAAATACACAAAGTAAATCCACTAATAGTTTATGGGTTTCTACATCTTAAGAGTGATGATTTTTCTTTTTCAAAGAAAGAAGAGTCTTTTCACAAACAAGAGAATCATGTCTGGCTTTAGTTTGGAAACACCAAAGTCACATTGGAATGTTCATTTGAAAACCATGAAATAGATCTAAAATATGTCATAGTGAAAAGATCAACAAATTACATGTGAAAAAAAGACCAACAAATCATTAAAAAATTCAAGAAAAGATTTATATATCCCCAGGCCCTATACGCATACATACATACATAATAATATATATATATAGTGTGTGTGTGTGTGTGTGTTAAAAAATAACATAAATATAAACTGATTTTTACCCAATCTACTAAAATTGAACTTGTTCTACTGAATTTGGAATAGTGAACTGGACTGATCCATCCTTCCCACCAATTAAGCATCGGTTAAATTGGTTTTAATATCAAACCATTTTCAGCTAGAATCAGTCCAATGGTCAACCCTAGTACTCTATCTTATACTTTTCAAGGTCAATAAAATAACATGAATATCCTTTTGGACATCACTATACTTTTCTATAATTTTTTTGACAAGCAGGATAGTTTCTATTACTAAACTTCGAAGCATAAAATCAAAATGTCAGTCTGATATTATGGTTGGTGTCTATTCTTAACCTTAAAAAGCTCACTCTCTCCCTAAGTCTCATATTATAGTTAACAAGCTTGATTCCTTTATAAGTACCACAATTTTATATATACCCTTTGATTGTTCTTAAAAATAGAGATAACAATGTTTTTCCTCAATTCACCAATTATTCTCTTGATCTTAAGTATTTTATTAAAAAGTCCTAGAAATCACTTAATTCTAATATCACTTGCACGCTTTAACACTTCGATGGGATCCCATTAGGTCAAAGTTCATCTTTTTCAAAGCCTTTTTCAATTCGTAGAATCAATGTCATTTGTATAATTTACCTTCGATTCTTCCAGTAGGGTAGTCAAATCTCTGAAATTATCTTGTAGTCCTCCATTAAAGAGCTTGTAAAAATATATTCTTCATCTCTCATAGATATCTTTATTTTCATCAAGATATTATTATCTTCATCTTTAATACAAATCATGTAATTCAATTCTCATGTCTTCCTTTCTTTTAATTGAAATAGTCTCTTTCTATATATATATATATATATATATATATATATATATACCCATCTTTGGTTTGCAACTTATTATAAAGATCTTTTAGATAATTAGCTCTTGCTTCCCTCACAAACTTCTTAGCTCTTTTAAAATTCTCGTAATCCACATGATCTTGACACTTTAGTAGCTTTTTATATCATTCTCTTTCTTTCCTTAACTATTTTTTGAATTTATTCATTCTACTATCAAGTTTCTATCTCATTAGCATAATACTTTTCAACTCCCCAAGAATATCTTAACTCTTTAATATCAATGGTTATCTCAGACCATGGAAAAAAAAAAATCATTCCAACTTAGCTCTCAGCAAAAGCCATGGTTTTAAATTTTCAAAAATAGGCAAACGAAATCATTATCCAAGAAAGGTGCTATCTCAAGTATGCATTTGAAGAATCAAGTCATACCAATCACAAAGGGAGAAATGCACAAAGTAAATCCCCCAACAGATCATGGGTCTCCACATCTTAAGAGTAAATTTTTCTATTTCGAAGAAAGAAAAGCTTTTACATAACCAAGAGAAAATCATGTTTTTACTTTAAGTTAGAAACACCAAAGTACACAGACTATGGCTCACTGGAATGATGATGGAAAAGTTATGTTGCCAATCTAGAATACGTCATAACTTGAAGATCAACAAATCATTGAAAAAATTTGGTTTTGTAAATGAGTATATAATATTCTATAAAACTAAATTAGGTCCTTCGTACCACTGCTTACCAGAAAGATTCGCTGAAGTTGTGATATCTTACTAGCAAATTTGGTCTTCTTTTCTATCTGATTAGTCAATTTACAGCAATGCGGACAATTCATGTACAAAGGCAAGTTTCTGTTCAAAAGAAAAAATGCAGAACTATCATCATCCAATTTTGCACGTGTAAGCTTCCCTTCGATTTGATGCACAGAATCTGATAGCATGGCCTGTCTGTGGCCAGATGGCAACTTTTCTGGTTTAGGGAAAAAAGTAAAGCCTTCGTGTCCTTGACTAACATCAGCTGCAGGCTCACAAAACTTATCCTTCCTCATATTAGTTACAGCAGATACCTTTTTGGATGAATTATCATCTATTTTTCCATGCCCTTTAACCTTGCTTTCTCCATACGTCCCTTCAGAGTCCCCTGTAGAAGACTCTGGCTCATGGGTCCCTGAATAGGAAGAGTCAAGTTCCGTAAGATGCTCTGGAGATAAAAGAAAGCGATGCCCACAAGGACACTCGTGCTCAAATCCCACATAAACAGTAACCAGCTCCATATAATGAGCCGCTTTTAAATCCCCAATACTATACATATTCACCGGGTTCACCGGCACTATGTTTGTTCCTATCTGCAAATAAGGGTTGTCATTGGTTTGATAATTAGTCTCAGGACTTATTGAACTTTCCAGAGGAGGAACATGCTCAGCTCTGTGAGATGCTTCCTGGAAATCATTTATACTTTTACTGACATGATTTTGGTTAGGTGTAGTTACCGTCCTAGCACTTTTATCTGCACCATCCTTTTTTGGTTTTCTCAGCTGTACGGAAATTGTTGAATCAGTAGTTGCATTACCTGCAACAACCTCAGCAAAAGGTTTCTTCATAGAGAAAGATGGAAGGCCTCTGCCAAAACTGATGCTTGTAGAATTGGATGATACAAGCTCTGGCACCTTTTTCTGACTTTCAGATGCAACTGGATGATTTTCAATGTGAATTTTAGCATCAGTAGACCTCTGTGTTCCTTCACCCATGCCAGACACAATTTTCAGCCCAGAGCTCAAACTAACAACCGAACCTTTTCTAATAACTCCAATAGGAGAGTCATTTGCTTCCACTTTCTTTTCAATCGAAATTGCCCACTTTAGCAAAACTTTCTGGGTAGAGCAAAATCCTGGTTGAAGTAAACCGTTAGATGGTTCATAATAATTAGCTCCACCAACCCGCAACACACTCCAAGAGGAACAAGGAGTTGGTGCTCCATTGCTCACTTTTGGGAGAAAGAGAGCTGGAAGGACATCGTCACAGTTGGTGAAAATGTTGAAGGCTGTGTTTGCACTCTCAAAATCAAATGGATCACTGCGCACACGCCTCAAGCGGCCGCAAGCACAAGCATGAAGGAAAACATATCCGCTTGAGTGCTGCTTAACGATGTCCTGAGAAACATTTCCATCACCAACATCATGCTGAGGATGCATACATGGTTTGCCAGTAAGGCTGACAGCATCACAAAGCTGTCTCCCTGCTTTCCAGATAGATGTACAATCATCTACAAGTTTTTTTGCAAATAATTTAACTGCCTGTCCTCTAACCATCGAGTGAAAAGCTCGTAATGCATTCTCCAATTGTGCTTTGTGCATAGAGGTTGGATAGCAAGCAGGAAGACCTTCAAGGTAAACCTCTTTAGAAAGTGGAAGTGCTTTCTCGCACCGACATACAGAAAACCTCATGTTCAGATTCTTGCTGCTCTCCAGGAATGATACAGCATCCTCAACAGCATGAACATCACGCATCTCTATAGCAGTCTTCTTCACTGATAATCTTTTGATGTTTCCCAAGTTTATGAAATCACGGTCTACAGAGAGCAGCGCATCAAGGATCTGATTAGTTGATGCCAACCAGTTTTCCAAACTCGGAAGCTCAGGAGCATTCATCAACTTCCCAGCAGCAGCAGATGCTGCAGCTGCTGCGGCAGCAGCAGCAACCATACCAACACCAGCAGCTGAGACGCTATTTGCATTATTACTCAGCAATCCTCCTCTCCCTCTTAGCATATCAGCTTGTCTAAAGACAAAATACTTTATTGATTGCATATCCTCATTGATCAAGTTTTGGCAACGTTTTTCAAGCATGACAAAATCTATTTTGGTTTTGGAACTTATAGCCTCTTCTATAAGACTTGTGACAAAGTTTAAGGGTTCACATCTCCGATGTGTCGAACGATCCAACAGAGAGACAACCCTTGAAGTATCAAGGGAAAATAAAGGGAGGGAATTCACATTCCCAATTCCTCTTGATCCGAAATGACTGTGATCGGTACCAATTAGTACTCGACCTTTCTTAATCAAAAACCGAATCTGTGTCTCTAGAGATGAATGCAGTCTTTTTCTGAAACTACCTTCTGCTTTATTAGGCGGACGTGCAAGCATTACCACTGAGCCAGAACCTTTCAGTGTCAAGTTCTGCCGAGAGGGAACTTCAGAAATATCATCCGCATTGGTTGCAGAACTAGAGGCATTAGAGAAATCATCTTCAAAAACAAAAAGTACTACAGGAATACACTGGCCAGGAAGCATAGATGGATGCGAAGTGGTGCCAGACATGCGGGAAATGGAGGAACCGTGCCGACTAGAAGAACCCCCGGTTTTATTCGGGGGTGAAATTGACGAGGCTCTCAGGCTGCTAGGCTGAGAGATGGAGGACGATTTAGTATGAAAAAATGGGCTAACTTGGGATCTCATAAACGGGGCAAAAGCATGCTTTGCTGCTTGCAGCACTCGAAACTTCTTTAACAGTTGGATGTCAAATCGTAAACCCTCGTGGACGAAGACAATCACATGGCAAACCTGTTTTTAGTTGAGATTTCACAGCTCAGAAGGAACAACTCAACTGAGAATGCGGTCAAATCAGATAGATGAGAAGAGTGGGAAAGAAGCTCACGGAGAAAAGAAGGAGCATAGCACGAAGATCATTGGCTTCGCATTCCTCTAAAACGGAAGCCGCGTCATCGTCCGGCCCATGTTGTTTAGACGAAGAAAGAAGTAGCAATGTCGATGGCGATGACTGGGAGAAATGGAGAAACACCATCCCTTGCTCCGGCTCGTGATAGTAGCTGATTCTCCGGCGTCGCCACCACTCCTCTTGACTGCGATCCCTCGTATCGGGAATCGAGGAACCCAAGAGATCCTTGTCGAGGTTGCCGGAGCCGAAGACGTTGGCGTCGAGAATGCAGTTAACGAGATGGGTGACATCTGTAGAGGTTCTGCTTCCGATGAAACCAACTACGACGACACCTGCAGAAGTGGAAACTGCAGAAGAAGAGGTGGAACTGGCAGAGGCGGCGGAGGTAGAGGGAGCTGGGTTTAGATTCGGGGGACAAGGCTTAGAGGAGGAGCTGGCGTGGAATGGAGGAAGGGAGGTGAACGTGGAAGCGGAAGCTGCGGAGGAGCCCGCCGCCGGGGAAGGAGGGCGGAGAAGGAATCGGAGAGGGGAGGATGCGCTAGGCTGCTCCATGGCGGCGGCGGCGGAGCACCTTGACAGCCCTCAGGTCACAGGTGAGACGGGGGAGGCCCTTTGGCCGACGTTTTAGTTTTGGGTAAATAACATACAGGTACATGCATTTAAGGCATATTATCAAAGAGATTTATATTTTCAGTATTTTAACATCTAAATCCTTGTGTCTTAATATAAATGTCTTTTTAAAAACTTTTTAGTATTAAAAATTTTTAAAATTAATATTCCACCCTCCTCTTTCTCATCTCTCTCACTTTCTCTCTCTTCGATGCTACTGGTGGCAGAGGGGGTCGCCGGCGACTGAGCAAGAGCGGGGACACCTGCAGGCATAGGCGGTCACTGGCCACCTCCCCTCCCTCTTTGCCTCCCTACTCTCTCTCTCTCTCAGTCTCTCCTCTCGTTCTCTCTCTCTCCCTAATCATTAAAACATGTTTGTTTGTAAATTTTAATTTTAATAAAATTAAAATTAAATTTGGATGAATATATTTTTTATTAAAGATTATGAATAATATTAAATAAAATTAATTATTAAATTAAAATGTATAAAAAATATGATATAAATTAATTATTATTTTAATGTGTGTAGGATGTAAAATATAATATATTTTTTATTTTGAATCATATGTGCGATATGAAATATAGTTAATATTAAATTTTGCATGTGATATGACATTATAACATGCTAATTTAAAATCAATCAGGTTAATTTTAAACTAGCTAAATAAATAAGGATAATTTTTTTTAAGTTTTTGATTTCATAGAATATAATTTTAAAATATTAATATTTAATTTTTAGTAAAAAAAACAAGAGAAAATAAATTTTAATTTTTAACTAAGTTTTTAAAGAATGGTGATAATAAAAAAATATAATTGTCCTTTAAAATATATAAACACTTTAGACTAATTAAAAAATAATCTAATTATATTTTCTATTAGAAAAAATTACTTAAAAATGCAATTTTGAAATAAGAACTAAAAGTATAGCACTTTAATAATCTCAGAAATTAGAATTAAATTTTTTTAAAGATTAAAACTAATTTGCAATACTTTCTCAATCACAGGAGCCCAAATGCAATTTACCAAATACATTTCTTTAATTTTGAATGATTATGTATTTGATATAGTAATTAGATTTCAAATAATCTCAGAAATTAGTCTATGAGATTAATTCTCTTGATCCCCATCTTTTTTAATTTATTTTTTTCATAAAAATATTAATTTTAAGTTGAATTAACTCGAATAATTTAAACTTTTGACTTCAAGTTAGCTCAAACTCTTGAACCATATTTTAATCAATCATAAATTTTCATAGTCTAATTTTAAGAACAGAAAATGACTCAACTCATGTGCTTGTTTGAAAGAAATTAACTTCAATATGAATAAAATAAAATTTACATAAAATTATTTTTTTATTAAAAATTATGTATAACTTAAAATAAATTTAATTATTATATTAAATTTTATAAAGAATGTAAAATTATTTAATTATTATTTTGATATATTTATATAAAATATAAAATATAATTATTTTTTATTTTAATATATATATATATATATATATACATATATATGATAAGAGATATAATTGTATTTTTATATTAAAATTTATACATGACATAATATTAAATTAAGGTGCTTATCAATTTCAACATGATTAAATAAATCCATTTATATGATATCATTAATTGTGCGTAATTAATCGAATATTAGCTCCTTCATCGATAATCTCTCGTCTGTGTTACTATTATATTCATTTGTAAATAGAAGACTTTTCCATAGGAGGAATTTTTCGATCATATTCTTATTTCTAAACTTATATCCTATTCTAGAGAGATCTCTTTCTGAGAAATTTGTTATAATTGCCTCTAGCAAATCTCATTCTTTAATTTAGTAGAATTTTTTTGTTTAACTCATTTGCAGATATATGTCTCTGAATCATATAAATAAGTGTGCTTTTTTTTACTTACTTTTTTGTCTTTTGCCGCTCTTTGCATGGTTGATGCGACTGGTCTGCATCTACTTGGCTCAAGATTCATATCGTCGACTATCTTAAGATAAAATTCTTTGTCAACATGTGTAGTTAAAGTGTAACTTTGATGACTAATATAGAAATATTTTAAATGTAAAAAATTCTATAAAATATGGGTTTAATAACTCAAATCTCAGCACCCGAATGATATTTGCCTTGTAAGTATATCGAGAAGAGTAAAATATTCTATATGCACAATGCACTATTGAAATCACACATCTAAACGTGTTTCTCTTGTGATACATATTGCTTGATTTATATTTCAATCAAGGCATAGATTTATTTTTTAATCTAGGTCTTATTTTTCTATTTATTTTTTCAATCAAAAATTCAATGTCACTTTTTTAGCAGTTTGAAAATAATTTGATTTAATTTTAAATAGATATATATCACATCACACATAAAATTTATTATTAAAAATTAATTTTATTTCATATCATACATACATTATCAAAATAATAATTAACTTACATCACATCACTCACATATTCCAATTTAATAACTAACTTTATATAATTTTTTTAATTTTTAAATTAATAAATTAATTTAAGTAAAAATAAAAAAGTTTTTTTTAGTAATAAATATTACTTCTATAGTGACAAAGTAAATGTATTATAAATTTTTGATAATAATAGTTATTCAATGATGCTTTTCGCCCAATTCTATTATAAAAATAATTATTTTATTTTACTTTTTATTATAAAAATAATTCCAATTAAAAAAATCGAAGGACCGATATGTATATAAGTACAAACAAAGAGGACCCAAACGCCATTTACCCTATTTATTTTTGACCCTTTTAACATATTATTATTTTATTGAGGAGAAGGGGAGAGCTGAGGTCGTTCGTCCGCATCTTCTTCCTCCGCGATGGCGGGCGCAGTTGTTGCTCGCCCGCCGCTGAAGCTCCCGCATCTCCGTCCCTTCGGCCTTGGCCTCGTGTCTTTTTGGTCTTCCATTTTCGTTGACTCTGATCCCTCAGACAACGCCGCAGCGACACGTACGTCGTTGCCGTCGGCGGCACCGCAGCCTCAGCACAAGAAGCTCGTCGACCGCCTTTCGGCTGTCGTTGACGCCGTCAATGAACGGAAACTTCCCCCGGAACTCCGCGGGCGAGGCAACGCCATCAGGTTTTCTTCCCTTCTCTTCCATACCAGCGTTTCTTGTTGCCTTGCCCTTGTGGGTTACTTTAGGGGTTTTAACTTTGATTCTTCTTTAGCCGATTTATATTCTTCTCGACAAAGAGATTTTTTGCTTCATTGAACAAATATCATCTTAATGACAAAATGAAGAAAATTTTATGCTCATACCTCATAGCATATCATTGATATATATATTCTCCATGGTGACACCAATATCTTGATTTTTGTTTCACAGGCTCTGTCTTTGTGTAAATATTGTGTGATTTGATGTATTTTTGCTCTATTCTCTTCCTTCAAAGTCATTTATTTTTTCAAATAAATGATATAAAATAGCATCAATTTCCTGTTCAGTTCAACTCCCTTTTTGGGATTTGTCTAATAACATGACAGCAGTTCTATTAAGAAAATGAAAGCAGAACAAAAGATTTATCATGAACTGCAAAACTTCTAAATCATTTGTTTTCCTTATGTGAACTGATATGTTAGCTATGGTACATCATGTGGCAATTTCCTCATTGTGTCTCTAATCTTTTCGTAGGCCTGACAATCTTTTTAAAGCAGTTCATCAGCCAATTAGATATATTAACCCTTATGCTTGCATTATTCATAATTAATATTGTTTCTGTATTTTATTTTAATTGGTGTTTTGGATTTTGCAATGGAAATAAAGGATTCATGTAGCCGACCCCACCTAGTGGGATTAAGGCTTGGTTGTTGTTGGTTGTTGTTGTGGTGTTTTGGATTTTGAGACTTTGTTCTTCTACTCACTTATTGTAGTTCTTCCATGTCATTCCCTTATCTTTTATTGCCTACAACATGTTAAATGTATGGAATATACTCTTATTAACTTTGCATTAAACTATGAATTAGTTACAATTTTTGGCTTCTACATGGTTCCCAGAATTTGTAACATTGCATGCAAAGTCATTTGTAGGGTTACTCATAAAACTTATGAACTTCATATTTAAGCTACAGAGGAGTTTACATGTTCAAAGTGATACAGGTAGACGAACTGGCAACTAATGATTCAAGTGACTAATAAATTAAGGAGAGAAATGTAAATGATGACCTTTTAGCATCTGGTACTAGTTGTCTAGTTAATAGTTATTTTTTTAAAAAATGATCGAGACTTCTTTCCTTGGAATGGAAATAATCAGGCAATTGTTGATGTTCTAGATGTTCTTTGCTATTATATGTGATGTTGGATTAGATCAGTCATGCCAGGTACATCGTTATAATCTACAACCTCGAGCCTAGATTATAACTTTATATCATCTTGTATATAGTTATCTTTATTTTGCACTTTTATTTGATTTTTCATCTAAAATCCCTAATAAGCATTGGGTCTCTGGATTCTCCAGTGAGCCATGGGTTCTGTTTGTTTGCTGAGCCATGGACGCCATGGATGACTACGCCACTTTCATGCCTTCGGATCACCCATGCCGCCACATAGTGGGCCACGACGACACCACCTCGCCTGCTCACTAATCTTCGCTGAGTCGCATCTGGGTAGCACAACTAACATATTTTCGCGAAATCCTCGCCACGTCGACCATATCGACGCTCGTGATGATGACTTTCTTGACTACCCTCCTCTTCTATAAAGTTGGAGCTGGAGTAATGAAGAGGGCTGTTGATGAAAGGTTAAAAAAAAAAGAACTTCGACTCTGTGAGTTTTGAGGAGAAGAGATCTTCTTCAACGAGTCTGCGTAGGTGGCGTTGATTCGGACTGGGAACGCAGTGGAGCTGCAGGTTTCCTGATTGGTGTTGAGGTCTATTAAAGTGTTAGGGCTTCATTACATCGATCTGTTTCTCTTATTCTCTTGGTCTTCTAGTTTCTTGGGCTTATTAAGTTCTCAACTTATTCTAATTTGTTGCTTGTTTTGATGCTTGAATGTTTTCTCTGCACCGTTAGCTGGTATTCAAACTAAAATGAAATTTGTTTACTTTTGAATTTTTGACACATTCTCAATTTGTTACTCCATAGAGGATGAGGACCTTCTATGTTTACATCATCGCTTGGAATGAGCTTAATCTATGTTTGCATCATCGTAGAATCAAAGCTTGATGGCTTAAATGAGGAAGTGTCTCAGTAGTTTATGTGATAAAGAGTGTTATGGAGGCTACAAAAAAAAGGAGGACCCAACTTTATTAAGTGGATCAAAATTATGGGCAATGAAGAAATCACTAGCAACACACCTTGTTATTGAATGTTAAGGTAGATGTTTGGTAAGCATCGAAAAATATAGTAGAGACCATTTATGTTATGTAATAATGTCTATCAAAGATAAGATGATAAATAATGGACTTTTGTTGTATAGACATATTTAACATATCGAAGAAGGGCCACATTGAAGTGACTAGATATGACTTTGGTTAAAGGAATATGAAGAAATAAGGTTAGGTCAAAAGTGACTAGATTCCATTTTGGTTAGGAAGATATATGTTAGGGTAGGTGTGTAGGTCAAAACTGAGGTTGCCTTGGTTAGAGTTAATTGGAAAACTGAGATTCTTGAATCCGATCCAAAATTTGTTGGGATAAGACAGATGATAAAGCTGATGAAATGAAAAAGGTACTTCAAACAACTTACTATTTCCTGTTGGTGAATTCTAATTTGTGCTTGAAAATCATACTAATTAACCGCTTGGTTTTGGAGATCTTCTAATCACAATTTCTGCAGCGGTTTTCATGGTGGTCAGTTTTCTTTGTTATAGGTATTTTGGTGAAGCGCAAAATTTTGCAATGACAGATGTAGTTTGTGGTCATATAAATTGTAATATTACGGTCGTCAGTTTCAATCTCAGATAATCTCTCTTCCATGCTTGATAAGGTTTTCTCCATTTCCTTTCCTTTGACCTTAGAATCCTATAAGTTTCTTGCATAGTTTTTTTAAATGGTAATTTGGTTGATTTTGACTAAAAAAATAGTAGAAAGATAAACAGACTGTGAATTACAAAAACTTGAGTAAACTTGCCAGACAAGGACAGGAATTCAAAGATACCAAATGGGAAATAAAAGCTTCCTAATAGAGTAGTAAGGGAAATATTATGCCTTCTCTTCACATATCTTGCGGTTGAGTGTACAGTGTGCCACATCTTTTCATGGCAATCCTTCGATCAGCTTTCAGTACATCCATTTCTTAGTTTTCTTCATGAATTTCAAAGCGCGAAATGCTCTTCTGGAGTGAGCTAGTAAGGGAAATATTATGCCTTCTCTTCACATATCTTGCGGTTGAGTGTACAGTGGGCCACATCTTTGCATCACATTCCTTCGATCAGCTTTTAGACATCCATTTCTTCCTCGGTTTTCTTCATGAATTTCAGAGCAGGAAATGCTATTCTGGAATGAGCTGAAGTTAAACCAAATCAACTTTAATGGAAAATTTTTTGCAGGTCAGAAACAGATATAGCTAATGTCGTGGAAAAGAGGATATGGCACTCCATGGAGGAAGGGCACTTTGAAAACCTTCCAGGAAAGGGGAAACCTCTAAATCTGTACAGTAACCCTCATGCAGATCCTGCAGAGGATACCTTGTATCGAATTCTATCCAGAAATGGCTGTGCTCCTGAATGGGTTGAGCTTAACAAGGAAATCAGATCTAACATTGCAGAATGGAGATTAACTTTGAAGAAAGCATGGAACAATAAGCAGTGCGTTGAGTCTCAATGGCGACATGATTCAGAGGCTCTCAAGTCAAGAATGAGTGACATAAATAGCAAGGTAACTTTCATCATGTGATCGACTTTCATAGTGGAATGTCCTTGAATCTGTTTGTGAAACAACACATCTGTTTTCACATTTCTAGGCTATTTGCCATTTAGTTTCTCTGTCTGATCAGTACCAGCATTTTCGTCCCTCTAACACTAGTAAACATTTCCCTTCGAAGTCGAGAACGTGAACACTGGAATTGAATTTTTTTTGTTGCTCTTTTATCAACATTCCCTTGTCTCTTCTTCCCTTTGGGTATAACAGAATGGTTATTTAGGCTTTTGATATCCAACTAATGGCACTGTAACCGTAGTACAGAATTTCTGGTTTTTTAAAAACATAGAAGTTGAAGTGGTTGATTTAGAAAACCGACTAACTCTAGGTATCTTAAAATGAAGGGACTAAAGTGCTTTTATCTCTGTCCTTTTCTCCGCAAGTCGTTTTAATTATTTAGAGATGCAGGTTCTTCGGTACAATCTTGTGGTGCCGTTTGGCCGTCAAATGTTTGGTCTCAAATGGGAGAAAGAGATTGATAAACTGCAATAAAAGAGCAAACAAGTCAGGTTCTTTATACTGTTCTTTAATAAGTTGTTGGTTTCATTCCTTAGGCTAAAATTAGTATTTCATGAATTTGCTTTTCCCACTTATGTGTTTCATAGTATAATGTTAGATTCAGGTATAGCTCATCATGTATATTACACTGTAATATAGCTATAATCTGTTTCCTGGCTTCTCTCTTTCTGTTCATCTAAGCAATGCTACTTCTTTTGTTGGTTTACTAGGCTTGGGTGTCAAGAAATTTTTGTTCTATCAAATTTTATTTTGACTTGTCGCAATTTCTTCGAAGTGAGTTTCCTTACTGATTATGTTACTTGTTTTGCACAACTTCCTCTCACTTTTTTGTTAAGTTTCCTATATGCATAAAGCGTAGTTTGTAAATCTTTATGAGATGTGCCACTTTAATATCTTTATAACATATAAAACTATGAAGCAACTTCTATACGACTTAATAGTTTTGAGTAAGTTGCATTCAAGACCTGACAATTGAAAACTATTAGGTTCGGACTGAGAACCTCGTTACTTATTCGGAACCCATTCACGTGATGATGCGTGCGCACAATGGGACTGATGTTCGAGCGGAAGTGGAATAACGTTGTTTCCTTACCATTTTTTTTACATAGCATACCATTTTTGTTACATAAGGTTATGTGAATAATAATATCTAAAATTTATATAGATAAACTATTAAGGATTTTTATGTGGCATTTTGTCACTATGTAAATGTCTTATGTAACAACAATATTTCTTTATGTGCCTTTTTGTAGTATTTACGTAATAGAAATTGGACTTAAGTATGTTGAGTTTCATTTCTTCAAGTTTTTTTTGGTGTTGCACTCGTGATGAGTGCGAGGTAGGGTTTCAATTGGGAGAAAAAGCACAAGTGTGGCATTGAGGAGGAGGTGTCGATGATGAGGTGGAGTTGAGCGGATGGAATCATAAATTCTAGTATTAAAATTTATTTTATTTCACATTTTTTATACTTTTTAATATTAAAATAATTTTATTTTTCATTAAACTTATAAATTAATATATTTTTTTATCTCTTATCTAAAAACAACTTTTCAACAAAGTGAGCTCTTAGTAGGCTTCTAATAGTCATGATGTCAAGCGGAGGGAAGTTAAATTTTACAAAATGATCTCTTATTGTTATTGTAAGTCACTTTGGAAGAAATTTGAGTTTTTATCTTCTATGAATTTGTCATTCAAAAATTTTTTAATAGTTATTAAATTTAAAAAATTATAACTTTCTAAAATGTGGCATGTAGAACTAAAAGTCAACCCAAAATTGGTTGACATTTAAATTTCTTGAATGATGACAATTTTTGGGTTAGCAAGTTTGGTTCAACTCCTCTTTTGATTTGACTCATTTAGGCTTAACTTAAATTTAACTTGTTTATTAAATGAGCTAATTATTAAGATTTGTACTCAACTCATTCCGAAATGGGTTACTTATTAACTTGCTAATCTGTTTATTATAATTTTTTGGAATAAAAAATTTGATAAATTTAATATTTTTTTATTTTAAGCCAATATGATCAAAACATTTAATTAAAAATATTAAAAGTATGAGTAATCACATCTAATAATTAATATTAAAAAGAAAATTACATAAATTTTGATAAACTGGGCGTTGGCAGAACATAATTAGGTTGACTCACTGATTCATTTCTAAGTTCTCTTAAATGAATCAAATTTGAGTTGACTCATTTATGACATGCACTTATATAAATTTCACTTATACTTGGTTAAATTTGGGTGGGTCCATAGATCTGTCAAAAATTTACTCTTAATTTTTGTTTAGTTGGTGATCAAGTTGGTTATAGTCATTTTTAATTTTTTTTATATAAAAAATATATATTTTAGATGTATATGTAATGAAAAATAAAGTTTGAGAATATTAAATAAAATTAATTAATATATTAAAATTTATATAATTTATTTTATTTTTTAAAAAATAGACATAATTAAGTTAGCCACTAATGAAATAGAAGCTTAATTTTTAATTGTAATAAGGAGGGCTTTTTTTTTTAATATAATAACATGATAATAAATAATAATTTAAATATATTATAGAGATTTAGATAATTATTTTTATTGAACATTTTAGATAATATTGAGCCCTAGATAATATTAACCTCTACCCTAAGTTATTTAAGAACAGTGAACTCATTATGCCCATTACAACTAATGGATGACTTCATCATGACTTCACATTCATTGCTTCTGCATCCCATCATCATTTTCTTATTTCTAGAAGACTACTTTCATTTTGCCAGTTAATATATAAATTAGAAGAGATGAGAAATTATATATATATATATATATTAGAATATTTTTTATAATAATCCAACAGTGGTCTTTTAGATAATATTTTTGGAGTAATAATTTTTAAATTTTTTATAAAATTATATTAAAATGTTATCAAATTAAATAATTATTATTTTTAAATAATTTGATGTAATATTAAAATAATATTGAATTAAATGCTTGACTAAGGTTCAATCCTCAGTTAAAACTTATGGCTATGGAGTTTTCTGACACAATTGTGTTATATGTTATAGTTATTTTCGTTAAGAAAAAGGTAATTACATATATAATACTATATTTAATAAATATTATAAATTTTATATTTAATTTATAATAATTATAAAATTTATGAACAACTCTAATTATAAATTATATTTTACATATTTCATTTATTTTAATCACATTATCTCATCAAATTTTGACTCATGTTTTAATTATGATAGAAAATTTTAAATCCTACTCATTGATTTAAATGAGATAAAAATCTGATCATTCAAAATAACGATGATATTAAGTTATTTAGAATTAATAATGCTCTAAAAATCAATAAAAATTAAAATGAATGATTTTATCTAGCACCGATCAAATTCATTGTGAGAGCTAACGTATTTTATATCAAAGACTGACTATAGTGTATAAAAAATATTTTTATTTTAATTAATAATATTTATGAATATTAATCATATATATATAATGTAATTTATAATTAAAGTTTTCATAAGTTTTATAGTTTATGAGAACTAAGTATAAAATCTGTAATATTTATTAAATATAATATTATATATGTAATTGGTAAAATAATAATGCTAACAAAAACAGTGAATTTTGATTAATGTTTTTTTAGTTGAGTTCGAGCAATTTAGGCTCAATGTAAAATTAAATTTTTTTTAATTTATTTTCGAGACAGTATAATTTTTTTTTATCTCACTTGAAAATTATAGTACGTACTTGACTAGGTGATATTTTTTTATTTTTAAATGATTTCAATTCAAGTGATCAAATTTTTTCTCATTTTTTAACTTAATTTGAGCCTAATTATGAGCTTTATTTTTTAAAAAATGTAATATAATTAGTTTATTATATGTTATGTGCATATCTATACTTTAATATCCATATTTTACCTATCATAATACATTAAAATAAATAAAATTATTATATAAAAATCAGAAAATATCAGTATCTTTATACATAAATGGAGTTAATTTATTTGGATGCAAAACTCAATGCAATTTTCATGTGAAACCATTTGCATGCAAAGCTGAGCTTAGGAACTTAATATCTTTTACGTATGCTTCGAATTTTTTTTTAATCTAACACAAATTTCAACTGTAAAAATTAATATTATTTCATATTCAGCACAAATATTAATATTAAAATTAACTTTACTTCATATTTTATACATATTTTTAATATTAAAATAATTTTTTTTTCTATTAAATATAAAAAATTAAAATATTTTTTCTCTTTTTCATAAAAAAAAAACTTGAATCAAGAGAGATTTTTAAGTTAAGCTGTTGCAATTTTTTGTTTTGATTTTCAATTAAGATTAGATAACAGTATCTAAAAGCGTTAATATGGATCGAAAGATCGAAAATCGATCGAAAATTGAATCGATTTTAGATTGAATCGAAATCGAGACGACCTATACAAGCCGACTAACGAGCCAAAAGTTCGGCTCAATAGGTTTATTTTTCTATAGTGGGAACAAATAGTGTTTTGTTACAAGACCTTGCCCAGGGCCTATTCCACAGGTTGTGAAGCAATTAAGTCCGTAAGCTCAGTAACGATTTCGAGCTGATTTTGAGCCGAATAGGGTTTGCTCAATCTATCTCAAAATCTGTTCGAATTAAAAAAAAAAATATATATATATATATAATATAGATATATAATATATATTATAAACTGAGCCAATCTCGAACCGAATCGAGTCGAGCTTTCCCGGCTCGAGATCGGCTCAAAAAAAATTGAGATTCGAGTCGAAATCGGCTCAAAATCGATTGGAAAGACTCGAGCTGGCTTGAAGTCGAACCCAATCGACTTCGAGTCGATCGAAATGTGATCGATTTAATTTTGATCGGGTATTAATTTGGCTCGAAATTGGATCGATGACAGCCCTAACAGTATCATGTGCAAACTTTTTGCTGCATGTTAAAGTGTGAGAAGAGTTATTATTGTCAAAAAAAAAAAAAAAAAGTGTGAGAAGAGATATTCGTTTTCAACTCAAGTCTTTATTTATTTTTTAATTCCCTCCCTACACAATGATAACACAGATGACCTTGGCTTGTTCTTTAAGTTATTAAATTATAATAATAATTATCTAAAATGTGATATATTGAGTATAATATATATATATATATATATAATATATAATATATAAAATAATAAATTTACTATAACATGTAAATAATTATCCCTAAAATATCGGGGAATCGAGGTTGGAGTATTGATCTGATATGAGGTTTTAGGTTCGAGTTGACTTGTTTAGATTTTTGTCGTGTTCGAGTTAAAAAAGATGGTTTAGGTTGACTCGAGAATTTGAATGCCATTAAATGATATCAATGATAAATCTTAATTGAATTAAAATTAGCACCATTTTTTCATTATTTTTGTTATTTAAGCCGTAAAAAAGTTAGAATTTATAAATATCTAAAGCAAAATTTGAGTCGAGTTTAGGTTGATTTGAATTTGATTGGATCATTTTTGGGTTAGAGTAAAAAGTTATATTAGATTCTGTTTGATTGGAGAAAAAAAATAATTTAAAATATTTTTGTGAAATTTTTGAAAAATAAAATAAATTAATTATATTAGATGGAAAATAAAGTGATTAATATTAGATTTTATTTATGATAAAATATAAAATAAATTTAAAAATAAATTTAAAATTTTAGCTAATATTAAAATAAATAATATTGTTTTAGTCTGTTGCCAAATAAGGACATAAGTAAAAGCTTAGGTTGAAATTGAACCTACACGTAAAATTACAGATTTTGTTAGTCTCTAATTTCTTTCGTTTTTTTTTTTTTTGGAAGAAAGTTTTTGTAATTTTAAATATCGTATGACATGTAGTAATTCTTATTATTTAAAGGTAATTACATCCTTATTTTACATAAATCTATAAAATAAAAAAAAATTCATATGAATCTATTTAATGAAAATTATTTATTGGGAATTTTTTATAGAATCCATTAAATATAGTATTAAGTAAATTTTTATATTTGTATTTTTAAACAAATATATATAATTTAATTTAATTGTAAATAAATTACGGATTCTGCCTAAAAGAATTCGTATAAAAATATATTTGAGAAAAAGGAAGTCACATGAAATTTTTTCTGCTTTATAGACTTATGTAAAATATGGGTTCCACCGCAAGAACCTGGATGTAATTACGCCCATTTTTTAACGTTACTCCATGTGCTTTTGTTTGATAACCAACCAAAGCCCACTTACAGGCTTTCTCTGCTAAATAATATTAATTAATTAATTAATTAAATCATTTAATTAAAAGCACTTTGGACTTTCGAAAACACCAAAATGCAAATAAAAATACGAAGAGATATTTATACGGAGTACCCTTTAAATATAAATAATTATATATTTTATTATAAAAATAAAATATTATATATATCATATTAAAAATTTACAAAATTATAAATTTTATATTATTTTTTGATAAAATCAAATTATACTATAAATTCTGAGCCCTAAAACTATAACTCATAATCTAAAATATTAATTTCTATGTCATGAATTATTTTAATACTTAAAATTAAACTTTAATTTTTAAATTTTACGTTTTAATATTATGCTCTAAATGCCGCTAATTTTGTAGATTATTTATATATAATATTTACTTTAAACTCAATTAAACGATTCACAAATTTATATTATAAACTTACGAGTCATTCACACTAGAATAAGATTTATATTAGTAATTTAATTTATATAATTTTTAGAATATTATTTAAAATATATGATTTTGTAAAATTTTAATATAATATATATAATATTTTAATTTTGACAATGAAATATTTTTTTATAACTAAAATAAATCTCCTAAATAAAATTTGTTCGGGATTCAAATCTCCCAAATGGTCAAGAGTTATTCAAAAAAACGTATTATTTAATTATGGTTAAAAAAATATTATTATAAGCTCAATAAAAAATGAATTAGGGCAAATTACGTCCAGATTTTTAAATTTAATACTTAATATTGTTTAAGTCCACATTTTTAAAATGTAACATTGGGGTCCCTGAATTAGGGCAAATTACCGTGTGAGCCGGATCGGGAGGAGAGAGTGAGAGGCAGGGGTAAAACGATAATTTTAAAAAATATTAATTATAAAAAAATTTAAAAAAATATATTTCATAATTTATTAAAATTTAAAGGCTTTATATTATAATTTAAAAAATATGGATCTTTGTAGTATTAAGCTTAAATTAAAAGACCTGGGTGTAATTTGCTCAAAGAATTATTATAAGCCATGGTGGTATGGTACGTACACAGATCGATCGGCTGTTTCTGCTCAAACACCGACAATGCAAACTTCCAGATCCACGTGGCAGTCTGTCAGATATTGGCGTTTCAGGTGATTAAATAAATCAGTTTTTACACTAAATATTTTATAATGAGGTCCTCATAATTTATAAGTTTTCAAAAACATTTTTTTGTCAAATTTCTATCATAATTAAAAAAAGACTAACTCTTTTTTTTTTTTTATAAATTACAAACAGCAGCCTGAGGTAGTCCTGCTGTTTATAATGACATAAAAAAAGCAAATAATTTTTAAGCTGCCTATTTTTGATAGTTTTCGTTGAGTATTTTCATTATTTAAAATATTAAAATATTTTTATTTTTATTTCATCCTTGCGAGATTCATCGGACGATGACATGTAGTTGCGAGAATTTTCTATTTAAGATCCATCGGACGATCTCGCAACTACATGTTGCATATATCGTGTGATATTTTTCTTTCGAACATCCGACTTGTTATTCTGCCTGAATTTAATAATTTCCCCTATGTCTAAGGTGGGTTAATCAATTTTGAGCAAGTCAATTTAGATTCGAGTTTAATATTTATATTTAGTTTGGTTTTATTATAAATTAAATTTTAGGATGATAATAAGCCAAATTTGAGCGAGTGTTCATTACTAAACACTAAATTTTCGAGGTTAGCACTTCAAGAATTCAACTCGAACTCGAAACACGACAAGTCAAGCCAACTCGTTCTTGAAATCATTTGAGCTCAAGCAAGAAATAATATTCACTCGAGCCGGCCTAAATCGAAATCGTGTAATCTATATCAAGCTCGAATTGTGTCGATATATATATATATTTTTTGCGTCGATATATATTTATATTTATACGATATTTATAGTTGTTCCAACTTTAGATTGAGTGAGCATATTTGGCGTGAACTTTACTCAAAAAAAAGGAATTGTGACTGAAAGCTCAACTAACATGTGATGATTTTTTATATCATATTTTATTTAAAAATTATTAAAAAAAATAGTACAAAAATTATGAAATATTTGAAATAAAATAATTTTATTTTGAGATATTTGTATTATGTGAAATAAAACTGATTGTTTATTTTAAAATTTATGTAAATTGTGAAATAAAATTAATTTTAAAGTTAAAAATTTGTTTCATATTTGAAATAAAATTTACGTATATTGTGTCGCATAAAATTAAATTTAATACAAATTAAATATAATCTTCAAGAAACAACTAATTTCATTAAAGATTCCCATTTAAGCGACTATTTTAAAGAAAATGAAAACTATACTCTAACTATTGCGTCGTGCAAATGAATGACATCCTCTTATAACGAGAGTGGTAATTTCATTGTTACTTGATAAGAGATGATTAAATAAAATAAATATCAAATATAAATTAATACTTAAAAATTTTACGTAAAAATCTATGTTTATAAGATATATATTATAGGAACGAAAATTTATAGTAGCAAAGTGAGTCCAACCTAGAGTTTATCGTATAAAAAAATATAACTCGAAAAGTGGCCAAAAACTTCAGGGTATATCTATTTAGCTCTAGCCCAACCTAAGCTGACCAATAACTGCATTATCTTGGATGACGGGGGCGTCGGCAACCACTTGGTCGGTGAAAGGTTCGCAATTGTCTATGTGAGTGACGATAGTTAAGATTGATGCATACAAAGTCAATAGTCGATGAATGCTAAATGCCTCTGCAGCTCTTGTTTATTCATAGAAACTAGTCTTTAAATATTATTGTTAAGACGAGAAATAATCAGATTTTTTACGTGGAAAACTGCCTGAGCAGAAAAACCACGGTTCCTTTTGTGGAGGCTTTAAAAATCAGTAGAATCACTCTTTTTTGGGATTACAGTAAGGAAGCTGAGTGGATTTTGGGGCAGAAGTATTTTCTTGGGTCCAACCTCCTTTCTTTTCTCGTTACAATGAGGTATTTATATTATGGTATACTCTGTAGAGTCATTTTAGCAGAATGACCTTTGCTGTACGATGTACGGACGGTACGATTTGATGGCAGGAGAGCCCATACCTCTTGAAGCAGTATGGTCTCTGATACTTCGCTAGGCGCTGGTCAGTTCTGGTCCCTGTTATTCGTCTCGGTCTCTTCGGCGTATGCTGTTCGGGGTGATATGCCTCATGTTCGACGCTGAGCGCTCGTGCCATTGATACCACGTATGCTTCCACGTGTGCGGTCCAGATGATGAAGTGTGAATCTAGATGCAATAATTATAATACTTGAGTGATCAAAATTCAGAACGATCACTATTTTTGAACTATTTCTGAGCACCATCGATGTCGTGAGTTCTGTATTTAAGTAAGAAAAATATTGTCGCTCTTGGTGCGTTCAGTCATTATATTTATATGTAAATTTTATAATAAATATATTAAAATAGGATGTAATATGATTTTATTTTATTTTATATAGAAAAAGATGTAATATGAATTGGTTGTGAGGACGTGAGGAACATATATTATTACTCTTCATAATTAACATCTCTATCAGATCCCAAATTTCGGACTAAGCTCAACATGGAGCCAGAGGCGTCCACGTCAGCAGATCTGTGCGCTGTTGTCTGTTTGAGGCTGAATACAGATCTAGTAGCAGCATTGATTGTAGCTTGCGGGGCTGGGCGAGGAGGCGTGCGCTGATGTGCTCTTGTTTTGCTAATAATTATTTGTTTATGATATTAAATAAATAAAATTATTTTAATATTAATATTTATATAAGCTGGAAAATAAATTAAGTATATTAAAAATTTATTTTTATATTAAATTTATATTGAATATGAAATAAACGTATAAATAAACTAAATGCTTTTTAAGCTTTATAAAAAATGAAGAGATTAATATTAAACAAAAGACTGCAAAATTAATGCAAAGAGATGTAAGAACACACGAAAAGAGATTTGACTATGGTTACATTACGAGCTAAAATTAGAAGAAAATCATATCATATTCCTAACTTAATTAGAGTTTACGTGATTACTGTGCAATCAAATCACTATATCGGCTTAACCAGTTATGTGGAAAAGATTAGTTTAGAGGTAACTTTTATTATCCCACGAATTCAGACTATTCAACTAATTCGGGTAAGTTGAATAACCCATTTATGGGAATGAAGCAGACTCGAGGCTAAGCGCGGCAATGAAACCAATTAATCGAATAACATATTCAAATAGCTCATTAGTGGAGCAAGTCCTCTTCATCTCTCACTTTCCTAATAGAGTAATCGATGTTGCCTTATTAGGTCATGTCTTTGCAACGCGGTGTATAAGCCTCTCTCCTCCTATAATTTATCTTCTCCTTTAAGCTATTCAATCGGCTCCCTTATTCTTCAGCCCTAATTCTCTACAGTGGTGAACGACTTGCACAACTCCCTAGCCGTCCTTCTCTGCCTAGCTTGTAAAGAAGCCATCTTTTATTTCTTCTCTTTAACATTCTCTCTTTCTATAATACGTTTTTTTTATTTATTGCTATAAACATCACAATTCCTTCACTCCAATTGAAAATTATAACGGTTTGAATTCGAACTTAAAACTCCTTGATAATTGCAGACAAACTCCCTCCCCACTGGGCTAGCTAGCTAGCTACAAGAAACACCTCTTTCTACTATACTTATAATTTATGTTATAATGGAAAAACTCCTATCCCTCTTTCATTAATCCCTGTATTATTTCTAACTTTGAACTTCTTCCTCAAACAATGATAATCTAAAACATTTATAGAATTCTCGAGACTTAATTATTATTGATAGATTTCATCTCGCAAGCTCACTTCTTAAATTTTCTGTTCATCTATGTATATCCAGAGCTTGAATAAAATTTATCTGAAAACATACATACATACATACATACATATATAATTTAGAAATTCAAAGCATCATCTCTCAACCCAGAAAGTAAAGAGCTTGCCTAATTAGTACCATGAGAAGTATCGAGTTAATTCAATCCAATGCATTTTTCTAAATAAATAAGGCGAGAATGTCACATATGCAATTCTGATACATGCAAATTGTTGTTAGTGAAATTAATCTCAATGTAAACAAAATTAATTAAAATCATTAATAATATTTTATGTGTATCAAATTTAATCTCATAATAATTAGAAATATATTGCTAATTAACAACAGTTCAAACAGTGAACAATTACTGCGCGCATGCAGATCAAAGAGATGATAACGAAGAACTGGCATCGCTCTCATCGTCTTCTTCTTCTTCTTCTTCACGAATATCATGATCATCATCGTTCAGCTTCCTTCTCCTGCCGGAAGGGGACTTGATGGGGGGAGCCCGGTCGGCATGCCGGGGCCGAAACAGCCGCTCGATATCACCGGCTTCGACTCTGAAGAACGCGATCTCCGAGAGCTTCCTCTTACACCCAACGGCACGGCTGGGCTTCCTCGGCGGCGGAGGGCAGGTGGAGGGAGCGGAGCTCAGCCGGCTCTCCTCCGCTGTGGGAGTGTTGAAGCAGTCTTTGTTGTCTTCTTCTTCTTGTTCTTCCTTCGGCTTCAAATCCTTCGACGGAGATGCGGTTTGGCAGCTTTCGTATTCGTGATCAGCGCGGTGATCCGCCGGAAGCGGCGGCGCCTCCACCAGCTCCGGCGAAGAGGACATGGGAAGAGGGAGAAGGGTAGGGTAGGGGTTCCCTAGGGGAGGGTGCATAGATAAAAGAGAAGCGCTGATCCAAAAGGGGTGGTGGGAGCAGGCTTGAAGGAGAAGGTAGATAGAGAGGGAGTGAAATTAGAAGATTTGTTGTTGGTCTAAGAAGTATTTCCCTTTTCTATTGCTTGTGCTTTTTCTCTTCTCTTCTCTTCCCTCCTCTCTCTCTCTCTCTCTCTCTCCCTCTCTCCCCCCTCTCTCTCTCTCTCTCTCTCTCTCTCTGATCTCCTACTCTCTCTCTCTCTCTCTCTCTCTCTCTTTAGGTGCATGCTCTCTCTCTCTCTCTCTCTCTCTCATTTCAGCTCTCTCTCTCTCTCTGTAGTAAGGTAACTGGTAAGCATCCGTTTTAGCTTTAATTTTAGAGAACAGGCATTCATTGTGAGGTCAGGCTCATAATTTCGCTTAAGATCTAAGATCACTCAAAAATTTAATTGAATTAAATTTAACTTATTAATCTAAATGAGTTATAATCGATTTTAATTTAGATCGAGCTTAAATTGATAGTAAATTAATAGGCTGAATCTAAGTTGAGATTGAATTATTAACAGCTTTATTGTGTGGCATTGTTTTCGGCTTAGATATTGGTAGGGTTAATTTTATTCAAGTTTGAATCTAGATCATGAACTTAGTTTATTTGGGATGATTTAATATCAACCATGTTTGGTACATCATTTTAGGTTCACATTATAAATAGTCTTTTTTTATATAATATAATATAATATATATGTATATATGAGATGGAGATAGAATATATGATATCAGTGTAGAAATTTTTTAATAGGAAAAACTTTAATTAATTTGATCAAACATCAAATCGAAAATATGAATCTTTTAAGTTAATCAATTTTACAAATCATATAATTTAAAAGCATACCCTAACTCATCAATAAAGAAGCCATTCTAGAGAGATGGGTCATGAAATTAAATAGGTTTATTTTTTTATTTTCATATCTTTTCTTTATACACTAACTAGATGAATATGGGCAGAGAAATGACCTATATATATCTGTGTGTGTGATGCTTATGGCTAAAGAAGACGAAGAGTGATTACTAAGTGATGTCTTAAGAAAAGAGAATCACTAGAGCAAGTTGTGACTTTTGGCAGGCCTTTAGGCCAATAAAGAGTGGTGAGAAGGGAATAAGAATAAATTGTTTCACATTAAAAAGTGAGGGGATCGAGATCCTGAGCTATATAAGTATATAATGTGATTCCAAATGGTAAAGGCATCTTTTATGAAAGGCTAATGATGAGAAGCTCAGTAGTTTAGCATGCTTAAACTCGAATAGTAATGAGATAGATCGAAAGTACTCAAATCACATAATTCTCAAAAGTTAAAGCGGATTATACCTTTATATTTGAATTACGAAATATTACAATATACATATATAAGGATTCAATAAATTCAATAAGCTATCAAGCAGCTGACCAAACTAATGAGATTTATCCCTATTATATATTAACCATCATTATATGTATTTAAATTTACATAAGATAGAGATACAATTTATGACATACGTACGTGGGCAATATGACCACATGAATGAAGAGGTTGATAATCGAGAGTTTCACGCAGTCACATATATTTTATGCTACGTACATCTAAGATACCATCGAAAATGTGAGCACGAAAGGAAGGAATTAATGCAAGGATAAGGTTATCGACATTTATCAAATTGCACAATACTAGATAAATGCATCATCATATGAATTAACATATTATGTTTTAACTACTGTTGAATATATAATCTTATATAACATTTAAGTGATATATAAAGGTAATTTATAACATACTTTTAGGCAAATATTTATTGATATATCAAGCTAATTAAATAGAAAAATGCTCTTGTATGGTTTAATGATGATAGTTAACAAAAATCCAATCAATAAATTACTCTCAGATAATTATTCATTTTGTATTGATATTCAACTAATCGATCAGCTCGACATATCATTTGAGACTGCAGATTGGGGAGTAGAGCTTTCTCATGATCAATGAATATCATGTCGTTGTGAGTTCCGACAAATATTTGATTCTCTTCACAATCGGATAATTAAATTGTGTTCATCACAAAATTAACAATTTAGCTATTTGAACTTTTTCGTTCCATCGCACGAACTTATCCCTAGCTAGACTGATTAATGGCTGTCCACAATCCACCCCTCGAATGTTATAAATTTCAGTCTAGCCTAAGACCTCCAGTAAGTCACGACGGAAAAGAGAAATGCATTATAGCTCTCATAAACAATTTCAAATTTTGAATTCAACTGAGATTCATATGTATCAATGGCGCTACATAACTAAAATAATTGATTTTATTTATGTAGCGCTTTTAATTAGCTCTCTACTCATGTCAACTCACCACTCTCTTTGTAATACCCTGAACAAATTAGAGGACTTATTCTCTCCCTTTGATTAATTTTGTGAAATTTCTCCTAATTTTGCGAGTTGCCTTTTCCATTTTAATCTCGGTACACGTATTTGTTCTTTTATTTGCTTTTCTACGCAACTAACACCTATTTCATGTTGTTCACTCCTAGAGATGATCTCTTATATCTGAGATCAGTAGAGCTGCAAATGAACAAAGCATTTGATGAATAGCTCGACGTTCGGCTTGATAACAGCTTGTTAGTATTTGGTTTGTCGATATTAATTACAATCAAGCTTGAACATAATTTTAAAAGATTGATTGATAAATGAAAGAGTTTAAACATACTCGTTAATATTCATGAACTGTTCGTATGAAGTTCATAAACTTGCTCATTAATTATAAGACTCGATATGATGATTTTTTAGATTAGTATATCTTATTTATAATAAAGAAAGAAATCATAAAGCATGATGATAAGCGTTCATAAAATATTAATATTCTTGATATATAAAAACTTATTTATGATTTTCGTGTTTGTGTCTAAATATGAGTTCGTTTGCGAACTATATGAACAAATTAAGGCCAAACATACCTTTATGTTCATGAACTAAGTTTGAACAAGCTTGAAACGAATATGGACATGAACAGACTACTACTCAGCTCAGCTCAATTCGTTTATAGCTCATAAAGATCTGAGTCCTCTACCCGTCATCTGTAAACCTCCTTGTCAAGAGGATATGATGAATCAAGAAGATATTCAAAAGGAGGAGATTACATTTTTCTCTAATCTTTTCAGCTCTCAGGGCAATTCTTTTTTGGGACATTTACATAGCGGACACGAAAATTAGGCTAATTTACGGATTTCACCATAAATCTCAAAATATTACAGATATCACATCTAAAATAACTATTTTTTCGTTTTTCACATCCTGCGGCAAATTCTATCAGAAGATTTAACCATAGTTAAATTTCAACAAAATCTCACTCATTAATCGCATCGTTTAACCATCGACCTTCATGTTAGGGCATCGCGGAGCTGCATTGATTTCGACGGTAGCATATTCACGCGAGGCAGCAGCGTATTCTAGCGAGGCGACAGCGTATTCACATGGGCATTACTTTGCTATTTGCATCTTCTTCTTACTCAGACATCACGAGTGAGCATACGACCTTTTTGAGGTTTAATTATGGTTAAATCTTTTGATAGAATTTACTGTAGAATGTGAAAAATGAAAAAAATAGCTGTTTTAAATGTGATATCTGTAATATTTTGAGATTTATAGTGGAGTCCGTAAATTAGCCTAATTTCTGTGTCCGTAAATGTTCCTTCTTTTTTGATATTAATTTTAATAATATTCTTGATATTATTGATAGTCAGCGCAATGATATGCTTATCTCTTCTCTTTCTACGAATAAAATTAAGAAATTGGTTTGACCTGAAAATACATTAAAAATCATATGTATTGCTTGTGCCAAAAATGCTGATACGAAGAGAGAGAGAGAGGAGAGAGGAGAGAGGAGAGAGGAGAGAGGAGAGAGAGAGTCTTTGCTCTTGCAGGCCGACAGGACTTCATAGGATGCTGCGCAGAGATGCCTGGAACCGAATCAGGCGAATCGGCCGAAACGCAACGAGCCGGGCGGGACCCACGGCGGCATGGGATGCCATTCGGCATGCGAGGAGTTATAAATGCCCGAGGCTCCGAAATCCGAAACCCGTTCGGCCGACCGCCGGAAAACAACCGCCATGCCGCCGCCGCCGCCGCCGCCGCCGCCGATCCAATCTTCTCACGTGGGCACTGCTGCCAAAATATCTCTTCGTTTTTTCCTCCGCCCTTCCCTACTCCCAGAAAAATTATATAGGATTCTTTTTAGAGTAAATTGCCTCTGGGTCCCTAATGTCACCTCGGTACTTCAAACAGGTCCTTAAAATTTAAATTATTTCATATAAGTTCTTGACCTCCAACTTCAATTTCAATTTAGTCCCTTAAATAATTTTAAAAAATAAAAATACCCTTCCCCTCTTCTATCTCTGGGAAGTGTGAATTGAAATCAAAGTTGGAGGTCAAAAATTAACGTAAAGTAATTTAAATTTTAAGGATCTATTTGAAACACCTAGGTGACCTTAGGGACTCTGAGGCAATTTACTCCTCTTTTAATTTCTAAAAAAAATATTGAATTCAAAACAACATGCTTGATAATTTGGAGCAAGTTTTTGATTCAACCATCAAATCATTCGCCGCCTAAGGCCATCACGCGTAAAGTTTAGGTGAGCATGTGCACACATGACGGTCATCAGCTCGGCACTGAATTGACCTAATAATTTTTCGATAATTAGATATCAAGCGAGGTTCATGCAGCAACCAAAATTCTTAATGACATTTAAATGTCATTTAAATTTTTTTATGTATTATAAATACTTTTATGATTAGTATAAATATTCTAAAATAATTACAAGCATACACTAAAATTTAACTATTTTATATGTTTAATATTAAAATCTTTAATATTATATATTAACCACAAAAATTATATAAAAATTAGCATCCTATTATTTGATTCTCAAATTATTTCAAACTCAATAATTTGAATACCAAGCTCTAAGTCTCCGACCTAATTATATAATTTAATTTACATATATTAAGCAAATATATTGGATTTATATTTGAAAATGATAATTTCATTTTTGAAAGATCTATTTAAAAATTTTTGAGAATCATATTTGCAGAAATCAAATTTTATTTATAATTTTATGTATAACAAACATATAAAACCAAATATTTCTCACAAATCAAAACATCTAAATAATATAATATAATATAATATTAAAGTAAATGTTCCTCCTTAGTGAAATTCTTTGAGAATATATTAAACAAAAAGAAACACATTGCATAATTCATTTAGTAAAAAAATTACACAACTCAACCAATGGAGATTTTCTTTTAAACCTAATCTCTTAATCTCTTCTAAGTTATAAAAATAGGAAGAAAATCAAACAAAGATAAGAAATTTAAATCGAAAGTCATAACAACGAAGCAGACAAAGAATCAGAGAGATTAAGAATTTCCGCATTTGAAACTTCTTTTTCTTCTGTAGAGAGAAAATTGTATTTCTATTGTCTCTTCACTGATGACATGTAACAAAAAATCGAAGAAAATCAAATTCAATTAGGGTTTAAAGTAGGCTTCTTAACTTATTTATATTGAATTATATTAGGTTTGATTCGGCCCATCATAAATGATAAATTATATATATTATTTCTACACATTACAAAGCTCATACCTATTAACTCAAATAGAAATTTATTTAAATCTAAATAATTCAAATTATTATAAATTTAAAAAATTATTAATATATTATCTAAATAATTATATAAATAGCATAAAATATATGTTTAAGGAAAACGATAATTTTTTTGAGTGAAATGCTCTTCTAAAGACTTTTTTTTAGTTCGAGTTTTTTTTAGATAAAGAAAAAAAAATCTTATTTTTTAAATTTAATAGAAAATAAATTTATTTTAATATTAAAAAATATATAAAATATAAATAATTTTAATTTTAATATTAATATTTATATTTATATTAAAGGTAAAATAAAATTAATTTTTATAATTAAAATTTATGTTGAATAAAAAAAATAGTTTGATTCAAATCAAAACGCAAGCCCAGCTCACGGGACTGAACCAGCCCGGAAAGGGGCGAGATCCGGTTTAAGCAAAACGATGCCTGCAGCTTAACGTAACGCGCATTTCTTCTCACACCTGGTTCAGATTGCCGGATTCGGAGACGCCGATAGAGGGCTGCAGGAGCGAGAGGGGAGACAGAGAGAGAGAGAGAGAGAGAGAGAGAGAGAGAGAGAGAGAGAGGATGGCAAATCAAGGAGCGAAGAAGAGAAAGGAGGAGAACAAGCAGCATATGTTCAAACTCCTACGCCTTATCATCGCCTGTAACGTATGCAATTCCTACCGATGTGTTTTTTCTGTTGGCAGCTGATCGTAAGATTTGATTGCGCAGTTGCTTCCTTTTGCATACTTTCTTTGATGTTCGCTTGAGGAAGGATAGCAGTATCATCAGGAGGGTTTGTGAGATCAAGAAGATTAAGAGAGGATCTTCCTTGTTTGTACGAGTCCAAATGCTTTTGTTTATAAAAAGGACAAGATTAAGTAAATCGGTTGGAAGAACAGAGCTCTCTTTGATGTAGAGGCTGATGGAAAAGAGGTGAGCTTTGCGGGTTTAGGCGTATTTGAGTCGGCGTGAAAGAATGAAATTAGAAGGAAGGCGAAATTGGCGTTTTGATTCATATGTGTGCTGCTAAGGATAATTTAGAAACATGTTTGTCATTATAAAGGCCAATAAGTTTTCGTTTATTTGAGAACATACCACAATCTTCCTTTTATACCTCGTTCTTTGCTGGTCATGTGGTTCTTAAGTTATTTTGCTATGTTTAGTTTGATAACGTGCACTGATTTTTCTGCTATAACTTTACCGCATAATGAAAAATTATGCTTCGTAACTTTATTAAAAGTAGAAGATAAGTAAGAAAGAATTCAAGGACGTGAACTGTGGAGCTCCCTCATGCCAGAATCTATGCTGCTGGTATACTTAAGGTTCAACCTAGTGTTCAGCTGCTTAACGCTACAGACTAGACAATGGAGAGTTGCTAACACTAAACTCCTCAAGCATTGACTAGAGTAAGATTGTTATTGTTCGATGGAGAAGTTGAAAATAGATTATATGCCTCATACAATTAAAGATGATTAACCTATTTAAGATTGTGAAGGCAAGTTCTACTAATGTATGACCTAGTCAGAGTTTTATTTTTTTTCATGTGTTCATTTTTTAAACAGGATTAACCTAAGATACTTGAATTGATATTTTTTGAATGTGAAGGCTCCTGTTGGAATTTTGTAAAGCTTGCTAGACCCTGTAAAAGTTCTATTAATGTATGACCTGCTCAAAGGTTTAATCACTTGTATGTGTTCTTTTAGAAATATGCGAATGGACCATATTAGAAATGATAGTATTAGGGTGAAGAAGAGTGTCGTACCTACATAGGACATGTGGGGGAGGGATGTTTAAGGTAGTTTGTCATGCCCATCATTAACCTCTATTGTCCCCTAAATGTAAATATTAGGAGATACAAGTTACAATATCCAAGAGAGGGGAGAGGATGATGGAAAAGGGCTTGGGATATTTTCATTACATGACTTCGATTCACTTTCCCTCACAAAGAGCAACTCCAAATAGTTGAGGATTAAATTTAGTTTGGGATTAAATTCTTTTGTTGTTGTTTAAACGATGATTCCTTTTGAGGTGTTAATCGTTAATTTCTTTTAAGATAGTATATATCCATTTATAGCATACAATCTACTTTTAAATTAATCATTTTTTAATTTCTTTTTATTCTTTAAGTTCAATTTTGTATTTTTCTTTTTGCATTCTAACATCAGAAGCTATAGAATTATCACCATGATGTTGGTCTGTATCAATGCGGAAATTAGTGCACCATTTCAATTTTTGGGTAGCAAATAGGTGCACAATGCAGGTTCATGCGAGACCAACTATTAGTGGAGAACTATGAGCATCACAATCCATATGTTTTTGGTAAACAGTGGCTTGAGCCTGATCAATGTGACCTCCTTTTTGAAGAGGCATCCCTTATTCCAAAGTTACGAGGCTATTTTGTCAAGTTCTTTAAAGAGAGTTATCTCGCACCCCTAAGTATTTTTTACCTACCCACCTTTGTCGATTTTGGGTACAAGCACCCTCTTGTTGAAGGTCATTCAAGCTTGTCATTGGAGTATGGCATGTGTTACTTCAGTGCTTTAGGACTTAGTACTTGGATTTGACTTGAGGGATTTTTTTCTACCCCTTCTTACCCTGAAAAAGCAAGTTCATCTTGTGTCCTTGAACCGATAACCATGTTTTAGCTAACCTAGCCTCCTCCTCTCTAGGGACCAATAAGGAGTAGTGTAGGAATATTCATCTTTTATCCATCAACTATGCCTTTCAGCTTGATCTTAAGCCTTGACTCACCCTTTGTGAACAAACCTTGTGGAAAAACCTTTAGGTTTACGAGGCATTAGATTCTCATTGATATTTGTGCTATTGAAATTGACATTCTTGTTTCCTCTTTATCTACACTTGCTTGCGTGGGTACTTTCCTCTAAGGTGGAATGCTTTGTGAGGCAACTCGAGATACACCATTAATGACATTTTTACTTTGTATAGATATTTTTTTGCTTTGTATAAGCTTTTTTTGATATATACAGACATTTTTTTGGCTTCGTTAATGCAAAACATGCTTGTATGAAGCAAGTAAACGCTTCTATGAAGCAAAAAAAGCATATAAAATCTTAAATATAATAAGTTGTGATAAATATCTTATATGAAGCAATACTATGCCTATTCAAAGCAATAAAATACCTGTACGATGCAAAATAATTCACATGCGAAACATATAGCCTATATGAAGCCAAAATATTCCTATATGAAGCTAAAAAATGCATATTTGAAGTCAAAAAAATGCCTATACATAACAAAAATGGTAGATAATGGCATTTCTTCGCCATTTCTAGCTTGGTGCCACCAATGGCTCTTGTATGCACATGCGTTGAGTTCTTATTTTTTGCCAAAAAACTAATGTAGTGCGCTGACCAAATCCAATAATTTTTTCCATCAATGGCACAAGCACATTGTCATTTGACATGTCTACTTCCTTAGAGAATGACTGGAGGGGCTATTTACATTGTCTTTTTTTCATTTACTCAATTTCTCCATTTTGATATTTTATTTTTGATGTGTTGGCCATGATTTGTGACAGAATGCAACTTGCTATTAAACTATTAAACTGGCAAGCTGCCCAAGGCAGTTAAATTGAATGACTTGGGACGAAATTCTTTTATTTATTAGAAAGACACTCGCCCAAGCAGTTGTTTGGTGGACATTTAATTTATGTGTCATGCTTGCATTTTTGTTGATTTTGTGCTGGGGGGAAATTGATTTACTGCCTCTACCTTCTCTATGCAGCTTTCTGGCATGTTTGAATGTATTTCTTTCAATATGAGGTTTTGTTAGATTAATGAACTCTTCAGAAGTGTTATATTTTTTTTCCTGGTGATGATATGGTATCTATCTTGTTTCCCTTCGCATTATCTTGAGCTTTTTGTGATAATGCAGGTCATATACATCTTGCTCAGGTTAATCGTATTCCACTCCAGTTTTTCTTGGAAACACTGGGTTGGTCTTCTTTTGACTTCCTGTGCTTATGGGATTTCATATCAACTTCTTGCAAATATGGCAAAGCCATCATACTCAGATAACGGGGAACTTTTGGATGGAGGGTTTGATATGACCACTGGTGGAATATGTGGGTGAGTCAGTTCTTGTAATATCTCGTGCTTCAACCACTTTGAATGCTGGTCTATATTGAGATTACTGGCAATTAGATATTTCCTATCGTACAATTGCTACTATGGAAAAACCATGTACTTTTAGATTGAGTCAAAGTGATTAATGTGATACCATCTATATTGGGATTGAACTGTTTCTCTGTGAGTTTTTTACTGGTTGATGCCTCTATATTATTTCAAATTAGCTCAAAACTCTTGCCATATGCAAAACTTATTGGTAGCTTGATTTCAATATGAATGTTTTTTAAGAATTATGATGTTAAAGTCTCAGGATACTTGTTCGGTGACATGGCTTTATAGTTTCTGGAACTATTTTCTGCTTCTGTTTTTTGCAATTCGTGGTTTATCATGCATTTCATAGGATCTAGTAAAACTCGACTAGGAAATATTGCTTCAATTCACTTGGCCAGACTCCAAAGTGGCACTTGGATTAGCGCTTAGCTACAGTTTTCTTTTTTGGGGTTTAATTTAAGATACTGCTATACCTTTTGGTTTAATTGAGGTTTGAAGTTGAAAATTCCTTAGATTATAAGTGCTACACCTGAGTCTAATTTGGACCATGGCTTGGTGAAGTCTCTTTTGAAAATGGAGCTAAGTGGGTGAATCATGATCATATATCATTTTTCATTCACGTTCTTACTTTTGATGAGTTTCAATCTTTTTCAATATTAACTATTGTGATACTTCTATCAAAGGATTGTTTGGTATTGCTGGTTAGAATAAAATTTGATGTTACTTGTTTTCTATTCGTCTATTCTTAGACTATTAAAACTTATCGTTTCAAAAAATTGATGTATCCATGTCGTTCACACATCAAATACGATAGTTTCCGATACACCTTAGATGCCTATTAAATTATCCACATAGCGTCTTCAAAAAAACATTACTTAAATATGCATAGGATACACATGAAATACAATATGGATAAACATTAGATACGCTAGATGCCAAATTTAGTCAATGTATTTTTTTAAATTAAATAAAACCCCACACGATTCCTCACATCTTTCATCTCGGATTCTTGGTAGGTGATATCATGTATCTTTATTCGCTCTTCACATTTTTGGACAAAGCCTCATCTCCTTACCTCATTAGCATCGCTGCACTTCTTTATCCTTGAGTATCTCTCCCCTTAGCTTTTCTTCTTGCTTGTAAAGAACGAGCATTCTATGATTCTATCAAATGAGTTACAGCTTCATTTGAAGTATATATACACCCTACCAAATTTACATATCCTTGTATCACAACCATGCTTTATAGTTTTTAGACACTTTATCTGCTATTTTCTACATGATTGATGACTTCTTGTTGGTCATGAACTAAGAAGTGGTTAGTGTTGAGGACGTCTGGTCCTCAATCTTAGTAGATGTGTACTATCAATTTCGAGATTCATTTGCACAATTATCACTGTTGGTTTGGTGAATGTGTAAAAGGAAGTCACAGAAAACATGCCGCCAGCCCCAAATTCTTTGTGCCTGCCCATAGCTCCTTTCTTTAGGAGTGATGATTCAACCAGCCTTCTTGTTGTTAATGACAAGTTATCTATTTGTTTGCTTTGGACTGACGAAATATCATTTTGTTAAGTAAATGTCCTATCATATGTTAACAAGTATTGAGCTGCTTGTTGGTTCATCTGATTCATTTCTCATTGATTTGGATTTTAGCCTGACGAGAAATATCGCACTGCTATATCTGATATTTTAATGTGTTCGTGCCAAGAATTTCTTCAAATTGTTCTTTGGTGTTTAATGATACCTGCTATCTTGATATGTTCTTTGCAGCTATTTGCATGATGTGATTTACATAACAAGCTTTGTACAGCTGACATCCATTATATCAGGCAAATTTTGGCTCACTTATTTGGTGGTAAGATTTACAACTTTGGCTTATATTCCATTCGCAATTCCTGATGAAATCTTGAGATTGAACTATGGCATTAAAAAAGGGTCAGGTATAGCCATCTGAAAATCTATAATTTTCATGCAGATACCAGCATTTGCTGCTTACAAGTCCTTTGGCCTCATAAAAGGGTTCCTATCACATGGCTCAGAGGTAAATGGTGAAGTTCTTTTTGAACCATAAATTAAAAATTTGTCATCTGGAACATGACATTTTAAAGGGTTTTTTATACATACCATCAATCTCTATATATATATTATAATACCCCATACCTCTCTGCACAAAAATAACTGCCATATAGTGTAAATTTTGTGAAGATACATGTAGTAATACACCAAGATTTTTGTGACATGTATGTAAATATCTCTATTTAAATAGGTTGTTTTATACACATTCCTGAAATATTAGTAAATTGTATGACCAATTTCAAATTTTTTGTCATACAAGACCCGCAATTCTTATCATCATTACTAATAGCCTTATCCCAATAATTTGGAGTCGACTTTACGAATATTGAATACTATTTTGCTATTTAATTTTAGCCAATACAATTCGAGGTGTTGACTCTGTTTAGTTTTTTATTTACAACATGAGACCTGCATTCTTTTTAACACCGCAATGTGGTCCCTTGAACTCATCGAAACCGGAAGATCAATTGCGTATTTCCCCCATTCTTTCATAATTACATACAAGCTTGGATTTCTTTTAATCACCAATATATAACATGGGGAATGCTATGTTGTGCTTACAATGATTGAGAAGCTTCTATATAATTGTCTAAGATCAGGAGTGTATTTCTTTCTCTAAATATAAATAGACAGGAAAATTTAACTAACGTCAAATTTAGAACTGTCAATGGAAGGTAATCAAAGGGTTGTTTTGTGGGTGAAAGTATTGGCTGTCTACAATGTACGATACAGAATTATTTTATAGACTGCCCTTTGTCATCACACTGCATGCCTCACTTTTCTTATAAGACCAGATTGATGTACATCACATAGCAGTCATATATACATACATGTTCTACACGGTGCATACAATGTATGTAAGAAATTTTCAGTCTTCAATCCGTGGTTCTTCGCGATTTTGAGGACGGAGGTGCAATTTCTTGTATTTTGAAACAAATTGGTATCTGACTGAGAAGTCTTGAATACAGGATGGAGCAGAGGATGAGAGAACTAGAAAGAAGAGGGAAAAGATGGAGAAGAAGGCTGCAAGAGGCAAGATTATTAAGTCAAGGGCGAGGTAATTAATTGTATGCTACTTATAATATGCATATCTGAAAGGTTTGATGGGCCAGTCTTCTTTAGCTTACATATATGCACATGTTTAATCCTAAATAAGTGAAATTTTTGGTGCCTATTTTCCTCTCAATGATTCTTTTTTGTCAGTTTATTGTGTATTTGATTCAATGTTATTGTGATATTGTCTCATGTTACATAATATTGTAAGTAATTACAAGATTATTCCTTTAAGGTGACGCCTACATTTGACTTGATTGATGGGCTAGTAGCCCGATACCTTAGACATAAAGGGCAGGGGAAGAAGGTTGACTCCTACGGTTGTGGCGCAGATAGTTAGAGTTGGCATTGTGGGGGTGAAATGCGTATCTTTCGGAGGAGAGGAGAGGCAGTTAGGTCGGGGGGTGATCCCTTTAAGTCACAATTTTCACGAACAAGCCCAAATAGGCTCAAAATATCCCAAAGGCAACCACTAGAACTCCAAATAAAACCCAACTAATCCCAATTCGTTTAATTTAGGTTTGACTTGACCCAAGTTGAACGTGAATGTTTTGATTTGGGCCTAATCAACTTAAATTAATCAAAATTTGATTCAAAATATATACAAGATAGTCTTAACTTGCTTTATCTTGTTGTCTTTGATGTGCAATGTTTTAGGATAGGGTAAATTGCATCCTGGCTCCTGCGGTTGAGAGGATATTATAAATTGGTCTTAATTTTTTAAAAACCTCAATTTTAGTGCATAGAGTTGTAAAAGTGTTATAATTTTGGTCGCTCTTTTAGAATCTTGTTTTTTTCATTAGCCTTGATAAAAAAAATATAAAATTTAATTATTTTTTGATTAGTATGAACTGTTTACATATTTTAAAGGACCATTATACTCCGTTCTCATTATTCTCTAAAATTTTAATAAAAATTTAAAATTTAATTTCTCTTTGTTCTTACTTTCTTTTTTTTTAAATTTAAAATTTAAAATATAAATGTTAATTTTTTAAAATTATATTTTAAAAAATTAAAAATTAATGATTAGGAATAATTTTATAATATAATGATAAAAATTAGTAATTATATTTAAATTAAAATTAAATAATAATATTTTTATAATTTAAGATTAATATTTAAGTTTTTAAAAAAATTGAATTAATTTGTAATGTTTTTTCGAACTGTAGGGATACGGTTCAATTTACCCTTTAGAATATTCTTAAATGTGCATTTTGTTTTCTCTTTGATAGAACTTAAGGCTTTGGAGTTTTGTTTTGGATAAAAAAAATTTATTTTTTTTTAAATTTAATATTAAAAAATTTTATTTTAATATTAGAAAGTGTAAAGATGTGAAATAAATTTGATTTTAATATTTGTATTTGTGTTGGATGTATAATAAAATTGATTTTTATAATTATGATTTGTGTTGAGTTAAAAAAATATTTTGAATTAAATGAAGCCTAATGTGCTCAATTGGTTGCCCTTAAGTGGCCTAAATCTTGCATTAAAAAACAAAAATGAGTATAGGATATATATGATGATCTAATGAATCATAGGTATATGATCCAAGAAATTTAACGAACATATATTAATTTATTAATTATCTCAAATTATAAAGCTCTCAAATTAAGTGGCCACAATAAATTTTTTAAGCCTTAACAACATGAAAAAATATTATCAAGAAAAAAAAAATAAAACAACATGAAAATTTACTATAAAAAAACAACCAACGTGAAAATAATCAAGAAGAGTTTGAATTACAAGGGAGCAGGGCATTTCGTCGAACACCTTGGGAACTCATCAACGCTCCTTTCCGTCGTAGCCTCCGAGCCTGAGGTACTTGTCCTTCCTCGTAAGCCCCGTGCACTCGAACCCCAGCTCGCCGGCGATGATCCTCTGCACGTTGTTAGCCACCTCAATCGCCGGCTTACCACCGCCGCCGCAGGTCTGCTCCTCCGGCAGCGCCGGCAGGAACGTGATCTCGAACTCCGGCCGCGGATTCATGAAGAAGAAGAAGGGGTCGGCGAACTTCCACCCACTGACGGTGCTCCCGAAAAACATGCTCTGCCGGGTGTTGATGGCGACGGGCACGATGCGGTCGCTGAGCTCGGCGAACAGAGGGCTGAACTGGAGCAGAAAAGGTTCGCGGCAGGTGGTCCCCTCGGGGCAGACGACGACGTCGCCGCGGCGGAGGAGGGCGGCGATGCGGGCGGCGTCGGCGGCGCGGTCGCGGGAGAGGGCGGTGGCGGGGATGGGGGAGAGGAGGCGGGAGAGGCGGGAGACGCTGTAGGTGACGCAGGAGACAGGGCGGCCGAGGGCGACACTGACGAGAATCGGGTCGACGCCGAGTCGGTGGTTGCAGACGAGGAGGGAGCCGGCGGTGGCAGGCGGGGGGTGGCCGCGGATGGAGAGGCGGACGCCGGAGAGGCGGTAGGTGTGGCGGACGAGGCGGGCCGGGACGGGAAGGTTGAGGAAGACGCGGAGGAGGGAGAGGAGGAGGCCGAAGGGGAACCAGAGGAGAACCAGAAGGGCGGTCGCCGGCTCCGGCCGCGGCACCAGCCGGCCGTCGTGGAAGAAGGTGCGAGTCTCCAGTTCGGGTGGTGGAACGCGCGCGGCGCACGGGTCCGGCGGAACCATGTAGCCCTCCTGAACGGGTCAGCGAGGTGCTCAACAGGTCAAATATTTTATATATTTTTTGTTTATTTTTAATGAATATTAACTTGACATTTATGTAATATTTAAAATTATAATTATGATATTATTGTAAATAACTTTTAAATAGCAATTAATATATAATATTATAAATTTTTGTATATTTTTCCTAACTACAGTGGTGCGAATATATTGTGTTTAATTAAATTATTTTTTATTTAGCAAATTATTATTACTGCTTTATAGAAATTAATGTTTTATATAATAAATTTATCTTTTTAATCAAATTGGATATCTACAGTTATTACAATTTTTTATTACATTTATTTTTATTGATTGATAATAATATATAGTCATTTTTTATTATATGCAAATTATTTTATATATAATAATTTTATAATATATATATATATATATATATATATTTAATATTAAGTATTATAATCTATATATTATCCGCAAATTTTTGAAATATATGTATACTAAATTAATTTAATAGTTATATAAAATAATTAAAAAATTTATTATATAAATGATAATTATAATTATTTTTATTTGAAATATTATGAGATATTATATAAAAAGTGTGGAAGGCAAATTACCTTTTCTTAAAAACTTAATTTATCATTTTTTTTTGTAAACACTGTCTAATTCTGCTGATCAAATTTGATATTAACAGTGGCCATTGATCAAATTTGAAATTATAAAAATACTGTAATTTAATTTTAAAATTATTAAATTTTATCATTATACTATAAATTAATCCTAATTATTAATTTTTAAAATTTTACTATAATTTTAAATTATTAATATTTATATTTTTAAATTTTAAATTTTTAGAATATATAAAATAATAAACAGTAGAAATTAAATTTTAAATTTTTTATAAAATTTTAGACCTAAATAATAATTTGTTAATTAATAGAACATAATAAAAATAAAAAATTTATGTAATAAATCTCACTTAATGAGATTAAAATTTAATTTAATTATTATTCTTATTGTATAAATTTTTTTAAAAAAAGTGATAAAAAAGAGATATAATTGTGCCTTAAAATATATAAAAAAATAATTAAATTTATATTTTTTATAAAAAATAATAAAAAAAGGAAAGATTCTTAAAAAATAATTAAAATTGTAGCACTCTTTTAGAACCAAATTAAAATTGAGATTATTATTTTTTTTAAATTTGAGACTAATTTAAAATATTCTTCAGACCTCAGAAACTCCTACGCAATTTACCCTGAATTTTAATGTGTAAATAATCGTTTTCTAAGGAATTCAGCCAAAATTTAGCATCTGAAGCAGCACTGACCTTGCACAGAGCCATAAACGGGTGGTCGGAATCCCGATCCCCAAGCCCTAGATCCGGCAAATCATTCTCATATTCCATCAGAATGGCGTCCCTTTTCCTCTCGCCAACGAGCACACCGGCGCCGGCGACCAGTCCGGTGGCCCTCCCAGTCCTCCGATCCACCTTCAGCTCCGTCCCCAGCACCCGATCTCCGCCCAAATACTCCCGGACGAAGGGCTCCACAATCACCGTCGGATTCGCCGTCACCACCACCCGCCTGCGCCGGCAAGCCCGGAATACCCGCCAGCTGTCGGCCCGGACGTCGGCGGCGTAGAAGCGCGGGAGCACGGCGCGCGCGGCGAGCTCGATGTCGCGGATCCGGATCCCGGCGGTGGCGACGAAGATCATGATCTGGATGCCGGCGGATTCTGAAGCAAGCCTGTAGACAGCGAGTATTAGAGGGGCAAGTATGAGGAGGGCGGCGCCGCGGAGAAGGCTGCCGGCCTCGGTGGCGAGGAGGAAGAAGTAAGGGAAGGAGCTGCGGGAGACGAGCAGAGTGCCGTCCAGGTCGGCCGCGACGAAGTGAGAGTCGCGGCCTGAGGGCTCGCATTCAGCGATCGTGCGGAAAGGGCGGCGGTGCTCCGGCGACGCCATGGCCGGCGGAGTTCTCACTGTTGGACGGCTGAAAAGTCACGCCGATGCGCTTATAATACTTCGACGGTTGGAATTTTCTCTTGACATTGGTCTTGACGTACAATTTTTATTGCACATAAAAAGATTCCATTTTCTTAATATTCAAATAATTACAATTATTACAAAATTATTACACAAATTATTCAAATTTATGATGTCATTGAAATAATTTTAAAAACAATGATCAATTTATTGATTACTTTAAACTATAGGACTCTAAAAATTAATTTTTCTCTACAATCTAAAACTATATTATCATTCAAATTACTTGATCACTAATCCCAAATCCTTCATTTTTTTCTTAATTTTGATAATAAAATTTGCACTAACAATTAAGATTTTTATGTATGAAATTTATTTTATGCAATTTATGACATGGGTTTGCTAATATTAATGAGCAAAGGACATATCCTTGTCGAGTTAGGTTGAGTAGTTGGATGGCTCAACATTTTTTTAGTTCTCGTCTGGTTCAAGTTTTTTTTTTAACAAGAGGAAAAATATTTTATTTTTTATATTTAATAGGAAAGAAATTTATTTTAGTATCCATAAGGTGGTGAAGGATGTGCTGAGAGAATTCAAAGGAATGATTCTAAATAATAAAGATACTTGGTGGTGAAAAGATGATGTACAAAAAAAAATTAAGGAGAAGAAGATTTGTTATAGAGATTGGTTTAAAATAAAAATAAGGATAAGTGGGAGAAATATAAAGTAGCTCGACGAGAATCTAAGAAAGCAGTAGGCAATGCAAAAAATATGGCTTTTGAGGATTTATATAAGAACTTAGACACTAAAAAAAGAAAAAGATAATTATGTAAGATTGCCAAAGCAAGAGATATAAAAACTAAAGAGTTAATTAAAGTAAAATGTATTAAAGATGAAGCTTAAAAAGTATTTTTCATGTAAGAAGATATCAAAGATAGATGGATGAGTTACTTTCAACAGCTTTTCAATGAAACTTCTGAAAATTCAATTGATCTTACGAAATTCAGCACCCAAAAGAAAGTAAAAATTACTCTTACATCCGACGTATTAGTAAAGCTGAAGTCTGAAAAGTTTTAAAAAAGATGAAGTATAAAAAAGTAATAGGACCAAATAATATCCCAATAAATATTTAGAAGTGCTTAGAAGATGAAGGAGTTTCTTGGCTCACTAGATTGTTTAATATAATTTTGAAAACTAAAAGAATGACAAATAAATAAAAAAAGAGTATATTAGTACCTATTTATAAGAATAAAGGCGATGTACAAAATTGTGTCAATTATAAAGAAATTAAATTAATGAGTCATATTTTAAAACTTTGGGAGAGGGTGATCGAACAGAGGTTACTCCATAATACTAAAGTATCAGAGAATCAGTTTGGTTTTATGCTAGGTAGATTTACTATAGAAACATTCATTTCTTAAAGAAGTTTAATGAAGAAATTTAAAATGAAAAAGTAAAATTTACATTTGGATTTTATTGATTTGGAAAAAGCTTATGATAAAGTCTCAAGAGAAATACTTTGGAGAGTTTTAGAAAAGAAAGGGATTTGCACTACTTATATTCAAGTTATTGCTCTTTCATGTATGAAAGAACTGTTACTTGTGTTCGGATACAAGGAGGTTTGATTAAGGATTTTCCTGTTATAGTTGGATTATACCAAGGCTTGACTTTAAGTCCGTATATTTTTGCTTTGATTATGGAAGTTATGACTAGACATATACAAGATGAAGTGCCTTAGTGTATGCTTTTCGCAAATAATATTGTCCTTGTTGAGAAAATAAAAAAGGGAGCTAAAGCAAAATTAGAGTTTTGAAGAAATGCTCTAGAATCTAAAGGTTCTTATCTCAGTAAATCAAAAACTGAATATATGGTTAGTAAAGAAAGAAATATTTATATTGGAGATATGATAATTGGTGATCAAATTGTCAAGAAGAGTGAGCGCTTTAGATTAATTAATTATTCACATTTATATTTTTTAACTTAATTATATCAGTGAAATGGACTGGGTTAGTACATTAGATGAATTAAATTTATCCAACGGAGAACGCCCGATGATCAGAAATTTACTAATTTGTCTATCTTAATATAGTTAAGTTAATTAATCACTAAATTTACATCATGCAATTTTACTTACTGCATCTAACTTACTAATATTTATTTTTCTATACCATTAATATTTACTTATTATAATACTAATATTTACTTTCTACACATTTTTTTTACTAATATATACTTATTATAATTTTTTTTTACATACTAATTTTTATTTTTTTTATAACTTTTTGTTAATATATTTTTTTTGCACATATTTATACCATCTACATATATACTAATATATATATATATATATATATACATATATAATATATTATTATTATTTAAAAAAATATTTGTATTCACACACTTTACATCTTATATTTTAGTAAATTAAATTTCTATATATATATATATATATTATTACGTAAGTGCCACTTTAATATTACTCATTTACTCTTGTTCAAAAGATTTGAGTAAACCTTTTTATTCAAAAAATAATAAAAGCTTAACAATAGTTCTTTAATGTGCAAGTGGACCTAACAATATGCAAGTAGACCTAAAAATAGTTCTAATGTGCAAGTGGACCTAACAATAAAAACCAAATAATAAAAGCCTAACAATTACTCACTTACCTCCTATTTGATGTGCAAGTAGATCAATAATATTATTATTTTACTGAAGTGATGATTTTTGATATAACATAATTTTTTTTTTGATAAAAAATATTTTATGATGTTTTTTGATATAAAAAAAAGTAAATTGCATCCATGCTTTCAGAAATTTAAAGAGTATTATAATTGATTTTAATTCTTAAAATTTTTTAATTTGAATTCCTTTTGTGCTCTCATGTAATATCAATTAAAATATAATTATTATTATTTTACTATTATATAGTAAAATTATTCCGACTCATTAATTTTTATTTTTTAAAATATAAATTTAAATTATTAATATTTATATTTTTAATTTGAATTTTTTTAAAAAAAAAGAAATAAGAGAAATTAAATTTTAAATTTTTATTAAATTTTGAAAAAAAATATGAGAATAAAAAGCTATATTAGTTCTTTAAAATATAGAAATTATTTAATTAGTCAATAAAAATAATAATTATATTTTATATATTTTATCCAGAAATACTTAGGACCAGCTTGCAAAGCCCTCCCAATCTCAAAAGCCTGGATGCAATTTACCCTAAAAAAAGGTGAATTTTTTATTTAAAATATTATGATTTTGATTAAAACATTCTATAAATTTTTTCATTCCATTTTTCAACACAAATCCTTTCGGTCCTCCTGCAAATCATCTTTTTGCAACCTTCGTCGTCACCGGGCTGATAGATCTGATCGGGTAGATCTGATCGACTGAAACCATGACAAAAATTGCATCTTTGTGGAGATTCGCCGGTAACCGCTTCTCCTCTCCATCTCTCTCCCTCTCTCCTCGCCTCTCTTCGTTGTCATTCGTCGCCGGCGCCGCCAGTGCCTCCGACGTTGTGGTCAGGCTCTTCTCGGCGGATCGCAGATGCATTCACATTCTAAACAAGCGCGACAACTTCCTCCTGCGGCGTCAAGCTGGCACGATCGGGCATCACTTCCATGGTAACGTGTCCTTTGAAAGATGCTGGTCGTTAGGGTTCGAGTTTTGGGATTGAAAATTGATGATCTTGCTATGTGACGTTGTATCATATTTTTCAATTCCTCGAGTCCTGTCAGTACGCTTCTGTAGAAAATCCGAGATTTCCTTTTTTTGGCGTGTGTACTTGTTAGAAAAAAAAAACGGTCCACTCGTACTTCTGTTTTGTTTGATCTTCTCCAAGTTTTGGTTTATAGTTGTTGGTATTAAAGTGTGGTAATGCATGTTTTTAAAGATTTGCAGGTTACTTTCTTCCTTATGGCAGGCATAAGATGGGGATCCGGTGCAACAGCCACAAGTCATTTTCCTGTCATTACTGACCCAGAGATACAAGCTGCATTCAAGGATTTAATGGCTGTGAGTTGGGATGAGATCCCAGAATCTGTTATCAATGAAACAAAGAAGGCATTGTCTAAGGCTACTGATGATAAGGTTGGGAAGGTGGCTCTAGAAAATGTTTTTCGTGCTGCTGAAGCTTCGGTGGAGTTTGGTAGCACTTTAGTCTCTCTGAGAATGGCACTTGATGATCTTTGTGGGTTAAGTGGCGAGGTTTGTCCTGGTTTTGTTATCTGAATTGAAATGATTATCTGATGTGTTCTGATTGCATTAATATGCAGAATGTTGGGCACTTACCGGAATATTTGGAGGATGCTATGAGAGCAGCTTATAAACGCTACATGACTTATCTTGATTCCTTTGGCCCTGATGAAGCATTTTTACGGAAAAAAATCGAAACTGAACTTGGCACAAAAATGATACACTTAAAGATGAGGTGTAGTGGCATCGGTTCTGAGTGGGGAAAGGTATAGCTTCTTATACATATTGTTTCCCTCTTTGTAAATCAAACAACTTTTGATTCTTTATCTTGACTTCATGTCGCATGTTTCACTCACTTTGTAATTCGCTGTGGTAAAGGATTTAAGTACTTGACAGACAATTAGAGTGAAACTTATTATGATGTCCTCACCAATTGCTCCATGTAGCTGATGGTAATTCTTTTCTTTTATGCTTCTATAATGATTCCCCCCAACATCATTTGTTGTATGTCAGTGCCTTTATCTTTACATAAATTTTCACCTTCCTATAAATTCACTTCTAGTAATATTTATATATCATATGTCCAATTATGCATGCTTCTAGAGACTTACCTTCAACAGAATCAACTCCACCATCCTCCTCTTACCTTTCCCTGCATATATCTCACGATCCTTTCGTTGGCTTACTTAATTCTTTTTGAAGTGACAAGGAAGCCATCAGTGATTTGGTAATCGAGACCGGGGCATTTGGTCCAATATGTAAAACCATGCTTGCTAGAGAACTAAAGCACTGACAGTAGAAGAATCTAGCAAGTCCATAAAAAATTAAGGGATAACTAAAAGGAAGAAACCAGCATTGATAAGCTCAAACATCAAAGCCAGATCTCTAGAACAAGACCTAACAACAACTTGAATATAGCCAAGCTTTGGTCCTAAGATCGCCCTGGTTGAAAGAGAATCCCAAGGCCTCAAGATCACAAATTGGTTTGAGATATGACATCTTGGATCACTCGAGAGGAGACTGGCCTTGACATTGTGAGTTCCCTTAGGCCAAAAGAAATCCTAACATCGAGAGAGAGCCTGTGCAAAATCGGGTGTCTAAGTGCTCGTGGTATCAAGACGTCGATGACATCTCAAGCGAGAAGTTGAGAGAAGACCTCAAGAAGATGCCCCACCAATTGTTACCCACTTCCATCGTGAAATACAAGAAGCTTTGGTAGGTTCCAAATGCTACCAGAATACATGTCGAAAAGTAGAAGTAAAGGCTGCAAAGCAGCTATTGTTTTTATAGATGAGGAAGGGTGTAATGGTGAAATGGGAAGAAGAGTAAATGGGTCAAATTGTTAATCAACCACACTTGATAAAAGCCTTCTATAAATATGAGTAAAATCAATGTAAAGAAAGAAGAAGGTTAGTGGACTTAAGAAATTTTTCACATTTCTCCATTGTTCCCCTTCATCCTTGCCTCCTCTTCTTCTCTGGCAAACCTCCAGAGATAGAGAGAGAGAGGCAGGGATGGATTAACTAATCAATCATAGGTTGATTGTCTAGTTCAGACCTGTTATGATGTCTACAATCCAAGTTTTCAGACCATTAGTAGATCATTGGATGTTTTCAAGGTCTGTGTGTGGAACATCCAAACTGTAACTGGAGTTGTTCATTGGAATGCATGTGACTAGAAAGCAGGCTTCCTTAACAATATGATGGGATGAATAACATGTTCATACAATCAAAATTGTTTGGGTTAGGAGAGACAAAAGTGGAATGCCTTTTCATAATTCGTGCACAAACTATGGGAGTAGAGTACAAGAATAATTACAGAGAGGAAAAAGTACGTTAAACATGTAAGTGTAAAGAAGAAAATCCACATGACCTAGCCTACTCAAACAGTTTTCTACCACTAGAATAATGAAATTATGTTGTTCTTCTCTAAACCACTGTTATATATATATATATATAATGCTAGCAGAAGCTTTTATCAATAGGAAAATAACATGAACAAACTGACTGGCAATTTTATCAAATTCTTTGATTGAGATATCTTGTCTATTGGCTTTACTTGTGTATATGTTGAGTGACACAAGTATCTTCCCTTGTCTTTTTGTCCCAAAATAGCTCTTCTTGTTTTATAGTGGAAATTAGCCCTTGTCTTCCTTACATCATTTTAGGATTGTCCCTTCCTTTCCCTAGGTATTTCTTTTTAAGGAAGAGAGAATCCGAACCCTTTCACCTTGTCCAAATGAATTGCATGGAGAATGCGAAAGATAACCATAGAGTTTAGGCACAACTCAAGGGATGAATTGGGAGTTTGAAAAACATGATGTATTTTAAGATTTTTTTGTTTCAAGGTTTCCTTTTAATGAGAAAGGAAGCGGTGATTATCTTCAAGCTGATAGTATAAAATAAAAAATTTTAATCAATTAAAATATTGAATATGCAAGTTAGGTCAGGTGGAAAGGTAGGGAATACATAATCCGCTAATCAGCTGCTGTGGTTCAAGGAAAATAAAACATTGCTTACACCCTCTCCCCATTCTCCTTTCTACAGCATTTTTCATTGGAAATGCTCTTTGCTTACACAGGCGAACAGCCTCATACAATCCTTGCTTTGCAGGGATAGGGGATATCTAAACAACCTCTCTCTAAAGACTAGGAGCAAGCACACTTTTTATTCATGCTTGGTCTAAACAAATAATCAAGATGGAGAATGTTGCTTTTTTATGAAATCAGTCTATTTGAAATAATCTTACAATGATGAGAGCTATTAGTTGAAAGGAGAGTGTTGTCTCAAGTCAGTAATGAATTCTGAAAAGGAAAAAGCGTTAAATAGATGTTCAATTGGAGAGATTCAAGGTAACACTGAGAGGGTAAAACTTAGACATTCAATTCTTTCAACCATTGCTAATAAAAAAAAAAAATCTCTCAACTATTGGCCTAAAAATGGCAAAAACGAGCTATACTCTAAAATCACAATGTGTCTAAGGTATGGTTCAAGGATCATAAGACATGTCACCAAATAAGTGTGATATGTCAAATGTTTGTTGTTTAAATCCAAGAGTAAGTTGATTCTTTGTGGGGAATGATCGTGTAAGTCGTGACATTACTGTGGGAACCAACATTTAGGTTGGTGAGTTCCATCAGAAAATGCAAGTTTTGTAGACTCAAACGGTTCTCTTTTTGTTTTTGTGGGCATTGGGGTGAGATTGAAACCTATGACCTCCTTCTTAGGGACTGAGGAAACACACCACTTAGCTGACCAACTGATGGTAAATTAAATTGTTAGTTACAAGACACGATAATGCTCATCACTTAGCGAACAGGCTGATGTTGAATCAAATTGTCAGTTACAATAAACGAGGTTGTAAGATACGCGGTCTAAAATTGAAATTTTGTGCTTTACGAAATCATCAAAAGTATCAATAGAATTCATAGAGCTAGCTGAACATATGTGTTGTGTAGTTATTTGTGATTTTTTTGTTTCTTTTACAACAGTGGATATACACCTTGTATAACAGTTTTGCAAGGATTTATAAAACGTTTTTAAACATAATCGTGAAATCATTCATAAATCAGTCCAAAATATTAATATCATCATAAAAAGTAAGTTATTAATATACATAACTTGAATATTTAACTTTTCCTGCTGCAGATTTGTTTATGAATAATATTTCTTTGAAAACAATGAATATACTCCTATATAAAGGTTTTACAAGGGCAAAAATATCTCAAATATGTAATCTGATAATTTTTTGATAAATGTATCAAAAAATATGTATACAATAAAAGTAGTCTTTGCATCCTTCAATAGTTGAGTACTCTATTTTAAAGTAGAATTTTGTTATTTAGCTTGCTATAACAAGCCCCCTCACAAAAGCAAATAAATTACGTATTGTTGATTTTCTCGAATTGTTGAGTCACTGAGGCATTCATCTCTATTGCTTGAGACTTTTTCAAAGCCGAGGCTTCTTCTCTTATGGCATATTTTCGAGGCCTTGATATCCAAGTCTCAAGGATGCAGTTCTTAAGTCCGGGCCCTCAAGAGAGTTTTTCGAGGGTAATCTTTTCGAATCATCGAGAATAGTCTTCTCATGCCCTTGAAGATAGTGTTCTCCCTCGACTTAATAGACTCTTGCCCGAGGCTTTGTTTGTGCTGAAAATTGGGTATTATGCGGGTACCAATACCGCATGATGCCAAGTCCATAAGTTCCACTATCGCAGACACTGAGGCTCTATTTGGTTGAAGGAAAAAAAGATGGTTTGAAAAATTTTTGTGAAAAGTTTTAGAAAAATGTGTATGATGTGAAATAAAGTGAGTTAGTTATATTAAAAATTATATTGGATGTGAAATAAAGTGATTTTTAATGTTGGAATTTGTATAGGATGAGATATAAAATAATTTTTAAAGTTTTTTAAAAATAAATTTAAGATTTTGGCCATGACTAAAATAAGTCATTTTTTTTAGTCAGTTGCCAAACAGAACCTAAGAAAGCTAGATCTAGAGGGAAATTGTGAGCATTACGTTCATGCATTACTTCCATACCTAGATTAGCACGATTTATGATATCAGCCCAAGTGTTAATAACACGACCTTGGCTGTCAACTACAGATTGATTAAAATTAAAACCATTTAGATTAAACGCCATAGTGCTAATACCCAAAGCAGTGAACCAGATACCTACTACAGGCCAAGCAGCCAGGAAGAAATGTAAAGAACGAGAATTGTTGAAACTAGCATATTGGAAGATCAATCGCCCAAAATAACCATGAGCGGCTACGATATTATAGGTTTCTTTGATATCCTTGCTTCTCTTGTGTTAGTGTTTGACACAACCTTGTTTTTAGTGCCTCTCATGTTGATGACGCTTAAGAAGTACATTGAAGGTTGAATCCTCTGCGTCTTCGATGAGGCTCGACATTGTGGTGTTTGTTTCGTGTTCTCTCAAGAATAAAGCATGTCGATCCTTGTTATCTTTGTTGAGGCTTGCATTGTTGCATCGTACCTTAGATTCTCTCGAGGTGTTCAAGTTGAAGGTCAACTCTGACATCTTTGGAAAGGCTTGAGTTTCTTGTGTTGGGTAGGGCTGTAAACAAACCATGCTGAGCCCAAAACTAATACAAGACAATAGAGGATGGATATACAAATTTGAGATCTATTATTCTAGTGATAAATTATTCCCAAGGAAATGCAAATATTCCAGAAATAGACGTATTATAAATTATGAAAATTTCAAATCCCACAAATTCTAGACGTCTTTTTTTTGTTAGAGAAAATTGGCTAATTTTTTCCTTTTCTTGGTCATCTTAGATCATTTGATCGGTTGACTAAGGGCCTAGTCTGTTTATATACAATGTTTTAAATCTTCGACCAGGAAATTTGTGAAATGATCTTTTCATCAATTGCACATTAATTGAATGGTTTGATTGGGTGGATTTCCAGAATTTAATAAGTTGATCGTCTTCAATTATTTCATTGCCTGTAGTTATGGCCAACTGATCATGTTTTACTTCCGCAATCTGCAGGTTACCCTTCTAGGGACCTCAGGAATTTCTGGGTCTTATGTCGAACACAGAGCTTGATGGATAAGGAAATGCAAATGCCATCATGATCCCGTGTTATGCTGCGGAATCTGGTCCATACAGCTCTCTCTTAATAAATGTTATTGGCTATATTTGAAGCTCTATATTCTCAGGCATGCTTAATACTCTGACTTCCACCTCCTGTTAGCTGTTTTCGAATACTTCTGAAATTTTAGACAGTTAATAGGGAATGTCATATGTTTTTTGATTGCATTGCAGCTCCCTCGCCTTGAAGTAGTATTTTTGTTGTGCTGTGAGTTATTTACAATTGTGTTTGAATACAAAATTTTGTTGCTGTTGTTGTTGTTGTGAGTTATTTACAACTGTGCGAACTATATTGCCAGCATATTTCATCAATATATGTCATCAAATGTGCTTGTATGACATTAGATTTCAGCATTCAAATATCTGATACACTTTCATGCTTGATCTTTCAGCGTTTGGTAACATGATATGTTTGACTATTGCCATTTCCCTGAAGGTATTTTGGTGCTTTAATGGAAGTGTGTGTCTAAAATGAAATTGTGTTTAGAGTATGATCAGGTTCATTGTTTTCTGTAATGAGCCAATTTTGTGCTTTAAAACATTCTATATGTATAGGTTGATAACCTATGAAGCACGGACACACACGGGGACACGGGATACGACACGGCGACACGGTGATTTTCCAAAATATAGGACACAGACACGGCATGACACGCCAAATACAATAATAAAATTAACAATTTATACTTAAAAAAATATATAAAACATGATACAAACTTAAATTTTTAAGTATAAACAACTTGTAAATATTACTGAAGCATCATAAAATCAAGATGAGAACTTGAGAACAAAAGCCGTCGATATTAAAAAGATTTGAGATATAAATTTAGTGTTCACTTTGAGTAAGAGAAAATACAATTTCGCTTATTAGGACAATCACAGTGAGCACGATAATAAGAGAAAGTAAAAGCTATCAGCGTTGAAGATGAAAGAAGAATAAAGGTAAAGCTAGAATTTTAAACTTTTTGCGATTAGTTCATTTTCGAAAGACTTAAGGGCAACAAAAAAGAAAGAAATTTGATTTAACTTGGATAACTTAGAATTTTGATTTATATTGGGTAAAATTTATGAAATATAAGTACAATACAATGATACAGATACGATATAATACTGATATAGCAATATGACAAATTTAAGAAAAGTAGAATACAGATACGTGATGATACGGTTGTGAAACACTTTCAATTCTAATATTCGTATTTCCGTTGGAAATGAAATAAAGTTAATTTTTATAATTGAAATTTGTGTTGAGCAAAAAAATTGACTTCAACCAAACAAGGCCCTAGAAGTGTCTCAGAAGTGTCCTAAGGTGTCCTCGCGTGTCCAAGAAGTGTTCTTTAATTATTTTTATATTATTTTATTAGGACACGCCACATGACGTGTCCGACAAGGTGTCCCCGGGTATCCTCGCGTGTCCCCAAGTGTCTGTGTGTCCGACACGGACACGACATGGTTCTTGAAGTGTCCATGCTTCATAGTTGATAACATTCACCACTTCTCTCTAAATACCTCTTAAAGTAGTGTGAAGCATGTAAGACATGAGAGAAGGGTAGGTACCCAAAGTGAAAATACATGTCATGATGATCCGAGTCCCAAGTAAACTAAGTTAAGGAATGTGGGATTTCTGATGTAGCATTCTGGCTGGCTCATCTTCTCATTTGTCTTCTTCCTGATGATCTTAGTTATTCAAATTAGGAGTATTATTATCTTCTTCTCTGATTTTTCACTCACAGCTACTCGAATTACTGAAGTAGCAATATTTTCGACATTGGTGTCGAAAATCGCTCCTCTCTCCTTGTTTTTGGGATCGAAAGTCTTCTTTTCGACCCCATCATCCTCTGCTCTAAGCAGGGAAGCCAAAAGGGTCTGTTGGAATTCTTTCGAGGGACATTCTCCAGAAGGGTCTCTGGTTCCTTTGAGAAGCTACCAAGCTGTGAAGATGAAGGAAGGCTTGTGATGGCCTTGCTAAACCAGGAATTCCTTCTACAGTAGGTAGCTAGAAGGAATAGAGGCTGTATGATGATGAGAATCCTCTCAAGTTGTATCGATTCAATTTTGACTGAGTCTTCGAGTCACGAGAAAACTTGAGCTCGAGTCGAGCGAGGTTAGTACGAGTTTTGAGCAAAAATAATATATGCGAGGTCTATTAATTAGTAGCAATTATCAGTTACCTAATCAAGTGGGCTTATCCGATCATAGTTTTTGGGTTCTTGTAAATGACGAACGTTTAATGTTTACTATTTTATTAGTTAGAAATCGATCAAATGAATAATACCCCCTATTACGATTCATTTTTGATAGCAAGCTTTTGTGCTCTTCCTATCTTGTTATAATGACACTCTCGTGCCATTACTATGTCACACAACTCAAATTTTTTACACCAAGCTTCCACACTCTTGTTACGCTCTCACAATTGCGGGCTCTCATGCTAATTCTACGTTGCTGCAATCTCTGTGCCGACAGCCTCTCATTTTCTTATTTATATTATTTTACAATTCTTCGAGCTTTAACTCTTTGTTGAAGGGTATCGTTGCCTTCAATTCAAGTTTCTTGTTTGTACTATTTCGCAATATAAACTCTTTGTTTTACTATAGACTATGTGATACCTACTTCTTGATTGTAGGTTGTCATATTTTTAGATATATTATCTTACAAACTCGATGAATTGAGCTTAGAGGCACCTGAATCACAATTAAGGGAACTCGCGACTACTAATGAGTCATTCTGTATCTCCTTAAACTGACCAATGTATTAATTTTGTAGGTTGATCTCGGACAATGGATTCATGGGATTTTGTTAGGGATTATTGATTGCCTCATCGAAATTTATTGTGACGTTACATTTTTTTAAAAAAAATTTTATAAAAGCTTGTCTTCAAGAAATCTTTAAGAGTCTGTTTGTTTATAAGATTAAATTTAATAAGATTAAAATTAAATTTGAATAGAGATTTTTTTATTAAAAATTATGAATGATGTGAAATAAAGTTGGTTATTATATTGGGATATGTGAGGGATGTGATATAAGTTAGTTATTATTTTGGTAATTTGTCTAGTATGTGAAATAAAGTTAATTTTTTAATATTAAATTTTATATTTGATGTGATATGCTTGATTTAAATTAAATTAATTTAATTTTCAATGGCCAAACAAACGGAGTCTAAATCGTAGAATTCTAAGAGCTTGGTTTGGCTAAAAATATCACATCTAATTTTAATTCTTTATTTTACTTTCTAGCCCGATAATTGTTCATATAAGGCTCTAATTTTATGGATTTAAGGTTAATTTTATTTTCCTGAGCTTAAATTATAAGGATGTTAACTTAATTTCAAATTACCTTTAAAATGTTGAATAAAATCATGTAATGCTATTAAGGTCTTATTTGGTTCAAGAGTTAAATTTTGGATAAGAAAAAAATATATTTTATTTTATAAATTTAATGAAAATAAAATTTAATTTAATATTAAAAAATATGTAAAATATAAAATAAAGGTAATTTTAATGTTTGTATTTGTGTTGAATGTGAAATAAATTTAATTTTTATAGTTGAAATTTGTGTTGAGCTAAAAAAAATATTTGAATTAAACGAGCCAGTACTACGATGCAGTAAAAAATAAAAGGGAGTGCAAAAAAATATTCCGTCAACATTATTTTGTAAATAAATGTGTTATTCAGAAGATTAAATATTAATTTATTCAAGAATGCTTTAATCCAGTGGATCTATAATTTTTTTCAACTCTATTTTTCATATCTCAATTTAAAATTTGCTGCAAACTTTAACTCAATCTATAATAAAATTTTAATTTTGAATTGAGATTTATATGCCCAAACTCTAATACCCTTAGGTTGTTGAGGTTTTTCGAGCTTTTCGTGCTTATCTAACCTTTTGTAATTTGCAGGAATATCGAGTTAATACAAATCTCACAAAATATTTATTTTGCAATGCCAGTAAAGAATCGACCATTCATCTCCTAAAGGACTACAAGTTCACGAGCAAATAAGATAATATATATAGAAGAAATAAACGCTCGTCTCAAAATCGGGTCAAAATAGAATTTCGTACTGCAGGATCTTTGACCTCACACTCAATTGGTCCTATCCCTCCACTTCTACAATCTGATATTATATTTCAATTTTTACATTATTTTTTTATCTTAAAATTATCGCATCACGAGCTCTTCAGACGTGATCGAATAAGATTCAGGTCGGTCATCAATCGCTAACATGAGCTGACACGATGGTATCTTCAAGTAAATTTCTATGACTTTAGAGTTTTTGGCATCTCTATATGGACACACGAACAAATTTACTTTGCCACGGCCAGATCTTCAGCTCAAATATATGTAAATATGAACTTTTATAGAGGCATATAGGTAAATTTCCTATATCAAAATTTGAAAATTTGTGGCCAAATGTGTAATACATCTTAAATTCACATAGCGTTAGTAATTTATCCACACACACACATATATATATATATATGCATATAATTACTTTTTTATTTAATTTATTTAATATATTTTTCTTATTTATTTAATTTAATTAATTAATTATTTTTTAATATTTTTTTCTACTTTATTTATGTAATATTTTTTAGATCACTCTCTTTAATTAACTACTTTTTTTTATTTAATTTGATTATTATATTTTTCTTATTCATTAAATTTAATTAATCATTTTTCTTATTTATTAAATTTAATTAATTAATTATTTTTTAATATTTTTTTCTACTTTATTTATTTAATATTTTTTAGATCAAAAAATAAGTAAATAAAAAACTATTATAAATAAAAGAAATTTAAAGTATAAATTTAATAATAAAATATTTAATATTAAAAAATAAAAAGATAAAAAGATCTAAAGAATATTAAATAAATAAAGTAAAAAAATATTAAAAATTAATAATTAAATTAAATAAAAAATAATAATTAATTAAAGTAAGTGGGGGTAAAATGGTAAATTGGGGGCGGAGTGGGGTGGGGCAGGAGGGGGGTGGGTGTCAGAGGGGATTAGCAGCTCCCTTAAATTAAAAGCTAAAATTTTGATACATTCCATAATAATGTTATATTATATTACATGTATTCTTTTTACTAAATTTATATTATAAATTATATTTTAAAGGAGATGAATGATATAATATAAAAAAAATTGTTTGATATACAAATAAAAATAAATAAATTGCATCTGACTTCTTGAGGGCATTTAAATTAGTCACAACTTTAAACAAGAATAAATATCATTGAGGCATTTAAGGTTTGAAAGTAATGTTAAATAAATTCACAATTTTTTATTTTTAAAATAAAATTTATATTTAAATTAAATATATAAATTTAAAATGATCAAAATACTCATCACTCTCTCCCACCTCGACGCTACCCATGCATACACGACAGGCACGTAGGCACAGTTGTGCGCGCAAGTCCAGCCACTTCTGCGCTGGCCTGCACACAACTATCAATGCGCGTGGGTAGCATCGCCGTGCTTGTGGGCAACGCCGCCGCGACAATTTTGATCCCTGTTGGAGACGAGAGAAACAGAGTATTTTTATTTTTTTATAGTTATATATTTAATTTAAATATAAATTTTATTTAAAAGATAAAAAAATATAAATTAAGTAAAAATATCTAATTTCAAGAGTTTTTAAAAAAATAAACCTACTTAATATTACATTCTAATCTCAGATATTTAGATGATATTTATCCTTTAAAAAATCTCAACTTTGTCCTCGATATTTGTAAAAATAAAGTCTCTTTTTAAATTTTATTTTTTTTCATTGACCTCTCTCGCTGAAAAATATAAATGTAATTAGTTTTTAGAAGTTAAAATTATTTGTATATTTTAGATCATTATAGTCATCTATCCTCTCTTTTTTTTTAATATTTAATAAAAATTTAAAACTTAATTTCTTTGTATTTTTGTTTTCTTCGTTTTAGAAATTTAAAATTTAAAAAATATTAATATTAATATTTCAAAATATATTTTAAAAAGTCAAGAAACTAAAAAATAAGAATAATCACACTATATAATAATAATAAAAATTAACAACTAAATTTTAGTTAGAATGAAATGATAATTTTTATAATCTCAGAACTTAAATTATAATTTTTAAAAAATTAAAATTAAAGATAATCATATAATAAACTAAATGAAATTATTTTTATAAGCTCAAGAACTTAAATTAACATTTAAAAAAAAAATTAAGATGAACTAACAACATGCCCTTCAAATCACAATCTTCCGATGAAATTTATATCTCAAAAATATTAAAGAGTCATTTGGTTTATTGTTATCTTAATATTATATTATATAATTAAAATATTATATTTTAACTAATAATTTTATAATCTAATAAAAAATTATTTATAAATATCATTAAATTAAATGATTATTTTCTCTAAATAGCATAACATAATATCAAAATAACATCAAATCAAACGCTCCTTAAATAAAAAATAAATCACAATAGGATTTGAAAAATAATAAATTTAAGATGTAAAATCAAATCATAGTTTTAAGTTTCAATTGTTTTTAGTAAGCCAAGAAAAAAATGTATTCCAACTTCAATCAAAACTCTGAGTTTATCTGTTTATAAGATTTAATTTAATAAATTAAAATTAAATTTGAATAAAAATAATTTTTTTATTAAAAATTATAAATAATGTGAAATAAAATTAATTAATATGTTAGAATATGTAAAGAATTTAACATAAAATTTGTTATATATATATATATAATGTGATATAAATTAATTATTATTTTAATAATATATGTAACATCCCGGTAAAATTTAAATTTTTTATTAATTAAATTTATTATGAGGAATTAATTTTATGCACGAGAAATTAATTATTTAAAATTAAATATATGAAATATTAAATATTTGTTATGCGATTTAAAATTTAAAATGGCTAAAATTAATAATTAATTTAATTAAATCGGATTATTTAAAATTCAAATCTAATGAATTTAAGTACTCATTAAATATCTATAACTACCTCTTTAAATTAAGGTTAAGAAAAATTACAGAAATACGTCCAGATTATTATTTAGAGAAGGAGATAGAGTTTCTCGCCTTAAAACACCGATTCAACTCTTAACTCTTCCCCTTCTATAATCGCCGCCGGCCTAGAGAGAGGAGAGAGAAAGTGACGAGTTGGAGAGAGAAAGTGACGAGTTGGAGAGAGAAAGTGACGTGTTGGAGAGAGAGAAGCCGGATCTTCCTCAAAATCGACGATTCCTCTTCATCTTCTTCTCGATCTACACGTTTTCTTGCACCTTGGATCTAATAACAAGATTATAAATTCATTCTACAGTGAAATTACAAAACAAAACTATATAATATTGAGTCATTATAATATATGAAATTATTTCACTATTTAAACATAAGGTTAATTGAAACAATACCATATAAAAAAATAAAAAAAGACCCGTATGATATTTTTTAAAAATTAAGAATCCCGATATTATAATTTTAAAAACATTGACTTGTATGATAATAAGCCTAAACTCAGAAACTTAGGTGTAATTATTCCTAAATTTTATGTTTAACATGATATACCCATTTAAAATTAAATCAAATAGAACCTAAAGTTTTGTTTTCAAAAAAAAAAAAAAAACTCACAAGTTTTTAGAGACACGTTCCTTGAAATTAAGCTTTTTTTTTGTTCAAAACCTAATTTTTAATGAACAAAATTAAAACTAATGAAACTGATACTTCCACGTTACAATAGAAATCACAATTTATCTATCTATCTAAACCTAATTTAAAAAACTTGAATCAAATCTTTATCTTTTTTTGTTTTTTTAAAGAGAAAAAGGAGGGGTCAGCCTTTCTTACTGCTGCTCCTAAACTTGAAAGAAAAACAAACCCATGTGATGTTGGGCACTGGCACTGGCAGTGGCCAATCATCACTCCACTGCAGCATTAACCACCACCACCACCAGTTAATCTTCAATGGCATGTGGCAACTTCCACATGCCATTATCATACACTTCTAAAATATGAGAATCTGCTCACACATGTACATTATGATGTTTTTATAGAGCTTACTACAATAATGTTAAAAAAGACAAGCTAGGGAGAAGTTCTAAAACCAAACAATTTTCACTTTTTATAGGATTCTACAGCTTTTCATTTTAATTTTAGACTCAAAATTAAGTTCAAAAATTTAAATTTGAATCTAAACTCACATGTCTTACTCTCAAACCAAATGCAAGGCTAGTTTGTTGAATAAGATGAGTTGTAGCAAATTCTGAAGCAGCTTGAAGTTCTAAGCTTAAGGAGAAGTTATCCGGATGCTTCATAGTGCAAAATAGAGATAAAAAGGTGCATGTATAACACAGCCAAGTAGTTCAGAGTTAACAAAGGTTTTGAACTTGAACAAGGAAAATACTGGAACATCACTAGATGGAAGAAGAAGAAGTAGGATTTACTTAACAGGATCAGAATCACAAAGGAAGAGATGGGTAGAAGATAGAAATCCATGCAAAGCCACAGCTTATACTTCACAGAGAAAATGGACATGAACCCTTGGAAAAAGCTCAAGGCCTGCTCTTGAATGGGATCGCACGGATCACAACCTGGTGGTAGATGGCAGCCAGGGCAGCTCCAATGAAAGGTCCAACCCAGAAGATCCACTGGAGAGAGATAGGGAAGAAGAGAGAACAAAAGCAGAAGAAAAGGTTCAATTTTTACAGCGCAACACAAAGATTAAGCAATCAAAAGAGGAGATTGTTCACTTGCCTGATCATCCCAAGCGTGATCCCTGTTGTAGATGATGGCAGCCCCGAGGCTCCTGGCTGGGTTTATGCCAGTTCCGGTGATGGGTATTGTCGCCAAGTGCACGAGGAAGACAGCGAATCCGATTGGAAGAGGGGCAAGAATCTGGAAGAGGAATCCGGCCAAGTTCTCAGAAGAAGAAGACGGGAATGGAAGGCTATCTAGATTCTATTACTCACCGGGACATGGGAGTCTCTGGCGCTCCTCTTGGCGTCCGTGGCCGAGAAGACAGTGTAGACGAGGACGAAGGTGCCAACGATCTCGGCCCCGAGGCCGTCACCCTTGGTGTAGCCGGGGTTCACGAAGTTGGTGCCGCCGTTTTTGGCCATGTAGAGGCTCTTCTTGAAGCCCTTGACAACGCCGGCACCGCAGGTGGCGCCGAGGCACTGCATCACCATGTAGAAGAGGGCCCTGGTGAGGGAGAGCTTCCGGGCCAGAAAGAGCCCAAACGTCACCGCCGGGTTAATATGCCCCCCTGCCTCGCTCAAGCATTTCGTCGAACACCTTAAAGACAACAGAAAAAAAAATCACAGAACGAGGAAGAAAATGACCATCTTACCCGAAATCCCTGCGGTACAGTAGACGAGAGCGAAGATCATCCCACCGAAAGCCCAGGCGATCCCCTGAATCCCGACGGTTTTACACTTGCTGTCCTCTCTGACGACTCCCATCACGGTGAGGATGGTGATGTAAAGAAATAGGAAAGTGGCCATGAACTCGGCGATGCCAGCACGGTAGAAGGACCAGGACTTGAGCTCGCCGGGCTCGAAGAGCAGCGCCGGCGGCGGCTCCTTGTAGTCCTTCTCCTCCGTCTGCGCCGCCGTGCCGATCGCCTGCCTCTCCGGGAACTTGTTAGCTCCCAGACTAACATCCTCCTCCTTCGCCTGCATCTTCCCTTCCCTTTTTCCTACTAAATCGCCGGACCTCAGCTCTCGGCAAGAAGAAGGAAGCCACAAACCCTACCACTGAGTAAAGGCGAAAGCTTTTTGCTTTTGTGGTGGAGCAGCAGCTGGGAAGAGCAAGTGCATTTTATAGGGTGTAGATAAATTTTCTGAGTCCAACTATAGCCAAACTTTATTCGAATTAAAAATAAATTTTGAATAGTAGTAACTCAATTTTACATCGAGCTAATTTGATCATAATTTAGCTCAATATAGTGGTATTATCTGTTTTGAATTTAAGAAAAAAAAACTGCGTGACTTGAGCACTTCCCAGAAGATCACCCATCCCAATGCTTCCAGCCTAAACACGCTTAACTACAGAGTTTTTCATTATTAGCCTAACAATTTTTGCTTCAAAAAATATCTTTATTATTTGAGATCACGTTATTTACTTAACAGCTCAGGATCTTCCTCCATTTCCAATGTGGGATGATTTATTCTTGTGCCCCTCTTACCAGTAGCGGAGCCAAGATCTTGGACCGGCAGGTGAGGCCGACATCTATGGGAAGGAGGAACGAGAGGTGCAAGAGACCAGTTTGAAGCAGAAGGCTGAACAAAGATTATTGGACGAGGCGCTGACTCAATAAAGGAGGCTAGATGGAGGCGGAAGTGATCAGCGGGAGCCTAATAATGAAGGCGACATGAATCAACTACTAGCGATGCAAAAATTAATGAAAATTGATGGAGGGCCGACTCAATGCAAATTGACTACTGATGGCTAGAATTTCACTTTAGAGAAAAGCCGGCTCAAGTGGCTAAAGAATAGTAGTAAGATAATAGAGTGCAATAATGAATATAATACATAATTTTTAATTAATTAATTAAAACTATTATTATATTATATTATAAATAATTAGGTAAATTGCATCTAGGCTTCTGAGATTATAAGAGTATTGTAAATTAGTTCAAATTTTTAAAAACTTCATTTGTGTCCTAAGATTGTGAAGGTACTGCAGTTTTGGTTCTCTTTTAAAATATCATTATTTTTACTATTTTTTAATTAAAAATAAGAAATTTGATAATTTTTTACTACTTTAAACTATTTACATATTTCAAAGTTCTATTACACTCAATTTTTATTTTTATTTTTAAATTTAATTTCTCGGATTTTTTTATTTTTATACATTAAAAATAAAAAAATATTAATATTAATATTTTAAAATTATATTCTAAAAAATCATAGAGTTAACAAATAAGATTAATTATACAATATCTTTATAAAAAATTAGCAATTAAATCTTAATTGAGATCAAAATTGTAGAGTTTTTGTAATTTCATATATTAATATTAAGGTCTTAAAAAATCTAAAATTAATTTGCAATGAGTATTTGACCTCAAGAGCCTCAAGGCAATTTATCCTATATAATAAATTTATAAAGGAATATATATATATATATATATATATGTATATAGATATATAAATATAATTAAAGATGATTTAGGGGGTGCAATTGCACCCCTTATTAAGGGCTGCATCCGCCCCTGCCTCTTACCACTCATTGTTCGGCCTAAAAGCATCCTAGGAACCGCATTTTGTCTCAGTGATTCCTTTCTTTTAGGATGTCACTTAGTGATCACTTTCCGCCCTCTTTGGCTAGGAGCGTCATAGCTTAGAGATGAAGAGAATGTACTTCAATTATTCTTTTATGTTCTGTAATAGTTTTATATTTATTTTACAATTTATATAAATTTTAATATTAGCAAATTAATTTTATTTCACAATTTATAATCTCCGCACATTTTAACAAATATATCAAATTTACTTTAACTTTAATATAAATCTATATATAAACTAATTTTTTTACATTATAATCTTAAAATAAATTTTCTCTCAAAATCAAAATTAAATTACTCAAATCAACCTAAAAATCACACTTCTATCAAAATACTTATTTAACAATCCCCTACTTGTAATTATGTAAACTGCCAAGGCATTTAATTTTTTATGCAAGAGATTTTTATTTTTCTGTAAATTATATAAATATATTTTCCTTTTTCACTAATTTCCCATCTTTCGCTCCCTATTCTCGATTAAATGCATGATTGCAGCTGAAAAGAGAGCATTTTCATACACCCCACCTAAAATTCTGAATATTACACAATCATTTAAATATATATATTTTTAACTATATATCACCTAAAGGCCTGTCATAAAAAAAATTTACTTTGTAAATATTCCAAAGTTTGGGTCATAACTCATAAATAAGTAATTATTAAAAAAAAAAGAATGCACGATTAATGGCGACGCTAAACGAACTCGCCGTCCATAGCTTCTTGTCCACATAAGCTGGCTCGCTGACGTAGCACCATTTATTAACCACAAGTTTATTGACACGTGGAACATGCGGTCAACTTTTTTTTTGGTGAAGATCATGTGGTCAACACAGTCGGTGGGGGCGGTGGGCAATTTCCATTTTGTGGAGGAAAAGAAAAGGGAAATTACTTCCAGGTTCCTAAGCTTTGCAACTTATTTCATTTTGATCCATAATATTTTAATTGTTTTCTTATGGTACATATTTCAGTGACTAGTAGAAAATATTTATACTATATACAAAGATATGGATATGAGAGAAAAAAATATCTTATCTGTTTTTTTTATTTAAAAAATTTAGAAATTTTTTTGTTTTCCACGTGTTTGGTTGTGAACAGACCTAGGTTTTAAATCTTAGAATAGTAATTATAATTTGGTTTCTCAATTTTCATAACTTGATGCGTGAAATTATAATTTGGTACACAAATTTTACTTAATCTTAGTCTTCAATCTAAATTCTCATTTGGTTCCTTAATTTCTCTTAATTTTAATATTATATATTATGAAATTATAAATTGATAGTTGGTATCTCGATTTCTCCCAATTTTTAGTTTGGAACCTAAACTTGTATAATGATAAAATTATAATTTAGTCTTCTAATTTTTTTTAGTCTTCATCTTACATCCTAATTGTTTATAAAAAACTTATAATTTGATCTCACAAATTATTTTAACTTTTATATTAGGTCCTTATAAATTATAATTTAGGACGCTAATTTTTTATAGTTTTGATTTTATATCTTAAATTCTTGCAACCATAATTATAATTTAGCCATTTGATTTTTCTAAATCTTAATGTCATATTTTAAGAAATTATAATTTGATACCATAATAAATGAATAGTTTCAATAAGAAATCTTTATAGCATAAAACTAAATTAATTTTATAATACCCTAATATCATAATATAATTTATGCTTGATCATTTTATTCTGAAGTTTTTAAAGTATGACTCATTTTTAATTTTTTATAGCCATCAAAATCTTGTATATTACTTTCATTTTTATAAATAAATATAATGTACTCTTTCACCATTCGTTTGATATCATTTTAGTTTCAAAATCATATTAAATATTTTAATAAACTAAGAAATTCCTTTATCTCTCATATATTTTTAAATATCTATTGAAATGTTATCAGATTCTATTGTTTTTCTTCACTTTATTTTTTTTAAACTTTCCATAATTTTAGTTTTACATTTATGTTAAAAATAAAATAATTTTTATCTTCTTTTTAAATGCTAAAATTAGTAATATCAATCGTATTATCATAATTATCATTGAAAAGCATTTCAATATAATTCATTCATATGTGTTGAATATCTTCATTATATTTATATTTATTTATTTGTATATTTTAAATATATATTTTTTGCATTCATATAAAAATGTATTATATCATTAGTACACAATATGAATAAAAATTAATATGAACAAGAATTATACCAATATAAATAAAAATAATATAATTTTTATGAAACATGATTTTAATGTAGCATATGTTAATATAATGGATCAATGAAATAAAAAATAGGAAGCCTTTCTCCGTATCAAAGGCAAGTTTTGATCATGAGACTTGTGGGTTATGGGCCCACAATGCTTTCGTTGCGCCACTTTGATTTAATATTTATTTTAGATATTTTTTATTATATATTATATAGGTAATTTTTTTTTATAAATTATGAAAGAATTTGATGCAAGCCAGTTTTCATGCTGTTTTTCGAAAAAATGCTTTTTTTATACCAAATTAAGATACTAAAATTAAAAAAATGAAATATGAATATTATTTTATTTTATCTATCATATATAATACGAAAATAACCATATAATTATTGGGTAAAACTAATTTAAGTCGAATATTTAGACTCCTGAGCTTCGATATAACTGATAACTGGATTCTATCAATATATTTATCGACTCTCGTAAAATTACTAAAATGATCTTTTTTTTTCATTTATTTTTTTTAAATCAATTTCCTTTTCATTTATTTTAGGTAAGCACAAAAATCACTTACCTTATTATCCAGCATTGAGCAAAGGATCTGTTTGCCACTAATTGGGTTATGCGTGAGCCAAACATTTGATAAGTTCATTTTTACTCGCGTCGGAACTCATTTATAGTTTGATAATGTAATCGATAATATATATATATATATATATATATATATATAATTACTAATTTTTGTTAATTTTAGTAGTTTTAATTTCGGTATAAATACTTATCCGAACTTTAATTTTTGATGTAAAAAATCAAGATTTAAAGAATTTTACCCTAAAGATTGAGAGTTTCGGCTCAAACTAAAAAACTGCCTAGTATCATATCAATATTAGTTGAAATTATTGAAACTGCAGTTTTGGTAGAAATAAAAGACTGATATATACCGAGGCTTTAGGACGTAGTTTCGATTTCGCTTTCAGTCGTAAGATTTTTTTTTGTTTCAGTTATAAGATAAAAGTATTAGTTTTGACAATTTCGATAAATTCGATATCAACAATTTTAGTTGTTTCTATAAATTATTTAAATTTTATAAATTTAAAACTAAATTAATTAATTATAATAATTGAATATTATTTTTCCAAAAGAAATGAGTTTTTGCATTTTCAGCCTTGAAACTATTGAAACTGTCGAAATTGGTTACTATCATGCCAAAATTGCGAAAAGTCAGTTAAAACTATTGAGCTTCGATCGAAATCAAAACTCAGTAGCTTTTTTAGATCGATTTCCATTGAATTCCATTTAAAATTATCAAAACTTGACCTTTTTGTTGAATTGTAAAACCTTGATATATGCTTATATGCGTTCATCATTATCATATATTTCTATAGAGTAAATTATGATTTATTAAGTTCATTTAAATAATTATATTTTTTAAACATCTTCAAATTTAATTATATTTATTCATGAAAATTTGTAGGCAACAAATATTGACATAAATTATAATTATTTTTATTTGATTTAAATTTAATCAATAAATTATACTTCTAATATTTTAAAATAAATTTGAGAATTTAGAGAGATTATCTTTAGGTTTAATATTTTATTTAATATTTATTTTAAGTTATTTTTGGACTCACATGAAATTTTAAACCGCTTTAAAGCTAAACTTTATAATTTTTTTTATTCGTATGATTGGTATAAGATGAAATAATAATATGTCATTTTAATTTGAATTTTACATGATTCACGCTAGCGGTGTTGAAAATATTCGAATCAGCCCATAAGGCATGTCCAATGAGGGAAGCAATTCTCTTCAGATTTGATCAAGAGAAAAAAAAAAGATTTTTTTTTTTTCACTCAAAAGTGATAATTAGACTATTCAGGATTTCTCAACTAAAGTTAACCTTATAATTCTCTTCACTAGGATTTTACAATTCACATTTTACTAAATCCCAAATTTCATTGATCATTAAAACTCCTTTACAATATTAAACGAACTTTTTATATATGAATCCCACTATATGAACAAAAACAATACATGCAAGAAATAACATATTAATTACACTCATGTTAAATAAAGAAAATACAGAAATAAAAAAATTTATGATGAATATCTTGTCTACCAATTCGCTCTAACCGGAACACTAGCAATGCCTTCAGAAGATCTCAGAACCCATGCAAACCCGCATAGAGACATTATCGTTGAGCAGATTACAAATATTTTGCTCTCATTCTCTTTTTGTAAGGTTACACATATATCACGTAGCGTTAATAGTGTAGCCGACTTTTTGGCTCATTATGCTACATTAAGTAACTTTTGCTGGGAGAGAGATATGCCTCTTCCCATTGCTTTTTGCAACATCCTCAAAAAGGATGCTGGTTGACTTCTATATTATTTGTAATATCGATTTAGTTTAATGCTATGGCTTGCCATCTTTCAAAAAAAATCAGCTCAAAATTTGATTAAATCTACAACAAACTAATTTGACAATCATGAATCAAATTTAATCAGCCCAGATTTGATTCCTAGGTCAGCATCAAGCCAAAGATGGAATGAATCTCAGGCAGTCATAGTGTTATAGTCATGGTGTCAGGTGTTCCCTCCATTTTGCTAGCAAAATTAATAGTATATTATAAATGTCAAATTCTATTCTCCTTTCTATTGAGATATTTTATATGGTATGACTCTGGTTCTTTTGCCTTCAAACCAAAGTTCATGGCAGTGTATGCATAATTTTCTGCAGGAGATAGAAAAATTTACTTGATTTTTATTTATAGAAGCAATATTTTCTGAGGTAAGAGCTCCAGAGGAAGCAAGAAAGCCAACTGCTAGGCCAAGCAAACGATCATAGAAAAGGATGTAAGGTTAGTGAGCATAATCAATTCATCATTGGCTCTTGATTGTTCTCGTACTACAATCCATATGAACTAAATACCCGGCTTTCCTTTTTAATACTGGTATCAGAATGCAATCTTTTTTCCATAGATATTGTGATCTTCTGAGTCTAGAAATGAGATTATAGGGGTGTTTGGCTCAATGGTATTTTGATGTTATATTATATTATCTAGGTGTCATCTTTTGAATAACAATTTTTATAATTTTTTAGAAGGTTATCTAAAGATGTGAAACCAAACAATTATTTTTTCTAAAAAATATGACATAACATCAAGATAACATTGAAACAAACGCCCCTTAATAATATTTATAGCAATGTAAAGTGGCAGGAAGCTACTTGGAATAGTCTGCTATTAAATTTGAGATGTGTTTGGCCTGAGAAAATTTTGGGCCTGGTGCGTGCACCGTTAGGGGGTCAATCACCGTGTGCCACGTGTGCACTCCTGGTGGGTTCGTGCACACGTGACGCTCTGTGATTGGGTGCCGAATGGTTCGGGGCCCCGAACCCAAAATTTTTTTGTATGGCCCTTTATGATGAACAAACCAACTTACACAAATCATCATTGTTTGGTTTTAAGAACGTTTATCATTTGAGTGTATTAATTCATTCTTTGAGTTAATTCTAATTTTTGGTTAAATTGTTTATAGGTTTATGAGGTACTGGCCTTCTTGCAATTCATTGCATGCATGTTCTTGAGTTTCAAGTTTTATTTCTGTTTGGTTCATTCTTTTACTTTGCAAATTAACTTTACCTGGATTTCTAATTTTATTTTTATTTTGTTTATTCACCTGTAATAAACTAATAAGAGTCATTGAAATAATTTTTTAGGAATTCAGCCAAATTGGACCAGACGTGCAATATACTATGGGATTCTTATGGTTTATGTGCAACAATTTAAATTTTATGAGCCAACACGTAAGAGCCTTCCTACCTCGGTACCTGTAAGCAATTTACCTTTATTTATTTTCAATATAACATATATTCTAATTATTTTTGTTTGACTTTTTCATTCATTTAACCAATATGTTTTCTGTTGATTTTAATAGCACCTTTTCTCATATTACATAAATCTATTTTGTGTGATCTCATTTGATTGATAGTATTTTTTTTATATGATTTAGATAAACACCAATACATCAATCAAAATGGATAATTACCTATAATTTTTTTTTTCATAAAATTCGAATTAGCAGGATTCAAGCAGGCTAGGTAAAATGGAGAAATGCTTCTGGTGTGTTATGCAATAAAAAATCTCATCCAAAATTAAGGATAAATTTTATAAAACTGTAGTAAGACCAGCGATGATATATGGTGCTGAATGTTGGCCTGCAAAGAAAAAACATACAAATAAAATAAATGTTGCAGAAATGAGGATGTTAAGGTGGATGTGTGGATATACACGAAAGGATAGAATGGGAAATGAGTATATCCGAAAGAAAGTTGGTGTTGCACCAATTGAGGATAAACTTAGAGAAAGTCGGCTTCGATGATTTGGACATCTAAATCGTAGGCCAATTGAAGCTCCAGTTAGAAAAATTGAGTTACTGGATTTTGCCCATGTACAAAGAGGAAGAGGAAGACCAAAGAAGACATAACAAGATACTATAAGGAGTGATCTTAGTTACTTAAACTTAGATAAGAATTTGGTAACTGATAGAACGTAATGAAAACAAAGGATTCATGTAGCCGACCCCACCTAGTGGGATTAAGGCTTGGTTGTTGTTGTTATAAAATTCGAATTAGATGATGGCATGCATTTATTTAGCATGTATTTAAGATAAATATTTAAAGTTTTTAGTGACTTGCATATAAATGCGCCTAATAAAAATTCTAGAAGGTGAGTTTAGTTTCAACTGAGTTACAGTAAATCTTAGTGAAAATGGGGGCATACATTCTAGCTACTGTGCAAAACGCTGTCATTTTGAGCTAACAATACAGAAGCATTAAATGGCATATTGATCGAGATAAATTACACAATTTTTTTAAGGTTAAAAAATAATATTATGCAAGCTTACAATTTTAAAAACCTCTCTTTTATGTTCCTAAAGTGTCATTAAGTTTTTCATTCTTGACAAATAATGAGTACATCCATTTATGATTCATGCCTCAAAATCCCATAATTAACAGCAAGAGGAAATAATTATCAAATGAGCCCTTACTTGGGAATAATATCAAACACTTACCAGGCATCAGCAAGAGCAGATCTTTTTCAGCCTGTCAGCCACCGACTGATCCACCGAGTACTGAAAATATGAGAATAAAACTGAAAGAAACTCAAAAGGAAGAAATTTTTCACAGAAAAAAAGAAGAAGAAGAAGAAGCGAGAAGCTCAGATAGGAGGAGCAAAGTGAAACCTTGTTGAGGACCCAGAGCGAGTGGTTGTAGGCGCGGCGGAGGAGGTCGGGAAGGGAAGAAGGATCGTAGAGTTCACGGTAATTGACGAAATTTTCCCTTGCGTACTTGGCGTAGTACGGCCGAGCCTCCGCCGGCAGCCGCCGGACCAGCCGAAGGACTTCCAAATATGCCCTCAGTCCCCTCTCCATTACCGCCGACAAGATGAAGGCGGAAGAGACTCTGGCAGAGCTATAAAAATTAATCTTAATGGTGGCAATCTCCCCCCTTAGCATAATAACTTCAATGCCAAGAGTCTCCCCCATCGAATTAAAAAAAAAAAAAAAATCTTCCCTCATACTTTGCCTTAAAATAATTTTAGGGTTACAATATATGATCCGATCTGTGAACTCACAAATTTTGAGTATGAGTCATGAATTTTGATTTGTTTATTAAAAGGGTCGGGTTCGGGTTGAGTTGGTTTCGGGTTAGACATTTATAAAAAAATATTCTATAAACAGGTCGCGTCGACCCGCCAACCCAACCCATTCATTAATCGGGTTGGGTTCAAGTCATAGATTTTGACTCATTTAATAAATGAGTTAGGTTCGAGTTGAGGCTATTCGAATCAGATCGGATTCGAGTTCGACCCGAACCCGACTCGCAGATCCATTTTGCCACCCCTACTACTGAGTAAAGGGTGTAAATAAAATTTCTGAGTCCAACTTGTGCCAAATTTTATTCGAATTAAAACTTGACTTAATTTACTTATAACTTAAAGTTAATTATTTTGAAATTAAATTAATTTGATATCTGTATAATGATACGTATGCATGATTTTTGAATGTATATGAAGGTATTTTATGTACATGAATATACTATATATTAAATATTGAAGAAATTTATGTGTAACTACATAAACAAAACAATACGTAGGTTTTACTAAAATTTTATATATAATATAATATTGTATACACAAATGAATATCTAAATCAAAACATTAGATTAAAAACTATGGTTGATTTAACTTCAAAATTGACTTAAAATTGAATAGATTTTAGTTGATTCAAATTCAAATTGAACTCTTAAGTTTTCCTCGAACTCAAAAACTTTGAATTCGAGTTTTGACAAATTTGCTCAAACTCGACTAATTATCAGTTGAAGAAATGCGTGAAGAAAAACAAATGAGACCATGCCATGTTTGAGAGTGAATTGTAATTATTCATCAAAGTGAATTGTATTAATATGACATTTTAATATAACTTAGAATTTGTAATTTAATTTATAAATTTTAATTTAGTATTTATTATAAATAATTAACTTTGTATTTTTTATTTGAAAATTTTATAATTTGCAATTTTTTGGAAGAATTTGCAAATTTTAGTTTTATAAACTTTAAATATTTATTTTAGATAAATTGCACTCAGGCTTCGAGATTGAATCTACATTATAAACAGATCTGAGAGGTATTTTTATTTAACAATTTATTTTTGTAATATATTTTGTAAATATTCTGTTAATTGTGGTAGTTATTGTCAATAAGGACCTTGAAAAAATGCGAAAAAAAATCTGGATTATTATTAATTTTAGTAAGTTATGCAAGGACTGTTATTAAAAAAAAAAGTTATATGATGCATTTCACAAATAATTTTTATTATAAAAAAAATGGTTTTTGGTCTTTTTTTTGAAAAGAAAAGGGCCCCACCAGTCTCACCAGAGAAGATTATCTTGTTATGCCCTCCAACGGCTATATTTTCTTTCCTCCTTTTTCTCCTTCAGCCCCATTCTACCATCAAGATGAAGTTTTGATCTCTTTTCCGCCCCTTCCATCATCAACTCCTCAAACCAGTGAGTCAAAGACAGAGAGCGAGGGTAGGGATTTTGCGTTTCTCCACTAGCTTCGTCTTCCTCTGTTTTGAACGCTCGAAAGCTCTATCACTGTGCTTGAGATAGAGAGTCAGAGAGAGAGAGAGAGGATTCTTGGATGGTTATTGGATCTTCTTCCCCATAAGCTCTTTTCGAGCGCCGGTGACCATGGACTCATCCCCCCCCATAACTCCGCTGCTAAAATCCCAACCCCGACTTCGACCCCGTCCTGTTCCTCGCCTAACCGTACCCTTTGACGATCCCACTGACAGCCCAGATCTCACTTCCCCGTCCCCAAAGAATCCCTCCCCCCCTGTTCACCGCACCATCCACGAACTCCTCCTCCTTCCCCCTTCTCCCTACCGACGACCCAAAACTCGGCACTTCGCCGGGGGGTCCCTTGACCCGCCTCCTGCTGAGACCACTCCCCGCCGCAGAGGCAAGACCAGGCTGGTTGCCGGAGGCGGTGGTTCTGGCATTTCGCCCCGGAACGGCAGAAGGGCTCGTCGGAGATTGGACAAGGAGGTTCTGAGGGAGGAGAGGGAGCTGGGTTTGGTGGAAGAGGAGGATGGAAAGGTCAAGAAAAGACGGCCGAGTAGACCCCGACCTGCACGCAAGGAGAAGCTGAGCTTACTGCCTCTGCTTCCTCCATCACCACAGATTAGTATGTCGTCATCGTCATCATATTCGTCTTTGTTGCTGTTTTCATTTTGTATTGCTTTTATTTTGTTCTATCTTTCTTCTTCATTTGGCTGTTGATTGTCTGCTAACAATGGGGATATGGGGGGGTTTTGAGATTCAGAACAAGAATGCATTCATCAAGAATGCCCGAGTAGCTTGGATGGTCTATCAATGGCAATTACAGATCTAGTCATGTGGCAGAACGTGGCAAAATCTGCACTTTGGTTTGGGTTGGGATCGATTCTCTTCCTCTCCTCCATCTTGTCTCGTGATGTCGGCTTTAGGTAGGCGGCGTATGCCCAACTTATAGTAACTCCTCAATGAGCATTTTCTCAAATTTTCATTTGGGGTGAGTCTGATTCTCTTTTTATTTGTTCTATGGGCCATTTCAGTGTAATCTCGGCAGTATCACATCTGGGTATTCTGATTCTCTGTCTGGCATTCTTCTATGATTCAGTTAAACAGAGGTATTTGCTTCTGTGAGGGTACTTTCTATATAAATTAATGTGTGTAACTGCAGAAACTGAATGCAAGTTTTACAGAAAACGAGAGAAGAAGAAAGGGCTGCTGCTGCAGTTAACGGAAAATGATGTTCTTCGAGCTGCTCGAGTAATTTTGCCTGTGATCAATGCTGCGCTGGTGAAGAGCCAGCAGATTTTCTCCGGAGAGCCATTGATGACGCTCAGAGTTTGATCTCATACTACCAAGTTTGAACATCTCTCCGTTACCGACTATGTTTTACTGATAACTGCTACTGTCTTTGGCTTCAGGTTGCTCCAGTTCTTCTTTTCATGGCCAAGTATGGCTACATGATAACTCTTTGGAGGCTCCTTGCTATAGGTATAGCTGAATGAGACCTGCAAGAATTTGAAAACTTTCCTTCTAAGTTACTAAACTTCATGTCACAAATGTCCTAAAACCATGCAGGATTTTTCTTGAGCTTCACTGCCCCAAAGCTGTACTATTGCTATTACCAGCAGATACAAAAGAAAGGTACTATTACCTCATTTTAGGCCATGTAAATTATGAAGGGTAGATTACAGTTGGGATCATGGAGTTGGGTAGGCATTTTACTTAGAACTAGTTTTTATTCTGAATAACTTCATGAAGGTCATTGAGCTTGGCATTTTCATCTCAGTTTCAATTTTTGTCAATACCAATTTAGTATTCTCTTTTAACAAATACTGGGATGTGGAGCAGACCATTGGCTATTTGAGTACTTGCGTTTTCTTCATTAACCTTCTGACGTTTGAGAGATCAAGATTAAGTGTCGAAAAACATAAGTCTGATGAGAAAAAAGAAAATGGTAATTTGGGAATAATCTTAGAATAATTTTTATTGATTGCTGCTCAAAATAGAGAATACAAAAACATATATATGTATATACGACGACTCAACACCTAGTATGAATTGCAATCGTTTTTTATTAATGTGCTAGGGTCATCAGAGCTCACGCGTGAGACCTCTAGTTCTGATATAATATTAAATCTTTAGTTACCAACTGGCCTAAAAGCTTGAACATGTAGGTTATGAAGCAAGAATAAATTAACGTGTTACAAAACTATTCCTTTATAATAAGTGGATTTACTGCATTCATGCTAAGTTTTATCTATTTTTTACTCTATTGCATCAGTTGATGATTCAAGGAATTATGCTAATGAGTCATGGAGGTCATGCTCACGAAAGAAGTTGATAGCAATTACTAGTGCAACAGTAATGTGGAATATATTGAGTATAAAGATGAGAATCTTCGCAGGTACCTTAAACTATTTGCACTGATTACTTCTAAAAGTTCATCACTATTTGCTATTATTGTTTTCGAGTATTTTGTTATTTTGATTACTTGGTCTCTTTTCTGTTCGCACATGTTAACAGTTAAAGTTAATTGTAAAACACACAAATTTCATCATCAAACTAACAATTTTTGAAATACTATATTAAAATCAACTTTTTTTTACTTCCAACATACATCTCAAAATAAAATTATCTTTACTTCAAATATTTTAAAAATCTCAAAACAAAAATATTTCTACAAAGCTTTGTGTTAAGCTTCCCCTAAGAACAAAGTTTTAATCCCAAACCACATTTATAGCCCTTAAAAGTGACCCAGTTTTCTGAATTACATGCATGCATAGAACATATGATACAATCTAATCGAATATTTAATTTGATAATATCTATCAAAGAGACCTCACTCTATTAAATGAAGCAATCTACTGTTACTCAAATTCTTTACAACTATACAAATGTTTCAAACTCAATTGAACTCATTCAAGCTACCTTAAAGAAGTAAAATAGAGATGAAGGGTGGCAGCACCAAAAAATTATTCCTTACAGGATTTTCCTTTTAGTAGAGGATAAGCCTAAAAACCATGTAAATAGAAGTATAACATAAATTTTTTGAAAACTTAACACCATGTCTGGATAATGCTATTGATATTGTTGATGAACTGAGATCTTTTAGAATGCTTCATAGTCCAATGAAATCAACACAAAGGTTGCTGTTCACCAGATAAAAGCATTATCTAGTAGGATTTAATGAGCACTTTTCTGATAGCACGACATTTTTGAGAAAAATACTACACATCTCAAGGAAATCAGCACAATAAATTTGATAAAAGTATTGTCTAGTTGATCTAATTCTTTTTTAATAGCACTATACTTTAGAGAAAATTTCAATATAATATTCCGTAATGCAAATACAGGGGCATTGTCTACTTTGTTTTGTAGGAAATTGTGTGGCTTAAGTGTTTAACTGCATAATTTCTCATCAATAATCTCATAGTTTTAACTTGCATGATGAGAAATTAGAAATGTAAATGAGTTTTTCCTTGCTCTTTATTGAACCTCATGCACAAAATCAGCATGAAATTTGAGATGAATTTTGGGTTATGTTCTCACAATATTTGTTTTAATAACTTGTGGCAGTGTTCATGATTATGGTCGTTCTTCGCTATCATCATCAACAGCATTTTGTTCAAGAATATGTCGATGAAGAAAGTGCAGAAAAGAAAAGCAATGAAGCAGAAAAAGAACAAGTCGAGTTCAAAAATTATTGCGAAGTCTTAGCGAATATTAAGTCATTATCCACTTAAGCCTCTGGATTTTCTGTGTTTTTTTGGAAGCCTGTCTTAGCTCATAATTATAATTTGCTTAAATTGCATTAAAGTACTATGAAATTGGATAGTAAAATTTACAATCTTATGTGCTCAGATGAAAATATCACTCAAATAAATATTGTCCACCTTATGATGATCATTGAGAGTTGAAGACAAAGAATATGAGATGGGAGCATTCCCTGGCCATGTTTGGCGTGAGGACTAAAATGGTACTAATTTTAAAAATAATAATAATAATAATAAATAAATTTTTTAAATCATTCTACACAAATTTAAATATAAAAAATATTATTTTATTTTACATACTTAATAATTTAAAATAAAAATATCAACTTTATTTCACATTCTAGATCAAAATATTCAAATCAAGTATTTTGATCTAAGATGTGAAATAAAGTTTATATTTTTATTAAAAATTATTGAGTATGTGAAGTAAAATATTATTTTTTATATTAAAATTTGTGTAGAATAATAAAAATAATTTATTTATTATTATTATTACTATTTTTTAAACTAGTACTATTTTGGTTCTGTTTTGATCCTCACGTCAAACAGGGCAAGTGACCTCTAACAATTTTTTTTATAGGCAGCATCCACTAAATCAAATATTTATAAATGACACACCTTAAGTCTAATATTTATAGACGGAACCCTAAATAGAAATTAAAGTCTGTAAATTCACATTCAAGAAAGGGGATGACGTCTGTCAATATTGAATTTAAGAGGTGTCACTTATAAATATTTGATTTAGGAGCAGCCTTGTAAAAAAGGTTTTATGAACACTTTATAAAAGATTTTTGATCTGAATTTGTTTCATAATTCTTTTTTTTTCTTTTTTCTTTTTTAAAAATTACTTCTTATTCTAATACATAAAAGTTGAGAGTTTTTTTTTTAACCAAAATTTAGCTTTTATGTAGATTTGAGTTAACAAGTTTGAAATGATCTATGGATGCTATTTCCGTTTTGAATCATTGAAATTTCTGTTTATTTAACTAACAATAAAGAAAAAATAAATTACATTTAGATCTCTGTAATTTTAAAAATCCTTCATTGCATCCTTGAGTTTTGAAATTATTTTCAATTAGGTCCTTGAGATCGATAAAAATATTTTGATTTGGTATTTTTAAACTAATTTTGTCAATTTTTATCACCACCTTGATAGATTTCATTGTAATTTCAAAAATAACATAAATGTCCTCTTCATCTCTTTTTTGCTTGACCTACACCGCCTTAGTCATCAAAGAGACAGTAACAATTGTGTAGCAGCGAGCGCAGATCACTTGCGCACAGATGAAGAGGAATGACCCTCTAATTAACCGAAGGTGAACGACCCTCTATTGATCCCTTTCCAACCCCCTTCCCCTTGTGGGCTATGTCTTGCCTTGCTCCATTAGCGGGCATCCCCTCACGACCACTATTGCCAATCGTTTAACTAGGTGAGGGAGGGAGTTAGAGAGAAAAAAAAGAGAGAGAAATACAGACACGGAGATAAGGGAATAGGTGGTCCTCAACCCCCTCTACTAGTGGGCCCACATCAGCTGCTCTCGCTAGCTGGAAAAAAACTTGGGTTCGGATACCCTCGCCACGTCATATTTTCGGAGCTGCCTATAACAAGCACTTTTAACTTATAGGTGCTTGTTATACAGATTTCTATAACAAGCACCTATAACAAGCACAATTTTTAGATTTCTATAACAAGAACTTTTAACTCTATAACAAGCACATTTATATTTATAACAAGCAGCTCCGAAAATGTTCTTGTTATGAGGTATCCGAACCCAAGTTTTTTTTCGCTAGCTGATCTATCCCAAGCAAGGGAGAGAGAGGCTAAATTAAAAACTTTTAAGAATTTTAATTATTAAAAAAATTAAAAAAAGGAACCGATTGATAATTATATCGAGGTTTTAGATTTAGATGTTAAGAAATTTAGAATTATAGAGACCTAGATGTAATTATGTTTTTATGGCATCAAAAACCCGAGTTATAGCGAGACGGGTACGTACGACTGTTCCGAGGCGAAACCAGCAGTGGTTCAAAAACCTCGGAAAATCCCCCGCTCTCTTGGCTCCTCCTTCATTTTCTTCACTGGAGCTCGTCTTCTCTGACCTCTCCCTTCTCACTAGTGGCCAGCCATGGGAACTTCGGTTCAGGTGATGCCGCTCTGCGGCGTCTACAGCGAGAACCCTCTCTGCTATATGCTATCGATCGATGGGTTCAACTTTCTTATGGATTGCGGGTGGAATGACCTTTGCGATCTCAATCTCCTCCAACCCCTCACAAGGTGTCAAGCTCCCTTCTGTCTTTACTTTTACCCACTTCATCTCGACTGCTTGTTTTTTTGATTTGAAACTAACAAGAAGCTAGAGGACGAAGTAGTTGTTACCTGCGTAAAATTTCGTCCAATTGTCGAAGATTGTGTTATATTTGGAGAAATTTTGGCCTAATTTGTTCTTTTGTAATGAGAAATGCAATTTCCTCTTTTGATTTTTGTACTGAATTTGTATTAGGCATGCAAGTGTTCTACTCTTACTACCATTGCGTGGTAGTAAAGTGATCCAGAATCTGAGAATGTTGGAGAAAAGGAACGTTGTTTTTTAGGTTAGCCTACATAGGTACACAGTTAACTCTCATTATGAGCAATTTGGACAAAACAAATGGAAACCAGCACTAGCTTTTTATTCTTTCCATTTTCTTCTGATTAGAGTTTGAAGAAATGATCTAGTTTTGTCACTGAATCTGTGTGACTCATCGTTTGATTATGTTGTGTGGAATGCCATTCTACAAGGACAGAATTTCTGTGCTTGTCATGGATGCCACTGATTTCTTGAAAAGAAACTAGTTCATGGTGTGAGGACATGGTGTTGATGCTAAGTGGTTCTGCTGGACTCAGAACAACTATGCCTTGCACATTGGCAGTTTAATCTGAAAGGTTTACAGAGATATTATTTCACATTAACTAACCATTCTTTTTCTATATGCGGCAGAGACCTATATATGGATTAATGCCAAACTTTATGATTTTTATTGTGCAATGCTTCCTTTAGAATTCTTTCATTCCAGTGTCATTGTTGTTGCTTGAGGTTGAATGTTCTGTCCAATGCCAGTGTTGAGTAAACATTCTGCATTCAACTTGATATTGCATTTCACCTGATGACCAATCCATCCCATTCTCATTTTTTTTAATGGACCTAGTGACAACGTTTAAAATGCATAGAGGAATATTTCATAGCTCAGTTCGTTAAATAGTTGCTTGAAGTTACATGATAGATATCGAATGAAGATTATTCTAGCTCTACCTTGTTGAGCTAATTTGGATCAGATCTTAAAAGAAAATGACAATTTTTTTGATTTCTGAAAATTACTTGTTATCTAAGGAAAGCTAGTTACTCTGTTATAAATTAGACCTTGTGTTCATTAACGAAAGCTTGACTTAGACTTACCCAAGTCTCTAGCTTTGACTTTAAGCATCTGCAAGTCTGCCACCTAGTTCTTTTAGAACTTTGTCTAGTGTCCTGGCTGTCTTTATTATTCTGATACTATGTATTGTATTTACATGTGGCACATTTATGAAGGTTTAATTATTTCTGATCAATTCATTGGCTACCATCAAGTTCGTCAAGAGTGTATGTAAAAGATAGAAATATGGGAATTAATACACTGTCAGTCCAATTTCATGATAGTTTGTAGTTCATTAAGATGATCATTTAATATAGCTTACATGCTGATTATTATGAATTTTGTTTTAAGAAGAAAAGCTTATCTGGAATATTATTTTTCTTTTGTTTTGTTTTCTAATTACTAGGCTACTTAAGTACGCTACTTAAGTACATGTCTTGGATTTTACTAAATTCTCATTGCTGCCTACTGTTGTAGGGTATCCTCAACAATTGATGCTGTCTTGATATCACATCCTGACATACTTCACATTGGCGCTCTGCCATATGCCTTGAAACAACTTGGGCTCTCTGCTCCAGTTTATGCAACTGAACCTGTGTATAGACTTGGTCTTTTGACTTTGTATGATTACTATCTTTCGCAAAGGGTATGGACACTTGATGATAGATCTATTTTATTTAGAGTTTAATGGATGTAGTCTTTTCTAGTTTTCCATTAAATGTTTTAGAAAATAGCTGGCTTTCATTTTAGTTTGAAATTTATAATATCTTGAGTTATAATTTATAAGATTAAGCTTTTAGGTCAGTTGACTACTGAAGATTTAATGTGATATTAGAGCTAGATGTCTCGATTTTGAGCCCTAATGCTCTTCGGTCATGTTTAGCATAATGTAAGAAAAGTATTGTGATGTATTGTATCCACATTCAAAGTCAATTAAACTTGCGCATGAGGAGCCATGTTAGAATATAAAATTATTGTACTTGTTGGTTACCAAAGATTTAACGTTTTAAATTGTAAATGCCTATATTGAGTATAATATAAACTAATTAACTTGTAGTCATTATTCTCTCAAGAAACGTGAAATGTATTTCTTTTTCATCTTACTTGTTACGTACCAATCTCTACTTTGGTCCCTTAAGAGTTTGTTTGGCAAAGAGACCAATTTGGTCATGCCATAAAAATTATGAGCTTGATTCGAGATATGTGTGTGATGGAAAATAAAGTTAGTTATATTAAAAATTACGTAGAATATAAAATAAAGTTGATTAATATATTGAAAATGATGTAAGATATGAAATAAGATAATTTTTTTTATTAAAAGTTATGTAAGATGTGATAAAAATTAATTTTATATTATTTTTTATTTTTTAATAATAAATGAATTGTTTTTTTAACATAACTAGAATGGTATAGGGACCAAATAAGCCCTAAGGGCTAGGATAAATGAATTTGGTAACTAGTTGCAGCTTTCCTGTTTTGTTATCTAATTGGGAAATTTTATAGGGCCATTGAAAATGTCAAGAGGATGATGGCAATTAACTAACCTAACCATTTTATGCTTCTTTGTTGGATTTTGTTAGTTCTTTTGATGTCTGTCTGTCCAAAATTTATAAATCATATAACTAAACATACTCTTCAATGTGGAACAAGGGCAGTTAGGGTTTATAAGAAGAAAGAAAGTGGAAGAATAAAATCAGGTATTCAAGGATTTTCACCCAGCCCTAACCCTTTTCTTATAGAATTTAAAATAGATCTAATTCCATGAATCAAGATTCAAATGACAATTTTAATTTTATTCATAGTGCAAGAAAACATATACAAACTCTAGAGCTATACAACAACAACAACAACAACAACCAAGCCTTAATCCCACTAGGTGGGGTCGGCTACATGAATCCTTTGTTTCCATTGCGCTCTATCAGTTACCAAATTCTTATCTAAGTTTAAGTAACTAAGATCACTCCTTATAGTTTCTTGTCATGTCTTCTTTGGTCTCCTTCTTCCTCTTTGTACATGGGCAAAATCCAGTAACTCAATTTCTCTAACTGGAGCTTCAATTGGCCTACGATTTAGATGTCCAAACCATCAAAGCCGACTTTCTCTTTAAAGGATTCATGTCATGATTGATTCGACAATTTTACGCTGGCTGTCGACTACCTAACGCAACCCTCCGCGTTTCTCATCCGGGACTCTAGAGCTATAAATAGGAAAATATCAGACACTACAACTCTAATTTGTTGGAATTAGACTAAATAAAACTATTTTAAATTTATGTAAAATCAAATTTTTTTGACAGTACATAAAATCAAAATTTTAAATTATATAAAAACATAATCTTAAAGTAAAATTGCAAAATTCAAGCCAAGTCTATCTAATAGATAATTCTTAAGTTTAAAATAATTGACTTAGTCAAACAAATTCGACTAATCATAACTAAACTGTCCTAACTCAACCGATAAATTTAGTTAACTAAATGTGGCTTGATCCAACTAAGTAGGGAATGCAGAATTAGCTTTGGCACATCTTTGATAAACCCAATCATAACGGGTGTTCGCACCAATTTTTCTGGGATACAAATAGCTAGGCTTCATTGTGTACTAGTAAACTAAGCCTTTCGTCATTGTGTACTAGTAACCTAAGCCTTTTTATTATTGTGTCCATCTTACTAACAATTGATGCATTACACTTTGAGTTGTGATCAACTCTATTATATTACCTCTCCAATATGTTGCGATCAATTTGCTAACCCATAATCCTCTTCACAATTCTTTTAGGGTTCCCTTGGTTCTTTGATGAGGGTAAATTTCTCTATTGAATTAAGATTACTACAAAATATTTTCGTACTCGAGTAAATAAGAAATTATTTGATTGCTCACCTATGCGACTTACATTGTATCAAGCGAAATTATTACTGTTAAGTGTTTATGTAAAGCTTAGACGGCTCTAATCTTGTAGGCAAATTCTAACTTACCAAATAATTTCAATATTGAGAAGGTTTGATTAGTACAATATTTATGTGATTAGAGCAATATTACATCAATATCACATAGATTACTACTAGCTTAGATTAGAGTTGTCTAATCTTCTCAATATCACATAAATATTGTAGGTAGATTAGAGTCATCTAAGCTACAATATTTATTCTCACCTGTGATATTGAGAAGTTTAAATGACTCTAATCTAGTAGGTAAATTTTAACTTACCTTTTTCTTTGATACTAAATTAATAGGGGACGAACGCTCTGATACCAAAGCAGATGCGAGGCAAACGCTATGATATCAGAACTGATGCAGAACAATAGAGACGAATGCAGGGTGAATTGAGATGGGGAAGCTAGGCCTTGAAGGAAGAGGGAAAAAAAAGGAAAATTTTGGGGAATAAGAGAAAACTAGGGTTTCAAAGATTTTTACCTAAGGTCTTCTATACTTCCGAAATATCGATCCTTTTCGGAATCCCTAAATTAACCCATTCTAAGGTGGATTGCATACCAAAAAAATTTTCATTTATCAAAGGTCACCTAATGTTTAAGTACATAATCTATAATAGAGAAGGTTAATTCAATCCTAACATTATAGTAAATCATGTGGGACTTAATAAACTCTCTAAAAAAAAAATTAATAAATAAGGATTTTACTAATTCAAACTTATAACAAACTTTCTAAATAATAAAATAAAATAGAGATAATCTGCTTCAATCCTATTCATCCATGACATCAAGGAGCATGATCTAATTTAAACCATCAATTATCAAGAAGTCCCCATCTCTCATATTGTTCTCCAAAGTTATGTGAATAAGTATGCTTCTTAATGTAGTTGATGGTAAACATTTCCCCTGCTTTTGCTCTGTAAGTCAACATTTCTTTTACTTTGCTTTATAAGTTTACAAAATTTTGGATTGCCTGTATTCATTGTGAATTTCAAGTTGTTGTCAAGAGGCATGGAATAGATAATCATCCATCTCATTATGTTGCAGCAAGTTTCTGATTTTGACTTGTTCACTTTGGATGATATTGATTCTGCCTTCCAAAATGTTACCAGATTGACGTATTCCCAAAGCTATCATCTTTCTGGTTTGCGATTCCTAAAATCCCTTTGTCTTAGTCCAACGAATTCAATTATATCACTAACATGCACTATGGTATGCAATAGATAAAGGGGAGGGCATAGTTATAGCTCCTCATGTTGCTGGCCATCTTCTTGGGGGTACTATTTGGAAGATAACAAAAGATGGAGAGGATGTAGTATATGCTGTTGACTTCAACCATCGGAAGGAACGGTTAGCCCTAAATAGATCTGCTATTGTTCATTTTTCAACATGATTGTGATTTTTAATTATATTATATGAAAGAAAGAGGAAACAAGGTACAGTTTTGCAGGCACCTGAATGGAACTGTTCTAGAATCTTTTGTTCGGCCAGCTGTTCTTATCACAGATGCTTACAATGCATTGAATAATCAGCTTTACAAACGTCAAAGGGATCAAGAATTCCTTGGTAGCTATCTGAAGCTTTTTGGTTGTATATATTATATTATTTATTTTTGGTCTTCCCCCTTTTGTGAACTACAAGTCCATTTTTGCTTTTTAATTTATTTTACGTGATATCTTATATGTTTACCCTTATTTAAACTGCTCAACTTGTTTATTTTTTTAAAATTAGACTTCTTTGTGCTTGAACATGTCCCAAAATTACTTCAAAGACTGTTTACTTTTAGCTATTTTCTGCTTTTGGTTTCTGCTTTTGAGTGGGTAGTTAGTTTAGCGTCAGTTTGCACGTTTTCCCTTTGCTTGTTAATGTTTTCATTACAAATTGTAGAAATTTAATTATATTTCTGGAATGTTCACATTCTTTGTTTAGCATAGTGTTATTTAAAGTTTATTTGCAGCGAAATCTATTTTTATGCTGGCCTTCTTGAAGTTTGGGCTATGATGGAACAAATAAACCAGGGTTTTTGGCTATATAACATGTACTTACGCATTGTTTATTGTTGTATTCTTTTACCCCTTTTTAAAAAACATTTTTCTTTTATTTTCTTTTTAACACATAATAATACATGTGACTTTTCTCCTAGACGCAATGCTCAAAGTCCTTCGGGCTAATGGGAATGTATTGCTTCCGGTTGACACTGCTGGAAGAGTATTAGAGCTCATTTTAATTCTGGAACAGGTCTAAACTTTTTTCTGCAATCTTTAGTAATTTTGGTGGCTATGGCTAATTAAGGTTCTTGTAAATAAACACATTTTTATTTGCAGTATTGGACTCAACAACATCTGACGTTCCCCATCTACTTTCTTACAAATGTTGCTACAAGTACAGTTGATTATGTCAAGAGTTTCTTGGAGTGGATGAGTGACTCTATTGCAAAATCTTTTGGGCATTCACGGGACAATGCTTTTCTGCTGAAGTAAGTTTAGATTTCAGTGTTCCTCCTGTTATGTTTTAAGTTCATGTTGTATTTTTTTTTATCACGCAGAACAAACTGTCATGTTATGGTATACTCTGAGTCAGCATGGAAAAAATGCTTTGTTTTATTTCTATAATTTCTTTTGCATGATTAGCTGATATAGTTGGAAAAGAGGAGCAGTCTGCTACTGTATTAACCATTGAAAAGATCTTGATGGAACTGTGACATATGCCTACTTTTGAAATTTCATTTTTGTTTCAGGCATGTTGCACTTATAATTAATAAGAGTGAACTTGAACAATTACCTGATGTTCCAAAGGTTAGTATATTCTTTTCATTGTGATATGAGTTCTTTAGGGAGGCTGATGTGGAACATTTAGGTTGTTCTGGCATCCATGGCTAGTCTGGAGGTTGGGTTCTCTCACGACATATTTGTTGAGTGGGCAACAGATGCAAGAAACCTAGTCCTTTTTACAGAGAGAGGTCAGGTATATGATCTTTACAATAATTTGTCAGTTTAATGGGTCTGGTAGTATATTTTGTCATCTCTTAAATAGATGACAAACATGTTTTCTTTACCTTTATTCATATACTTGTATTTATAATTATCTTTGTGTATGTATGTATTTATGTATGTGAATGAATGCATAATTTATCTATATGTATGTATGTATGTATAGATAGATAGATAGATATACAGGCACGCACACACACCTGCAATGCAATGTGCGCTAGAAGTTTCTGCAAAATTCTCATTCTTTTTTTTATGGACCTTCTCCAGGGGGTCTCGGGTTTGTATTTATACCACTACAATTCCCAATTGAGGTTGGGGGGAATTGTGGTGTTTAGGGGAAAAAGATTCAAATTTTTTTTTCTCATTTCTTTACTCTAGAATAAAAATTGCTAATCATTGGGTCCTGACATGTACATTCCATGTAGAGTCATTTTCTATTTTGTTCTTTTCAAAGCTTTTATTTCATCTCATAGTTACATTGTAGTTTGGAACTCTGGCTCGTATGCTTCAAGTTGATCCTCCACCAAAAGTTGTGAAGGTTACAATGAGTAAGAGGATTCCCCTTGTTGGTGATGAATTAAAAGCATATGAAGAAGAGCAAGAACGAATTAAAAAAGAAGCTGCATTGAAGGCTAGTCTCACCAAGGAGGAAGAATTGAGGGCATCCAAGGGGACTGATGCTAATATTGGAGATCCTATGGTTATTGATGCCGCTTCTCCTCTCATCTCATCTGATGGTATGCATGCTGATTCTCAGTATCATTTATTTTTATTCATACCTGCATCATTCTGTTTGAGGTCTGATATGCTAAAAGAAATCACTGAATAAGATCCAGTACAGTTAGCATAGCATATCTCCTCATATTTCATATCATGAAACATATGTGCTTTTCTTCTTGGAAATATGCTCTTTACCTTATAAGAAAATAATTTAGTTGTTGTATAGTTCAATTTTATAAAGGAAAGGACTATGCAGCCCCAATAACTAACCAATCATGGTTTGGGGATTTTATCCATTTAGTGAATTAAATTTAACACACTAGATAATCCAATGTATGAAAGATCAAAATCATAACTAATCAATGTATTAACTAGTTATTAGGGATGTATAACAGGATTCATTCATTAAATATTAGTTATTGGGATGATGCATGTAGGAGGACTGGGCATGATAATAATTCCAGTAATGATGTGTCATCATGAATTTTGCATATTTGGAACTAAAGTCTTTGTGAAATGAAAATTAAATGGGTTATTTCAAGAATGGTGTGATCATTTTTGCCTCATTTTATGTGCAAACAAGTAATTATTTTTTGAGTCATTGTGTTTTTGCAGTGTGATGTGATGAAAAATTATGAAGTCTCTTAATGGTGTAGAGCCTTTTACTTGAATATCCTATTACTTAGAAGTGCTTGTACTTAAGTCATGAATAGACGTCTTTGGGTGCTCATGGATGTAGTTGTATTACTCATTATTTCCCCAAATTAGTGATTTAATTCTAGTTAGATAAAAACATCTATCAATGCTTTGTTCTATTTTATGTAGTGTATTTTAGATTTGATTAGCCTGTCTGATACTGCATGATTTAAGCTAAATTGAATTATATTTGCAAAATGTTTAAATCCAACCCCTCCCACCCCCCAGTATACACGCACACAAAAAGGTGATACACATGATTCTAGGAGTATCATGGTGGAAGTGAGGCAGATGATATTATTGATTTTCAATTTGAATGTTGCACTGCGTGCACACAAACTCTCTTGTACACAATGGCGCTTATATACATGTGCAGATGGATGTGAAAGTTATGGTGAAAATTAGATGGACAATATTAGGTTTATTTTTGCTTGGTTTAAAAATGAAAATGTAGTAGTAACCTTTTATTAGTAGTAGATTCTCACTCTTTATGTATGCATACATGCACACAAACTGTCTTGCATAGGTACATTTACATTTGGATGTTTGTGAGTGCATGTCTTTTGGTGCAGGATATGGGTAGAGAAAATCTTCACTTTGAAATCTTTTGGCCTTTGCAAATGTGCGTGCTAATTTTATTGGTTACAAAAGCTGACTAAATTTTTTCTTTACCATATTTCTATCAGTGGCCTCACGCTTTGGTCGTTTTCGAGACATTTTCATTGATGGATTTGTTCCAACACCAACTGGTGTTGCTCCTATGTTCCCGTTCTTTGAAAACTCATCTGAATGGGATGATTATGGAGAGGTTATAAATCCTGACGACTACATTATAAAGGAAGAAGATATTGATGTTGCATCAGCTCAAGTAAGTTATGGAGTTCTTACTTGTAACCTTGCATTAGCAAAGGTTTTACTTTAAAAGTCATCTGATCAACAAAATAAAACATATTCCTTATTTTCTTCATCGTATATGAGATGTATATGTCATAGTTTCTCAACATATATCCTGTTTCCAACTTTGTAATATATTGCATTTAATATACTCTCCTGACATTGATATTGGAGCAATATATTGCTGTACTTAATTTTGCTTAAGAAAACTATTTTCTTTTTTTGTTCTGAGGCATGAGGGGCAGTCCTCATAATTTGAATTTTTGTGTAAATTTTGATGCTTAGAGGAAGTAAAGTGTACACTTCGATACCATTTATCCCAAATTTGGAAACTTTAATTTTTATGTCCACTCTATGATATATTAAAGTGAATACTAGGCCGTTAAGTAGTAAAATATCCATAAAATTAATGTAGTTAAGTTACAAATTCTCAGATAAATGAGTTGTTGTACTAGTGGGAAGTACATTAGAAATGATTGTATCAAGGAGAGGGCATGCGTGACACCTTTGTAGGATAACATGAGAAACAATGCTTAAGGTGGTTGCCTTGCCCACTGTTGAAGAAGAGAGAAGCTTGAAAATAACTTGATACATAATCGTTAGACATTGTTGGTACAATTGCATTTACAAAGAGTGTTGTTGTAGATAGAGATAAATGGAGAAGAAAAATCTGTATAGCGAAGCCTAACTAATATGGGATTAAGGCTTGTTGTTGTTAATGATGTATTCCTATTGATTCTAAGTTTATGCAAATTGTACCAAACTGAGAAGAAATTAACTTTAAATCTAGTTAACATTAACTTGGCTATGAAATAGAAGCTTTTAAAGCTTGGAGGAGGGAACCATGTAGTATATGGAGCTATAAATTAATACATATGAAGCTACCACATGATGCCATAAAACAATACGAATTAAATATGTTATCATATGAGCAACATATGTAGTCATATTGATTTAATGTTGTTATTTCCTACAATCTGTTATCATATGAGCAACCATAGATTCGTATGTTGTTATTTCCTGCAATCTGTTTTCAGAAGGTGTATATTCTTTTGGAGTTTGACTTAACGTTTCCTTTTATTCCTTCAGGGCATTGGAGGTGATCTCAATGGCAAACTTGATGAAACCTCTGCTCATCTGCTACTTGATACCACTCCTTCCAAAGTTGTTTCAAATGAGATGACCGTATGTTACATTATTTATTTGTATTAGTGGGCATATATGCAAATTTAGCCACACATGAAGGCCTCATTTGGCGAGCTTTTTTTTTTGGACAAGAGAAAAAAAAATTTATTTTTTAAGTTTAATGGGAGAGAAATTTATTTTAGTATTAGAAAGTGTATAAAATATGAAATACTTTAAATTCTAATTTCCGTATTTGTATTGGATGTGAAATAAAGTTAATTTTCATAATTAAAATTTGTGTTGGACAAAAAAATTGTCTCGAACCAAACGAAGCCGAAAGATGAAATGAAAGTTCTTAAATGACCAGTTTTACAATCTATGATTATTTTTGTTGTACTTGTTTTTTTGTTGATTTTTAATGGAAGATGCAGTTCTACTGCACTCTGTAGCATATCAGTATTGAGATATGTTTGTCTTTGCATCATTGGTGCTTGGGTAGCAGAAAAAGGTCTCTAGAACAATTTTCTTTATTCTAGGTGGGCCATTTAAATTGTCTTTCCTGTGAGCACCCACCCTTCTTTTGTGTCGAGGATTATAAATGTGTCTTTAATTTTGTGCAATTTGTCAAATCTTTTAAGTTATTTTATTTTTTCTTTTGTAGAGAATAAGTTATCTTCATCTCCTTCCTGGTTGACAGTAAGGCTTAAAAATTAATCCAAGTTCTGTTTGGCCTAGCAGCTGAACATTCTTTGTTAAAAATTGTTTTACATGGCTATGAATATGCCAATCACCATTCTTAAATAAGTTTCTCATGGCAGTAATTGCATGTTTTATTGTTAATAGTTTACTATTTGTTGTACTACTTTACTTAATCTGTATTTCTTAATACTGTAGCATTTTAATTAAATTTTTTTTTTTATAGAAGACAAACATAGTATTTGGTTGATTGGCTTTTAGTTAATTAGAAGTTCATATCCTATTTTCTCAGTCTTATAATTAGCTATTTATTTGTTAATAATAACTCAATCGTTGGTCCATTTTAATTCATTCAATTACTAACTCTTAGCGCTTTTCTTCGCTCTCTCTCCCTCGAGGGACAACTTTATAACCAAATATAAGGACAAAGCCCTCAGTTTTTCTGCAAAAAGAGAGGACTTCTAGATTTGGAGATTGATTTGTCTTGGTGTTTCGGTTGTCCACAACAACCTTATTTGGTTGATTGCCAATGGTAATTTAGTTTCTGTTTGGAATGACCCTTGGATCAGCACCATCCCTCTTTGCAAATAGCCTACTTACGTCAACTCTAATCCTGGTGACTATAGTGTTCATAGTGGCTGATTTGCTTAATGATAGCACTTGAAATTTGACCTATTGTAGCAGCTATCTAGAGCTAACTTAATGAGCAAAATTCTCTCTTTATGAAGGCTTGCCCATATGCACTTTGACATCTTAGTTTGGGCTAAAAATGAATCCTTTTCGATTCCTACTACTGCACTATATAAGATGAATTCCAACAACCCAATAGCCTGAAATCAAGGGCATGGTGTTGGCATGCTAAAGTTATTCCCAGTCCAAACGTTTGCTTGGAGAATGATCCATAATGCTATCCTAACCTTTCAGTGGTTGTTCAACTGGAAGATCTTCAACTCTAATCTCTATCCATAGGGGTGCCACGAAGCTGAAGCCCTCAATCATATCTAATTTTTTACAAGAAATTAGGCTTCACATCTCTAGACTCTTTCCTCTCATCCCCCAAAACTACACCTTGGAGGAGAAATTGATTTCTCTTGCCAACCTCACCAAATTCTGCAGAGATGACCTCAAGCTTATGTTCAAATAAACCAAGTCCTACCTTTGTTGGAGATCCAGATGTGTTAAAGTCCATGCTAAGCCCTACTCAACGCCTTCTGCCCTTGCGATATCCATCATCAGCTACACTACTTCTCAACTAGCTGACTTTCACCCATCTAGATTCCCCTGGAACCAACCCTTGAAGATAGCTGGCTCCCCACAAAATTTGGATAGCTGAAAGTTAATTTGGACAGTTCGGTTAACTGCCATGGTGTAGCTGGAGTGGGTTATCTTATTCAGGATAGTCATGGTCATGTGTGGGAAGCTGGTGGTAGTAAAATTCTCATGGTCTCTATTCTCAAAGCTGAGTTGCGGGCTACTTGGGAGGGGGTGAAAGTCGCTGCCACTTAGAGAAGCAAAGCTAAGGGCGTCAAGGGTATTTGGCTTGAGAGTGACTTGATGGAAATGCTTGACCTCATTACCCATGCTAGCACTATAGAGGAACGAATTGCCAAAGCCGAAATGGACTTCATTGCTCTTCAGATTGTCCACTGTCTTTTTGATTTTTTGCTTTGTACAATCTCTCATCTTTGTAGAAACGTCAATGGGGCCCTTGACTTTCTAGCCCATTTTGCCTCTTTTGGCAACTTCACTTGGGTGGGGGGCACATCCCTTCCCAATAAATTGTCACCTGCTCTTGCAGGACATTCCAAATCTTAATACTTTTTGTTCTATTAATTAATTCTAGGCCCAGGCCACTATTTCAGCTCTCTTTCTATGGGATGTGTTGTAGAGGTGGAGCTATTCGTGAAATGGTAGGACGCTATCTCAAAGGGGTGAGTTGCATGGTGAATCAACATGAGGTTCTGGAAACGTTTAGCATCATTTTGTTTTCTGAAAAGTACTTCTAACATCATTTTGGGTGGTCAGCTGAACTGCAGTGCACTAAGTTTTATAAACCATAATCAAGAAAAGGAGCTCTATGATTAGATGTAGTAAGATACTCAAGACAACTTGAGTAAAGATTGGCTTTACTTCATTTACTGTTGTTTTATGAAAATGAAAGTAGTTACTAATTGTGGACTCAGTAGTTCCACTTGTGAAAAGTTATTAACTCCACCTTTGAAAAATTATTAACTTTACCTTGTACATAGTTTTAGAAATTGGTATCAAGATGCTAAGCTTATGCATATTTGAATGCATTAGCATACATTACAATATATATGAAATAATGCTACTGATAATTAAGATGGTTGGCTAGATGGATGTCGAGTTCTGGTGGTTCTTTGTATTAAGGACAACTATTTTACTGAAGGGATTGCTTTATAATTTGGGCAGTAAGATCCACGAAATGTTTATATGCATTTGAATGCTCAGCAATGATGATGGAACTGAAAATGAATGAGTTTTTCACGTTACAATTATTGGTAAAGTTGTGAAGTGTAAGATGTGCAATCTATACATTATAGGAGGTGAGGCTATCATTTGCCGTCATGAAATTAAACATATAATAGGTCATTATGGTTCAAAAGGTTTAGACGGAGTGAACTTGAAAGGGCATTAGCAAGCAGAGTAGGATGAGAAAGTGAATGAGAGATGCATCTTATGTGAATATTATGCATCTCTGAATCTTTCTAGGAAGCAGTAATTTATTCTGGACAAATAATATCTGTTCCTTGTTATGGAATACTTTCTGATTTTGATAATTATTCTCGTACTTCATTTTAACATTAACAACTATGATGCATTGTGCTTAGTTTTGGCTAAATGTCTTTGCTGGCATAAAAGTTATTTTTGTCCTTTGTGGCTGAGTAAAGAAATTTAATCTTTCTGTAAAACTATTTGACTAGCACTTCATAATATATTCAGGTACAAGTGAAATGTTCATTGCTTTACATGGACTTTGAAGGTCGGTCAGATGGACGTTCTATCAAATCTATACTTGCACATGTGGCTCCGCTGAAGCTTGTATGTTCTAGCACTTGTGGAGTTTGAGACCTATCTGTCTGACTTTTTCTAAGTGTTCTCTAATTATGTGAATGAATGCAATTCAAGTAATGAAATCTTTTTGTTTAGTTTTTTTTGGTTCATTCTACAGTTTTACTTTTTTTGAATCATGTTTTGGTTGGCATCTTCATGATCCTCCTGAATAGCTTATCACTTTAGTTGATGGTTTAGGTTATTCATTTCCTTCTTGCAATTCATTTCTACCTATTTAGTAATAGTCCCATTTTACTCTATAATGTCCATTTTTGTTTTTTTGTTATTCTCAACTGAAGCAGTCAACTGATAGTGCTGACAAGTTGGGTTTTTCCTTTTGGGAGTACCTGTAGGGAAGCTCTGTAAGGTGTAAGGTATTCTACATTGCAATTTAGAAGTGTCAAGTTGATGAATGTTGACTAGATTGAGCTAAACAATGTGGCTGCTGCGGCTGCTACAGTCCTGCTTTTCTAATAATTTGGTTGGTTTTAAATCTTTTATTGCACTTGAACCTTAATGTGATCTAGTCAGGGTACTTAACTTTTCATCTCTGCTTAATTCATGTCATCAGAGGCTTATGCTTGATCGTTTGTGCTAGTATTTGCAATTTGGGTTTTGTTTCTTATTGACATTTAATCCATTGATGAAATAAAGATTAGATGAAACAAAATATGTTTAGTTATTTGAGATATTTTTTACTTGATGCTGCTTTACGTATCATAGTCGTCTCATATAAACCACAAAGTATAATTGGTAATAATGTGAACAAGACCATGGATTCTGTGTCATAAACCATATCCGAACATGGCACTACCATGCAAATATTCATGATTTGTGGTTTAACAGTTGTAATCGTCATAAATTAAATCATAGTTTCCTTCCTTTTTAGGCATAAAAAAAGGTGGAAAGTCTTCCATTGTTGCAACCATGCATGCAAGAAACGCACAGAAGCTAATTTCATCTTTCTTTATTTTTCTTATCTAGGTTCTGCTACATGGTTCTGCTGAAGCTACAGAACATCTTAAAGAGCATTGCTCAAAGCATGTTTGTCCCCAAGTATATGCGCCACAAATTGAAGAAAAAATTGATGTGACTTCTGATCTGTGTGCATACAAGGTATTAAATGATATTGCGTTAGTTATTATTTTACTGAATTGTTGTATCTATCATTAGTACATCTTATTGCAAAAATATCATTCAACTTTTCTACCTGCCAATTTTCTTAATTTGCATTGCATTTTGTTTTCTGGCACTGCAGGTGCAACTCTCTGAAAAGCTAATGAGTAATGTTCTCTTCAAAAAGGTAGTACTATTGATTTTCAAAAAAAAAGGTAGTACTATTTTTGATACTGCAATCAATTTCTCCTGAGAAAGTCCAGATATTACCAGTTTTAATAGTTATTAGAACAGATTGATTCCATATTTGCATGACAAGAAAACTTCATCATATGTATCATGTCATAAGCATCCAAACCATATAACGCTTTCATTTTTATATTGAAGTATGGTCTGCCTATCCCTAGATCTTGTATCCTGTGTTGATCCTCATTTATCCCAACTGTTTAATGTTTTACTATTGAGGTTTTTTTATCCAGGCCCCTTGAGGTAGATTTTTGATTCCACGTAGACCCACCCAAAATTTTTTTCTTGTGAGTTCTTTCTAATTAATTCTATTAAGTTTAACTAGTTATTTTAAAAATAAAAAATATATATTTAAACATTGAAAATATATTTAAAGATTTTCAATTACTATTATAACCTCAACTTTTTTTCTTTAACCGGATTAGTTTTTGCCCAAAACAGTTCCTCATTTGGTTGAACCAGACCACGAATCTTGATGGACGTTGATTCCCATTTAATGAGAACTAGGCCAGTTCATTACCTAAAACAGGTCAAAACCGGTCCGGTCTGATAGGATTCGGGTTGGACCGGTTCCAACTGGGCGAATTCTAGTTGGAACCGGTTCTGTTTGGAATCAGTTCAATTAACTTCCATAGCTGGATTTGATTATTGCCCTGCCAGCCTATGTGTGATTAATCTGTATTATTCATTGACTTATTAACTTACCTGAATTGCTCACTTTGGTGAAATTTTAATCATTTTAACTGAACTAGTTACAGCTTGGTGACTATGAGATATCCTGGCTTGATGCCGAAGTAGGAAAGACTGAAGACATGCTTACCCTGCTTCCTTTATCGTCAACCCCTCCATCTCACAAATCTGTTCTTGTGGGAGATCTTAAATTAGCTGATTTCAAGCAGTTCCTTGCAAGTAAAGGCATTCAGGTTAGTTTTCTTTTTTTTTTGTCTCATTATTTTATTCTCTCTTGGTTGCTGTCAAGGTTCATACTTGATTTATCTCCTGTCATTGATCATGCTGGTTCCACTTATAAACATTCTGTCCATAGCTGCATTTGGCTATTATTTCTAAAAAACTTAAATTTCATCTCAACAGTCCCGAGGTCTTTAAGCAGATTAGACTCCTCTAAGTTGCTTGAAATACAAGCCACCTGAAAGTTGGCCTAATATTTAAGATGCTTCAAAGATTTAAGCAGCTTATTTAAGCCATTTATACTTCGATATTTTTCTGTGCTGCTTCCTAATGCGGCCTAAGTAATCAAATTCATTTAATTCAGTTCATGCGGTATGGGAATAATATATCAAGGCGTGCACCTCTTTTTTGTTAGAACTCAATTAGATATGTAAAGATATCTTCAAACTAGTAATCTCTTTTGTGCTTTCTTTATGTGTAAAAATATAAACCTATTGCTGAACCCAACTCTATTTTGATCCTTGATTTCCAGTTATGGCTTTGACCTAATTATGTTGAATTAATTTGGCTCATAGTAACAACCCTAGAACCAAATTTACCCAGTATATGAAAAAGTCTTCCTTTTTAAGATTTTGAAAATTGTTCAATATGCAGGGTAACCTATAAAAATGCGGGAAGTGTTTAATGACCTTTTAACATTTGGAAAATACTCTTTAATGAATGCACAATTTCTCCCTTTAGATATCTCAAAAAAAAATGTTAGATTTATTACGCAGGTTGTCATGTGTGTGACTCAATACCATGATCGGGTTTGAGACAAATCTTTGACCCTATCATTAAATACATCGGGTTCGGGTATACGACAGTTGTTTGTGTTGGGTTTGGATATGCCTTCCTTATGATGCGGACTTTGTTTGCAACTGTTATTAGGTGGAATTTTCCGGCGGTGCCTTGCGTTGTGGCGAGTATGTGACCCTACGGAAAGTCGGCGATTCCAGTCACAAGGTATTTGTTGTTTCAATCTTGTATACACGTTAAAGCCAGTTGTTTCTTAATGGCATTAAGAACTTTAATAAGTGATCAACATGGCTCTGCAGGGTGGAACTGGTGCTCAGCATGTACTCCTAGAAGGTCCTTTAACAGAAGAGTACTACCAAATAAGGGAGCTCCTTTATTCACAATTTTACTTGCTTTAGCTTTTTATTGCATTCCCCTGGGCCATCAGTTCTCCTTGAAACCTTGGGAACAAATTTGTCAACGAGGCATTTTCTTCTAGAATTTAGCGTCACCTTTCGCTTAATTTGATCTTCAACAAATTTCTCAACGTGGGATTTTTTTAGATGCTAAGATGAACGAGTGATCATATCACAGCGTGACAATTACAGAGGATAAGATGAGAGGCCTCTTTTAGGTGATTTAATTATATTCATCCTTGATCTATGCTATCAATAACATTACAAAAAAAAAAAATAAAGACACAAAACGATCTGGGATACGAGTATTGCATATGACATCGAGTCTCTTGCATTCGCGATTGAGTTTTGCTTCAAGTAGAGCTGACTGAGAAGAGAAATTCATGTGTTCGATCCGAAATAAGAAAAAAAAAAAAGCATCTTGCTATTCATTGCACATTATTTTTAGATGTAAACTAATTGAATTCCATGCTTTTTTTTCATAGCAATTCAAATTCCTAGTTGGACCTTTAAATGAATGCTACATTTTTGTTAAGGCTTGCATTTATGTTGAAAAATTGCTATTTTAATCTTCTAATTTAAGAGAATTGTAGAGATTTTCACCTCATTTTATGTCAAGTATAGCTATAAAATTATTCATTCCCTGTTGAATTAATAATATCCACATCTAAATTAGTATTTGTATAGGATCTAAATATTCATATTGGAATATAATTTCTAAAATTATATTCGAGTATAATTTCTCGATTATGATTTAGATAGGTATGTAGTGCATATATGTGATGATAATATCGTATTCAAATACAAATTAGAAAGTTATGCAGCATGCAAAATCAAAATTATATTGAAATATGATTTTACAGCTCTACAGATTTTGTGAGATTGCAACGCTCTTGCTATAAAAATTGATGTTAGCTCATTTTATAATTATTGATATTCTAAAATTTTGATAAATTTTGGGTTTATTTAATAGATTAAAAAATGATAAAAATTTAATAAGTTAAAATTCTAAATTATAATATTAAAATGTATTTTAAAAAAGCAATCATACTTAAATATTATTTTGATAGAGATATAATTAAAATTGTATTTTAATGCAATTGGATAACGTATCATGCCACACTGAAATTATATTTAAATATAATTTCAAAATTATGCATTGTGCATAATAATAAAACTATATTCACATATGTTTTTAACTTTTCGCATTTCATATAAATGTATATATATTTATATTTGCAAATTTTTATATTTAAATATAAAAATAAGATTTCAATTTTAGTGCTCCTATAATTAAATTTATATTTAATTACAATTGTATAGTTTATCATGCAACACCAAACTACATAATTATACTTAAATATAATAAATCTTGATAAATTTATAATCCATGATAAAATGCTGAAATTAGTTTTAAAAATTTAGACATCGTCTTCAAACGTGTACCTATAAATAAGCATATTTTTAAAAATCATGTTATTAAAATCATATTTAGTAACTGTATATATTTTTTATACTAAAATTATATTTAAATATTCTTTTAATTTTAACTATAGTATTTTTGAAATTTGAAATCATATTAAATTAAGATTTTAATTTTTGCTAGAGAGAAAAACAATAAAAGCAAAAATATGAGCCGTGATTATATTTAACCGATACACGTGTCAAAATGTTAATGATTTGCGCATAAAAATATTCTGCACGCATAAAATGTTCACGATCATGTTTTTTTTTACATTCTGAATTTGTTTTTGATACAATTAGTATTTCATATCACACAGTAAATACATTATTTTTCATATTTAATAAATAATTAATTACTAAAACATCGCTATAATTAATTTCAAATTATATTTTAGTTTATAATTTTTTTAAAAAATTTTAAATATCTTTACAATTTATCTAATATTATAAATAAGATTTCTCTGCGGCCATCACGTTGTTGTTGCCTCACCGTCACTACCTAGCCGCCGCTGCCTAGACAGATGTCCCTGTCTTGTCGTTGCCGCCGCCGCCTCACTGCCCTCACCTCATCGCCTTCGCAATCTTATTGTCGTCACCTCATCGCCAACATCGCACTCCTCGTAAGAAGAGAGAGAAAGAACAGAGAGATACGGGATGAGTGAAAGAGAGAGAGGAGAGAAAGAGTAGAAAAATATATTAAAATTAAAATTTTTAAAAATTTAAACTAAAATATTCTTTAAATATCAATAAAAATTATTGCTTTGAACTTTTACATAATAATTATAAATTTTAGAAACTTCTATTGTTATAAAATATTTGACATAAAAACTATTTAAATTTTTTTAAAAATTATAGATTAAAATATAATTAGGACTTAACTGCAAAGAACGTTAGGTAATCAACTCTTTTAATAAATTATACAATATATATTTTTATATTATACATTATAAATTATTTAAAATATTGTTTTTAGCTTTATAATTATGATGCGAAGGTAATATATATATATATTACATGAAATATAATTTATTAGATATAAATAAATAATATCTGACAGGTAATTATCCGTATGTACATCATAATTATGAAGGTAATGGAATTATTAGGTAACCAGACCTATTCAGTTACGAACGGTAGCGCGCCACGTCAGCCCACGGCCCCACGGGGCACCAACTGATTAGAGGGCATTTAACGGCCGAAAAATATCGGTTCCTTTTTTTTTTTTGATAGTTAAAAAAAAATAATTACCTACTTGTCACACAATTTTGTTTTATTTATATTTTACCCATCCATTCTTAGTTAATTACGCCATACACACTTGAAATATTATAAAATCTTATATATACACATTTTAACTTATTTCTATTATAATGAGTAATCATAATTTTTCAATAACATAACTATAATTAAATTATAAAAAATTTAGCCGTTCATCATATTATTTTAAGGATATTTAAATATATTTTGAGTGAAAATCCTAAAATCTTAATGTTTAGGTGGCGGTAAAGGAAAAAGACATCCGCGACGTGAATTGATTTTAGGACAAATCAACGCTTTAGTGTGGTATTGAGGAAGAGAAAAATATATACCATTAAGAGTAAAAATATAATTTTAATGATTTACTAATAGAATATTTTTTTTCAAATAGATTTTGATTAAGTTTTAACTCAAATGTTTGTATGTAAGATTTTGTACGGTTTTGAGTGTGCATGGTGTAATTAATTAAGAATGGATGAGTAAAGCATAAATAAAACTAAATTGTGTGGCGTGTAGGTAATTATCCCTAAAAAAATCATTTTCTTTCAGTTTATGTCAAAAATAAAAACTATCTGAGCATAAAAAAGCAGTGCATTATTTATTTTAATTTTACAACCAACACATTTTAGTTAAATTTTTTTTATATTTTATTTGAGTAAATCATACTTGAGTTATGTTTTAACTTAAATAAAATTTATAGAAATAAAATCTAACCATCGGTGCATCTTAAATCAAATGTGATAGTTTATTCAATTTTTCATTATTAAAATGGACAACTAATGGAATATTCTATAAAGTTAATAGATTTAAATAATTTTTAATATTTAAAATTTGTTTTAAAATGCACCGAAGGTTAGATTTTATTCTGATAAATATTATTTAAATTAAAATATAACTTAAGTATGATTTACTCAAATAAAATATAAAAATTTTTAACTATAATGTGTTACTTATAAAATTAAAATAAATAAGTGTGTATCACGTAATATTTAATTTTAAAATATTTAATAAGTAAATATTAAAATTTTTTATGTCCCGTGCGTAAAAACCTCATATTTTTTTTATGCAAACAAAAAAGTTATATAAAATAAAAATATTTATACAAGATAACATAATCACTATACAAAAATTATATAATATTTCTATAATATAAAAGATATTTATATAAATAAAAAAGTATTCATATAAAGTAAAATAATAATTTAAATTTTAATGCTGTTAACTACAATGGCGACGCTGTGGGTCCAACTCATAAATGTGGTGTTCGTCTTTTAGTAATGTTCCTCTAATTTATTTTTAATGAAAATTGATATATAGCTAAAAAAAAAAAAGCATAAAAAATTTTGAGGACTTTTCTCTCTAATTTCTCTCTAATTCAACAAATGAGTGCATTAATGCATAAAAATATGATTAATATCAATTATTTCTCTCTAATTTAAGCCTATATGCAACTAAATTTTTCGAGTTTTTAAATTAATCAAATCGGTCTTTTAGTTTGAGAAAAAATATAAAAAAAATCCCTTATTTTTAATTAAAGTACTTAATAGATGATATTTTCAATAAAATATTTAATCTAAAATATTGAATTATATTTTAAATTAATCAAATTAGTCTGTCAGTCAGAAAAAATATCATCTAATTGAGTCCCTATATTAATATTATAGAATTTATTTATATGCTATATTAAACTAAAAAATTTACTTGATTAATTTAGAAGCTAAAAGGACTTTAATGCATATAAGCTCAAATTAGAGGGACTAATTTGCTGTTTACCTATAAAATATTATTCAAAATTTTTAGAGGAAAAGAAGGCTTTAATTAATCTTCAATTGCATGCTTAAAGCTTAACTACTTATTTGTTTGGCAGGTTAAAATTAACTTAATTTAGTTTTACACAGATATATCGCATCATATAGTTAATTTATTTTATATCTTATATATATAATATTAAAATAATGATTAATTTATATCACATCCCTCACATATTCTAATATAATAACTAATTTTATTTCACATTATTTATAATTTTTAATAAAAAAAATATTTTTATTCAAGTTTAATTTTAACCTAATTAAATTTTGTAAATAAACATGCTCTAAATTTTTATTTTTTTGCTTCTACGTCTGCCTTTATTCTTAATTTGGATGACATTTTTACTCAAATATTATATTTTTATGTCTTTGGAACTTATGATATTGAACGTAAAGATAAATTACATGTAGAGTGTGTGAGAGTTCAACACATTCTTAATGTACATCAATGTCTTTCTAAATTATTTCACATGAATTCGTGAGTCGTGATTAACTAGTCAATGATTTACAGTCGATGAAAAAGTAGAGGAGGATAAAGAGAATGAGTAGCTGAGTTCAAGTTATAGTCGAAGTAAATCGAATTAGCCTAACATTTATTTGAGAATTAAAATACTATAATTATTTTATACAATATATTTATTTATTATAAAAAAATTGTAAGACATAGTTGTTATCTTGTTAAAATTAAATGAATGGTGCTTTATTTTTTTTTAAAAAAAAAATTATCATTTATTATTTGAGCTAACTCAAAATTGAATATAAGTAAAAATTTAATTTTATTTCACATTGTAGTAACATGTGAAAGTAATGAACTAACTTATTCTATATAACATATTCGATAAATTAGCACTTACTGGTAAAACACATCGTTGAGCTCCTAATGGGTGCACACGAAAGTAAGGTGGAGTGGGCCCACACCCTCACGTGATAGGCACTCATTGGGCGCCAATCAGTATCACGTGCATTTCAATATGATAATTTTTTTTTATAAATTTTTTATGATAATTTTATTTTATATTCTATAAAAATTCAAAATTACATAAATATGTTGGTAAAATTAATATTTCCTAACACTACACCTATCATATTGGGAACATCTATGATGATCTCTCTCAGCCATCCATGTTGGTCATTTTTCACTTTTCATGGGCGAGTTCTTCTCCCTCCGTGCCTCCTCACCCTATTATTAATCAACTATGGGGATATTCTCAACGAAGAAGAGTTCCTCACGGCATCAACATTTTTAGTTACTGTTCCGGGGTCTCCATCGCCTACTACTTCACCCTCTTTCCTCACACTACATCCCGAAATCTATCTCGCTTCCTGTTTTTGAGCCTGCCGCTGGGTCTCCCTTGGGTATTTCTGGTTGCAGTCCTTTCGGCCTCTTCCAATATCCATGTCTTATCTTCTTCAGCTTCGTAGAGGTCTCCAGTTAGAGAACAGTACTATCTCTGTCTCATCTTGCTTTGTTCATGGAAACCCTTCGGTTATGGTCATTTGAAGTTGTTTTTGGCGTAAAAATCAATTTTTTTTCATACCCACATGGATGCCCCTCGCCTGCCCCAAATCCTACAGTTGTACTGCTTTTGTACTACTGAATCCGATTCCTTTAACCATTTCTTCCTTTTAGGAGCTCTTCCGCTCCCCATGGTCTCACCTTGCCATTAAGGTTCATTAGAGCTCTCACTCTCTCTTTTGGGAACTCAACAAACGTTGATTTTTGTTTACTTATTGTGAAAAATCTTGTTTGGGTTGAAATTGCCCATGAGTTGCAGTTGCATCTGTCTCTCTAGTTGCATCGTTCTAGAGAGAACCCATTTTTTCTGATGTCGCTTGCCTGCGGCATCCCTCTCCTTGAATGTGTGTATTGCCTCGCTTGCGCTCGTTGGGCTTGGAAGCGCTGCCTTCACAGTGGCGACCGTGATAGTGAGAACTGGAGCCTTGCCACAGCAGAGGAATTCGAGCCTGTTCCCCGCCTTTGCCGCTATATTCTTGCTAATTATGAGGATGATCTTGATCACCCTCAATGGGAGCCTCCAAGAGGCTATGGAATGAATCCACAGTGGATCGTGCGACGCAAGACATATGATGACACACGAGGCCATGTCACACCTTATTTCATTTATCTTGATCACAATTATGCTGACATTGTGCTTGCAGTAAGAGGAATGAGTCTTGCAAAAGAAAGTGATTATGCTGTGTTATTGGATAATACGCTTGGGAAGAGGAAGTTTGATGGAGGGTATGTTCATAATGGGCTGTTAAAGGCGGCCGCATGGGTATTGGATGCTGAATGTGATATTTTGAAGGAGTTGCTGGTTAAGTATCCAGATTATAGTCTTACTTTTGCTGGGCATTCCCTTGGTTCTGGTGTAGCAGCCATGCTCGCAATGCTCGTTGTACAGAACAGAGAAAAGCTGGCTAATGTGGAGAGGAAGAGAGTAAGAAGCTACGCCATGGCGCCGGCTAGGTGTATTTCACTCAATTTGGCTGTAAGATATGCTGATGTGATTAACTCAGTTGTACTTCAGGCAAGAAACGTTAACTGTGCAATTTGTTTGCATAATATTCAACTTAAAGACTTAAGTATGTTGTGGATGATGATGGCAGACTTGATATATTTCACTTTGTTGGAGATCTTTTTTTTGTGCTTTTTTGGAGTAATGCTTTCTTCTTGGTGCTCTGCACTGCATAACTTTTATGTTTGCTTGCTTCAACTGTAGTAGTTTCAGAAGATGTGGCTCTTACAGAAGCATTATATCCATGGATTTTAGTTTATCTAGTTGAACGCATTTTGATTTGAGTATGCTTCTCAGAGTAGATTAAATTGAAGATGTGATTATGGGATTCTTTAATTTCTTCAGTTGAGAAGTATACAATCGTTTTTTCTTTTAATTTGAATTCTATGTTGAATAGTTTGGATTTTGTGGGAACCTTTCATTAATCATAACCGTCCTTTTCCATAAATATTCTTTGATAATTTGATGTAAAGGCTATGGGTATAAGGAACTTAGATACACTTCAAAGATTTTTCTACATTTCTCATGGTCTTGCTAATCTAATCTTGTTCTTCCCTAAAAGTAATCTTCGTTCACATTCTAAATTCAGTTCTTGGCCTCATCTGTTAAAAGCCTTTATGAATTTGTTTTTTCATGTATTATCCACGGTGATTATTGAACAAAAAACATGTATATAATCATCTGCCTAAGCGCTATCCACTTTTTGTGTTTGCAGGTCATTATGTGAATATTATCTGCCGGTATTCTTGCTTTTTAGGAACTTAGTCCTCCTTGAAATGTTGATTAATAACGTGCAAGTAACATAGAAAGTTAGTACAGGAAGTTGCGTTATGTTTGAAAATACTTCAAGTTCTGGGAAACCAAGTTACTATGTCCGGGCTATTAGAACGTGAATTTGATGGTATTCATGATCCTTCTTCCCCTTCCAACGAAGGAATGATCTTCTTATCTAATGTATTCCCATTGTGATTGTTATATTAGTTTGCAGGTAGATGGAAATTGATTTTATGACTGCAATAGAAATCATTATTTCTAGGTCCACTGGGCTTCTGACGGGTGTTGTAGGATCACATGTTATATGATCTATGGGTTGTGTATTTAGTATGCAAACTTTGAAATGTGTAGATGGTGGAAACTTAAAGCGCCTGTTGGTGATGATGCTTATTTTTTATGTAATTTGACATTTTCTGCATCTTAGATGACATTAGCATTGAATCTATGTTGCTATCTCTCCTTTTACTTGTATGTATCTCTTGAATCTATGTTGAGTTTTATTGTGTTGTTGCTCCTTTTTATGCTCTTTATTTTGGTGTAATTAAATTAACTGAATACTTCATATAGCATGTTCTAAAATCCTGTACTAGATGCATAGACTTCAATAGAGGCAGACTAACAATTGGAGCGGGTGCAATAATATGTCTTTTAGCAGTAAGCTTAGCACTGAAGGAGGGAACGACTATCTCAAACCTTGGGACATCGAGGTTCTAGTGTATCTCTAGGTCCACTCATAATCTCCGGTGCTTATTTGAGATAATTTTGCAACTAAAATCCTGTACTAGATGCATAGACTTCAATAGAGGCAGACTAACAATTGGAGCGGGTGCAATAATATGTCTTTTAGCAGTAAGCTTAGCACTGAAGGAGGGAACGACTATCTCAAACCTTGGGACATCGAGGTTCTAGTGTATCTCTAGGTCCACTCATAATCTCCGGTGCTTATTTGAGATAATTTTGCAATTAAAACCATTAATCCCAAATTCACATATAATCCTCTAGTCTTGACATTTTAATGTTTATTCATGAACCCATTAGACTCTCTCATTTTCTGTTATTGCCATGATTACTTTGCCTTATTTGGATGAAGCTAGTGCTTTCTCAAGTCGTGCTTTACTTGATAATGATGTAGTTATTGCACAAATTTTAGCTTCTAGGAAATGCAAGACCCTTTCTTAGTAGTTCGAGTGTAATTTTGAGACAAGCTACATTATATGCATGTGCATGTTTTCCTTCTTGTGAGCAAAAGAACAGTTAAACGATTATGATTTAGGCTGTTTGTTTGGTCAATCAACCTTGGATTAAGCAAACTGTTTATCTGACTTGTGCAAAAATTTTCAAGTTAAATATCATATGCTCATTGTAATTTTCTTTATATATAAAATTTTGAATCATTTTTAATGCTCATTAAACTTCTCTGAAAATGTATATTCTCTTTTTGGCCTTTCTCAGCTAGAAATGGTATTTGGTGCAGGATGATTTTTTGCCTCGGACGGGAACTCCTTTGGAAGATGTTTTCAAATCACTTTTCTGGTTTCAACACCGTTTGAAGATAAACTATACTTTCATATGTTTTGCATAGTGGATTAATATATCATGCATATTGCTTGTCACAACTTTTGGGATTTGATTTGAAAAATTTTGTTGGATGATCATAAAGGGGATAAAAGGAAAAAAGTCAACCAAAACTAAGTTTGATTTCTATAAACCTATTTATAGGATAACCTTGTTGACAAACTTGTTTTGTTCTATATTATGATGTTTGGTAAAACAATGCATGTGTAGCAGTTCTATATAATGATGTTATGAAGAGCGGGTTGTGTGATATGGAAGAAACTTTTAAGGAAAGGTGAAGGAACTTTGGGTAGTTTTATCGACAATAATTTCAAAGGCTAGGTGAATTGCTTGCTACGATTAAAACAGTTATTTTCATTTCTTTTACTTTTATCATGGAAAATATATTTTGACAAGTTCTTCCATCTAAAACAACTTTTTGGAGATCTGTGTATTTGAGGAAATTAGAAATTTCAATTTTACGAGTAGTTCAATTCTCATAAGGGGAAGAAGTTTTAAAGGTAATGCTTGTGGATCTAATAGGATCCTTATTGAACTGTGGAAGTGTATAAGTTATTTTGGTGCTTAGTGTCTTTTGAGACACTTTAATAAAATATTCAAAGACTTAAGGGAATGCTTGATACATGAAGGAAGAGTATTGTTGTCTCAAATTTTAAGAATAGAGGGTTTTATAAAGGATCATGGCTATTATGTAGAGATCAAGCTTATGAGTCATATAACTCTGATATATTTATTAAACAATGGTTGAGAAGGGATATGAAAATATCAAATGGTCATTTTTTTTATGCTTGGAAGATCAAAAATGAAATCTTTCTTGTTAGAAGATTGATGGAAAAATATGGAGATGTCAAGAGGGATGTTCATATTATATGTGATCTAAAAAAGACATGCCTAAATATGTATGGTGGTTCTTTTGTGGGCACAAGAAATAAAAGACGCATTCACTAGACACACTAATATTATCAAGAACATATATGATGGGCCTCTAGTGCGAGGTTTGCTAATTCCAATGAAGGATATTACGATAGAAATACATAAGGTATTGCTTTGAGTGCTATCTTCTAATTTTGGTGATAGACGAGTTGGCTAAGCATATTTGAGATGCCATAAGTACTTTTTTTTTATGGGTAATATGCTTTAATTTATGAGACTTGTGGAGAGGATAATCAGAAGTTAGACTCTTGGAATAACACATTAGAAGCTAAGATATTCAATTTGAATAGAAGTGAGACAAAGTACATACATTATAGGTTTGTTGACCTTGAAAATAGAAGTGACGATGCCGTGAGAATAGACTAAACAATTGCACCATTATACGAGAACATCAACTACTTCTATCTATTATCCATAGTAATAGAAGTATAAAGGAGTATATTGGTCACAACATCAAGACATGATGGTTAAAATGGGAGAGTGTGATAAGAGTATTATATGATAGGGAGAGGCCTTTAAGTTGTGGATAAAATTTTGTAGAACTTCTATCTGATTATATATGATATATGTAAGTCAATGTTTGATGGCAAAATGTGAAGTTATCCATCATATTTGTGTAGTTAAGATGTAGATGTTGAAATGGATGGGTAGTCACATTAGAGTAAGCCGAATTAAAAATGATTAAAAGAGGGTGATCATGACACCTAATGAAGATAAGATGAATGAAGGACATTCAAGGTTGTTTGCTGATGTCATTTGTGACCTATAGAGTCATCTTTCCATAATGTGGGGGATCTAATTCAAAATGTCATGTTGAAGTTTATACCAAAAGTGATGTGGGAAAGGGTTACAAAAGTCAACTTCTTCAATCACTTGTGCTCCCGAAAGTGTGTTCTTTTAAATAAAACTTTAATAGAGAAAAGAAATCCATGTAGTTGACCCAACTAGTGTGGGATTATAGCTTTTTGTTGCTTTGTAGTTGATTGGAAAATAACATAAATGTTGAGGCAAAAGGGAGCTTACATTTGTGCCTTCCTGCTATCCTTTTCATCATTCATCATAATGAAAAAAAAAATCATTTTTTTTTCATTTGAACAGCTTGCCATGCTTGTTGTGCCTAAGATGCATGAAAGATACATTCATACCAGAACATGTCAAGTTGAGAGATCCCAGGCGGCTTTATGCACCCGGTCGGCTTTACCACATTGTAGAGAGGAAGCCGTTTAGGTGAGATTGCGGTTATTAAATGTACATATTATCATGATTATTACAAATCACTTTTTGTCCATCTTTATGCTTTTATGTGCATTTTATTCTTTCCTTTTTTATGTTCCTTTTAATCAAGAATAGTTTTACTAATTTATCTGTTTTGCTTTGAAATTGAAATTATTTTTTAAGCTTTATATTGATCATCTTCAATTGTTATTCATGTTTTGGGATCTTAAAACTTATTATTTTCTTAGTATCGTTCGTTTCGTTTTAAGAATTTCATTTCTATACTAATTGGTTTATGTTGGATGTTTTTAATCAGGTGTAGGAGATACCCTCCAATTGTAAGAACTGCTGTTCCAGTAGATGGCAGATTCGAAGACATTGTCTTGTCCTATAATGCCACTCAAGATCATGCCATAATTTGGATAGAACGAGAATCCCAAAAAGCTTTGGATGTAAGATTGCTATTAAAAATCATACTTTTTAAGTGCTAGCTTATTATTTCGTTTTTAGAGGAAACAAATATCTGTTTGGTTGTATATTAAACTTACACTTGTAATCATGGAGAATTAGGATTGTAAATGATCCAATTGTTCGACAAGCTACTCGTGATTTGCTCAATAAAAGCTCTTTTAGGTTCATTTGTTTGGCCTGCAAACAATCTTGTACACTTTCTCAAATTCCGGAATAGCAAATAAACAAGTTTAAACAACTATGTATTTGCCTAGTTCACATTCATGAACAAATTTATGTTTGTTAACAAGTTCATTCTATGTTTAATAATGGTTTAATATATGCATATACATGCATCCATATATACTTATATATGCATATTATTGTTACATTTTTTTATAAAGAATTTATTTTTGAAGTATTGATAATGACTGATATATTTGTCCCTTTTTTATGGACAGTTATATTTGTCCCCTTTTACTTGCTCATCTATATATAATATATTATATATAGTATAGAGAGAGGAGAGAGAGAGGCAGAGAGAGAGGAAGCATGACTATATTTTAATGCTTAACACTTATTTAAGTTTATAATTCATTATTTTTTTCATGTTTATTTGATGAAACAAAGTTATAAAAATCTGTCAATTTTTTGTTAAAAATAGCTAGACTCGATTAATGTCCTTGAACAACTCAAGTTTGATAATAAATTAGATAAACAAGTTTGAATAAAATTTTAAAAGCTTGATTCATGTTCGAGCTCAAGTTAAAAATAAATAAATGAATGAGCTTGAACTAGGCAATACTCGGCATAGCTTAGTTAATTTACAGCTCTATGAGAGAACTGCCTCACATTGGGTATACAATAAGACGTGGTGGTATTGATATACAAATAATGGCTTTTACCCATGAACTTAAGCTGTAGGATTAATAGGTGTCCATTGTACATTGGCCCAACTTGGGTCCTTAATTATTTTTCTCCTAGCAAATGGTATTAGAGCAGTAGTTCTATTGGGTTTAAGTGTTTCATATTAGTTGTGCTTCTATGGGTCTTGGAAGTAATCTACCATGGTTAAGTATTTTGCAGGCAGTTGACCATGTGAAAGTTGTAATCTTCGCCATTCTATAGTATTCTACTAACTTTTTAATCCTGTTTTGGAGGTGTTGTCCCAACTGACATCCTATTCGCTACACTAACATGAAAAATCTCTTATGAAGTTATCTGAAATCAAGCGAAGGATATAACAGATATTTGATGCTAGCCTTAAAGAAGGAACTGTTAGTAGTATTTTTTTGAGGTTTTTTTTTTTAAAGGTATGCTAATAGTAGTATTGAACTTGAACTGCAGATTATGCTTGAGAAGGATCGAACCATGGGAATCCCTGTAAAGCAGAGAATGCAGCGCAGTCAATCACTTGAAAGAGATCACGTCGAGGAACATAAGGCTGCGCTTCGTCGAGCAGTATCACTGTCAGTGCCAGATGCCTTCTCGCCATCGCCTTATGGCACATTTGATTCAAGCAACAGTCCTTATTCTTTAACTTCGTCTTCTAATTCGAGGCAAAGGATGAGTTGGAGTGAATTTATTGAGAGAGTTTTCGAGAAGGATGAGTCTGGGCAAACCGTTATTCGGAGATCCGTTGCCAACGATTAATCATGTAAAAGTTCTTCATATTTCTTGTGTGTTTATCAGATTATATTATAGCATTTCTGAATTTTCAGGTTCTATTTGCAAATTCATTCGAGGTGATGAGAACAAGATGGAGTTGTGCTTCACAAGGCTTTCAACAGCTTTGAGGTTCCATATGTTTATACTTCAAATTGTATTCTTTGGGAGCAATTTTGTTAGCAATAAGGCTCTTCACATTAGTAGTTGAATTTTGTTTTAGTCGTGTATATTTTTATGTGCTGTGTAAGCAATCATAGTTTTGTTTATATTGTTTAAAGAATGAAATTGTAGTACACAAATGCATGTATTTGTTCAACATTTTTGTATTATAAGGTTAGGAATGACGATAACATGGCTTTAATTTTGTTAGCAATAAGGCTCTTCACATTAGTAGTTGAATTTTGTCTTAGCCGTGTATATTTTTATGTGCTGTGTAAGCAATCATAGTTTTGTTTATATTGTTTAAAGAATGAAATTGTATTACATAAATGCATGTATTTGTTCAACATTTTTGTATTATAATGTTAGGAATGACGATAACATGGCTTTAATCTCAAACTACTTGGAATTGATTACACGGATTTCTCTTCTCAACATTTTCCATTAGAACAAATGATTATTTAAATGTTTAATGATCTTTGCCCAAGTCATATTTGGTCAGTCTCTTCTACTTTTTAAAAATCATGAATTGGATCTTTTCATATCTAACGTATAAAGACCTTTAAAAGTTGATGACATGACCAAATCATCTTAAATGTTTCTCTAATCCATTCTCTGATTCCATCATTTGTATTTCGGTTCTTTTAGTGTGATCGCTTATCAATCTTAGTATTCACATCTCATTTCACACCAATCTTACAGATATTTTTTGTCACATGATGGTTCAATTGATCAATTTTTAAAATATTTTTTCAACTAAATAAGTATTGTACAAAGATCTTTCATTTTGATGAGATAATAAGCAATGATGCTTGGTATGGATTAGAAAAAATAAAATATATTTGCATGATTCTTTCTGTTTAGTTGATGCAATGCTATATGTATCCATTCTCTACAAAACTGTTTTGCTGATTTGTGGATTTGTAGCAACATCTCAAGTTAATCCTCATTAGTTTACAGTTTTGTGTAATCTTATAAATGTAAGATTGGAGAATTCATAGTTACCTAACATGTGATGGTGAATAATCAATGTTTAAAGTGAGTTAATCCAGCATGTTTAACAATTAAGGATGATTGAGTGATAACTAAGGCCCTGTTTGGCGTGAGGACCAAAACAGGACCAAAATGGTACTAATTTAAAAAACAACAATAATAATAATAAATAAATATTTTTAAATCATTTTACACAAATTCAAATATAAAAAAAATTATTATTTTACTTTATATACTCAATAATTTAAAATAAAAATATCAACTTTATTTCACATCCTAAACCAAAATATTCAAATCGAGTATTTTGATCTAAGATGTGAAATAAAGTTTATATTTTTATTAAAAATTATTGAGTATGTGAAGTAAAATATTATTTTTTATATTAAAATTTGTGTAGAATAATTAAAATAATTTATTTATTATTATCATTGTTATTTTTTAAACTAGTACTATTTTGGTCCTGTTTTGGTCCTCGCGCCAAACAGGAAGGCATGTAGCCATTTGATATTCAAATGTATATGTGTAGCTGCACACATTAATAACTAAAGTTTTAATTTTAATATAAATGTAGCTGAATTGATTAGCTAACCATTATTTGTTCCAATGGGATGGATATGAGGCCTGGAATTTGAACATGCCGATAGAATGGAACTAGTATGACATTTCATTATACACGATGAAACCAAGCTAACACATTCAAAATATAAACTTGTTGTATACTATTATGTATTATGTGGCAATGTCATGGAGATGAACCTTCATGTCGATTCGAATGAATCAGTCTTTCCGCTGCAGTCAATCTTTGCCTGTTAGGTAAGAAAATAGTAACTTACAAATGCTATTTCGGTTTTAGTTAATGATAGGGTTATTCTTTTTTTTTGTTTGTGTTCTAAGAAAAGAAATTTTTTCATTTTTATTTGAGTTTTTATGTGTTTTCATGCCCTTTTTTGAGATCTCAAAAAAGAAAATGCAAAAGTTGGTCATTGTTCCTTTGAAAATGGTAATAAGATCAGTGGTGCAAGAAGGGGAGATCTATATCAGTTAGTTCTATTTTCCTTCTTTTTTTAACTTTAACTCTACCTAGTTGGTTCTTCTCTTACCAGTCTTGAATAAAGCATGTTAAAAAAATCTTTTTCATAAGTTCCCAATCTTCCCATAAATTCTGTTCATGATTTTACGTTATTTAAAAATGAGATTTGAGGTGAAACATACATTTTTTTCATGGCTTTTGTTTTATTAGGCTAATCGAGATTGGTGGGGGAGGGTTAGGGAAAGTTAAACTGCCTCACACACATGTAAACTATCATAGTATTATTGTTTGGATTCTAGAGTTTGAATAGTGGGATGAGATTGAATGTCAAATAAGACGAGTTATTTTAATTCATAATGATACTTGAATAGACCTTAACATTAGTTCAACCCATTCATGTTAAGACATAATCGATCGATTGGGACTGCACGAATGACAGACATCAATACAAGAAGGGTTAAAATACATGTTAAAAATCTTTGCAAAAAAAGATCAAAATAAATGACATTAAGACAAAGATTAGTTACTCATATTAATATTTTTGATAGACCCAATTGTCGATTGACATGTAAGAATCACCAAATCTCACACTCATCAATAAGTCAACGAGTATTCATGAAGTTGTTCTTGATGCTTACATCTTTTTTAGATCATATAAAAAGAGATGTTAGGATATATAATAATTCACATCTTGATCCGTACCCCCTTTGCCATCATTTATTCTTACTTTACCAAAGTGTAAATAAGAGGTAATGGGTAGGAAGGATTTAGCTTGCAAGAGTTCATTCTCTCTATAAGTCAGCCTTTGACCAACTCTACTCCCATAGTTTTTGCTCTTTGACTGTGTAGAACATTATGAACACTCCTTAAATAAAATTTTCCTATATAGTTGAATTTAAGGCTTCAAGGTTTTCTTTTGGACATTTTTAAAGTATTTCACTTGAATTGGGTTGGGTTTTTCTATTTTCTTTCTCTTGTTTGTTGTCCATAGATGATTGTGTTTGTGTCAACATTACACAAACTCTTAATTAATAAAAGGATAAGTTTTACTTTGGTTCACCTGAGCCTCACTCATCAATCTAAATGTGCAAGTGTTGGAGGGTATAGATGATCTATAGCTCAATCGAGGATAGACTCCTCACTGAGCATGATTAGATTGAATGTTTTCTTCAAATAATTACCGACCTTGATCAATACATGTCCATATTAAGTAGCTATCTGTTTCGGTCCTGATTTTTATTCTCACGGCTCATTTCTCGACAACTCAACAAGTCAATCCTCAGTCTGAAAAACTTCAACTTAGAGTATGTTATAATATTAAGCAAGTAATGGTGCTAGAGTTGATTACAATTCGGGTGCTTGGTAAGAAAGAACAATCTCTCTTATTAGTAATCCTGTTTTTTCTAAGATTAGCGCGTACTTTTTCACAAAATTTTCTAAGTGAAATCACATGTATTTTTTTCTTCCTTTCATTTTGTATCTGTCTTCACCCAAAGATCTATTCTTGTATCTACTTTTGGAGAATGTCTTAATTGTGAGCGATCAAAGCCCTTCAATTCCTTAAACGGAATCGCATGTCGACAACTTTAAATCAAAGTCAAACAGGACTAAAAGATGAGCTCAGGAAGAGGTTGTGCTCTTGATTGACTTTTTAATATGTGACATTAAAGACTTGTTTATATCCAATTTGACATGCCAAGTTGTCTAGATTCCAACTTTTTTAAGTTTTCCACCTTTTTAAGATTCACACACTGTTCACTTGTTTGGTTTCCTCATCCTAATCATTAATAACCAGGAAATTCCAATCAGAATCTAAATCTAGCTGGCATTTATTGTCTTTCCTTCCATGATACTCATTTTTTTAAAAAAAAAATCAATTGCTTTATGGCATGAATTTACTCAACTATAGTTATCAATATATTCTAGAATCTCATCACATTTTTAATAATTGACGAATATATTGACCAATTACACGTATCATTTAGAAAGCGGTAATTAAGGGCTTCTTTGTTTGCGAATGTTGATTTTAATAAAGTTAAAGTTAAATTTAAATAGAGATATTTTTTATTAAAAATTGTGAATGTTATGAAATAAAGTTAAATATTATGTTGAGATATGTGAGGGATGTGATATAAGTTATCTATTATTTTAGTGTATGTTTAGAATGTGAAATAAAGTTAATTTTTTATTTTGAATTGTATGTATAACGTGAAATTTATTTAATTTCAATATTAACTTTTTTTTTATGTGAAATTTATGTATGACGTGAAATTTATGTTAAGGTGGACGTGAAATTTATTGTATGTATGACGTTGCAGAAATGAGGATGCTATGGTGGATGTGTGGATATACACGAAAAAATAGAATAAGAAAAATGAGTATATCTGAAAGAAAATTGGTGTTGCACCAATTGAGGATAAACTTAGAGAAAGTCGGCCTAGATGGTTTGGATATATAAATCGTAGGCCGATTGAAGCTCCGGTTAGAAAAATTGAGTTATTGGATTTTGCTCATATACAAAGAGAAAGAGGGAGACCAAAGAAGACATGACAAGAAACTATAAGGAGTGATCTTAGTTACTTAGACTTAGATAAGAATTTGGTAACTGATAGAGCGGAATGAAAACAAAGGATTCATGTAGCCGACCTCACCTAGTGGGATTAAGGCTTGGTTGTTGTTGTATTAACTTTTTTTATGTAACGTGACGTATTTATTTAAAATTAATCAAATTAATTTAAACTTAGCTAAATAAACAAGCCTTAATTGTTACTTCTAAAATTATTATTTATCATTCATTCAACTCTAAAAAATAAATATTTATATCTGTTATTTCAAAAGTTTGCATCCATTACTCTTAAAAGGTATATTAATTACCTTTTTCACTTCTTATTTAGAGGCAGACTATAATTATTCATACAAATTGAAGTGATAAATGTAAATATTTATTTCTGAATATTAAAGAAGTAAAAAGGACAATTTTCAATGTGAGTGAATTTTTTTTTTTTTCCAAATGCTAATATAAGCAAGGCTTTAAAACTCAATTTTTAGTATCAATCATAAGATTAAAATATCAGTTTTGTTTCAACAGTTTTAATAGTTTTAAAAATCTGATTTTTTCTATAAATAATTTAAATTTTGTGAATTTAAAATTAAATTTATTATTAATAATTATTGAATATTATATTTTTGAAGAGAGATGAGTTTTGATAGCTTTGATTAAATTCTTATAAATTCAGCCAAAATTTGACCAAAAATGTCAAATCTATCGAGCTTCAACCGAAATTGATACTTGATAGTTTTTTCGGATCAAATTTAGTCCGAAACTAGCGTAACACAACTGTTTTAACCGAGTTTTAAAACTTTGGATATAAGATTGATAATCTTAATCGATGTAAAATCAAAATCTTCGATTTGAATTGAGGCCATTTCAGAGAAAAGCTGCTACCAAAGAAAATCATTATCCTTAAACCAAAAGCTGAAGCTTTTAATTACAAGCATGAAAAATTTCAGATGTAGACTTCAATCAAAATTATTGTTTAAAAGGCATTCCAAGACCTAAAATATTCATGCATCATGTGCATCAGCAGCAGCACCATCAACAGCAGCAAAATCATCAATGGTGTGCTTGACCTGATCAAACTTCCCTTCCTCATTAATCTCCTTAAATCTCATATAATCTCCACAAACAAAAGGCCTATATCTCCTCTCATTCTCCAGAACTTCTGGTGCCAAAATCACTTTCTCATCTTCAAAACACCAAAAGAAAGCTAATGAAAACCTGTTCACTGCCTTCCTCAACACAACCCTGTGCTGTGATGATCTGAGCCTTCCATTGCTCCAAGCCTGCAACAAGTCTCCAATGTTCACCACCAAATTTCCATCACCAGGCAAAATATCCATCCAGTGGCCATCTTTTGATCTCACCTGAAGGCCCCCAACACCATCCTGGCATAAAATCGTTATGCAGCTCATGTCGGTGTGCATTCCAAGGCCTTCGAGCTCCTCCGATGGCAAGTCCTCAGGTGGCAAGTAGTTGTTTATCCGCAAATATCCATGGCAGTTGCAGAACTCGGATTCATAGTACCTCGCGTCAAAGCCATCACCCAAGCACTGCAAAAGAATAGCCAATACTCGTTTCGATATGTCTGTCATTCTTCTCCCATACTCCTCCAGTGATTCACTGCGGAAGAAGAGAGTAAGCATCTACAAGTTAGAATAACAGACAAAAACACTCTGATGTGTTAATTTTAATTTTCCCGCAACAAAGTTCCAGTAATCAATTGACTTGAGAATAATTTTGTCTTTACACTAATCATTCACATGCAAGCTCATTTTGCTTTGCAGCACAAGAATAATTTTATATTCGTACAGATAAGATAAAAGTGAGCTTTACCTGTATTCAGGGATAACTGCATCAAAGAGGACATCTCCCGAACTCTTGGCCGAGTTGTAGAAGTCTGGGCCGGAGACTCGGAGACTCTCGAAGAAAGGAGAGGCAATGAAATGTGGAGTGTATGTCTTGATATAGGAGGAGGGGCCTAACATGAGCTTGGTATCTGAGGGAAGAGTGAAGATCTTCTGGGAGAGAAAATAGATCTTAGAGAAAAGGTCTTTGGAGATGCCATGATTTGTTATGTAGAAAAACCCCCAGTCCCTGCATGCTTCTGAGAGGCTGGAAAGGGAAGAAGAAAGCAAGGGCTGTGTTAAATCTATGAGAGGAAGCTGCAAAGAGACTTTTGCTAGCTTAGCCATAAATTACAGAAATGGATTACTGGTTCATGTGGCCAGCTTGATGCCTATATATAAGGAAAAAAGAAAAGATATTCATAATGCCAAATCTACATAACAGAAATTTACTAAAAGCTGATAAGCTTGATATAAATAAAGAGGTTCTATTTAAAAAGTCACAAGTCTAGGCTACATGGTCAACGGTCAACCACAAGCAGGAAGCATAAAGAAATGCATGTTGTCCACTGCATAACAATGTTTTAATGGTTAAATTACTGTAAAGTCCCTAGCATTTACTATAATTACAAATAGGTCCAAAAAATATACATTTAGGTCCCTATAGTTTAAACTTTATAACATAGTAGGTCCCTGCTAATGTTTTTCATTAATATTTTCTGTTCACTACGTGATACTAGCAAACTAAAGAGACCCACAAGCTTATATCAACTAGACTGTAGGGAACCTGTACTATATGAACCATAATAAAAGTTAAAAAAAGGGTAAATTGGAAATTCCACCACCAAGTTAACAGGGATTTTGACTAAAGAGCCCACATTATTAACCATCGTAAACTACATGGACCTAAATATTCGATTTATTTTTTCACAGACTAATTTATAATTATGGTATAATCCTAAGGACCTTATTGTAATTTACCCTATTTTAATTTGTGTTAATTACAGTTAGATTCTCCTTGGACATAAAAGTAGCCCCTATAAAGTATCAGTTGACTTTTCAAGGCCAAGTACTAGGACATATGTGCTCCAAATGAACTTGTATTTGTACAACCTGCCAACCCAGAGACAGGACTTTCAGCTGCTGATGTTTTCACTTATACTATCTCATGCTAGATAGTTTTATTTAGTTACTTGTAGTAATGCATGCAAAAAAGAATGAAACCAATGTAAAGGCACATAGAAAGTTACAAATAGAACAAAACCATCTGTAGAAGAAGGGAAGGGGGTGGAGAGAGGAATATGGTAGCAAGTTTCTTTGATCAAACTTGACACATTTACCCATTTTTAGTTCTATGAACCAAGAAATAAGTTAGATTGACCTGATACACAACATTAAGACTATCTTTTCTAACTTGAGTTTGTGATGTCTAAGAGGGTGTTCGGTTCGATGCAATCTAGATGTTAAGAGTCATTTAAATGTCAATATTATCTAAATATCTGTTATCTAATAATTATTATTTGTTTGGTTGAATATCTTTGTATTAAGGATTAAGGTGATAATGATTATCAGACTTCAGGGATCTAAAAGTAATTTACCCTTGAAATCGTAGTCTCATTGTATTCTCGCCTCTCTCATTCCAACTTTCCTTACTTCTCTACCATTGTGGAGCTATTCACAGGGAGATGACATCTAAGTCTACATGTCAATTTAGAGTAGTAATTTAGTAATTTTTTGCAGTGCTATTTAAACACGTCTTCAAACTAAACAATTATTTTACCTGAATAATGTGAGATAATAGCACAATGACTAAATACCTCCTAAGTGACAAAAGCAGAATGTCTATAAGCAAGTATGAGCATTGGCAAATAGAACAGTTAATATTTGGAAATAAGCATCACCTAGATACATTATTTTGAACTTGAGAGTATCAATAAATGAAATGACAGAAACCAGTGAAATTTCCATATATGAAGAGGAAAAAAGAAAATGCCAACTATGCATAGTGGAAACCAGGCCAAGTGGAAAGTTCATTAAGCTGGCATACAGCCTCCATGAAAGGCTACAATAAAGAATTAGTGTAGTCTTTAGCAATGGGAAGTGGGTGCTAGATGACTACTGCTTTAGTAAAGATATATTTAAAAGTTAAATGCAAGAGCCAAATTAAGAGAGTATTTGTTTGCAGAAGGATAATGTTATCCAAGTTCTCTTTCTAATAATGAGAGCTTTGGAAGTCAAACATGTATTTGTTGGTCTCCATTGACATTTTAATTTTATGATGATAAGTGTCAGAAACCATCAATTATCTTTAATTTTATGATGATAAGTGTCAGAAACCATCAATTATCTACATATTACTAAATAGCCTCTAGCTCCCATGAATGAAATAAATTATGCAGCACAGACAAAGACAACAAAGGTAGCTCAGCCTATAGTGAGCTTTATTTATATTTTTTACATAGCCAGTCCCAAGCTTGGATAAAGGAGGTGGGATGTGTAAGCACACAACCAATGCTTCATTGTTTTAAGGCTAACATTCGATTCACTAATCCATATAGTCCATCCCAACTATCTTAATGTCAAAAATTTGCTATCGTTATTTTTGTTATACAGAGAAAAAAAAAATGAAAATGGGTTTCAAAGCCACCATATCACCGGATTTTATAATGACCAGCCTCTTTGAAAGAGTTTATGTGCCTGATGTCATGCCGAAGACCAATGAACTCAATTTTCCAAATCAACTGCAGTTACTTTGCCTACTTTTACGGGAAGCATGGTAATATGTGACACATAAAAAGCATCTCTTGTTTCTCAGTTTTTTGTGCCAGTTAGAGACATGGTCCCAAGCCAGTAAAGAGAATAACAAAGTCCGAATCATTGAATTTTTTTATATATACCTATCAGCATACATGGATTGTGCCTTTTTTTCTAAAATAAATACGACTATTCATGGTATTTGAAGGACTTACTGGCAGAAGCTTGACTGATTATGTCACAAACAACAGAAATCAGTGAATACAATTCATTTCTCACTGAGTTGAAACTATGAAAACCCTTTAAACTTATTGTTCAGGCATCTTGTTCGTCATATTTTATGCATGAAGAGAAGTTTCTTTTTTCTCTTCTCCTGTTCATAAAAGCATAAATGAATGAAGAAGTTGGAAGCACTTCAAAAAGTGTTGCCTAATCATAGAAAGCGATCGCTATCGCATCTTCCTATGCATGTTTTAGCAATAAATAGTGAAGGAACAATTGAATTAATTAAACATACTAATCTAACTATGAAATAGGATAAATACCTATGCATATCTTAACCCTAAACCCATTCCAATGGTCCTCCAAATGAGTCAACCAAAATTTTGAAAACTAACAGAATACTTAATTATTCTCTCAGGGATCTCCCTCGCTTTTCTCTAGGCCATTAATAAAGTCAAGTTTACATGTTCCAACTCAAATTACGTTTCTAACCGATGTAAAATTGAAACCAATTACTCAACCTGAAGTTGGACACAACCCTATCCATCTTTCCAAGTCAACCTCAGCCAATTTAATTAAGCGACCCAATTCTATTTATTACATTTATTTGTGATACATATTACCAAGATTCTATGGGTAAAGTAATATATATTAACTATCGAAGGGAGACAATTGCTTTTGAAGCACACAATATCTATAAATGCAAGCTCTTATTTGAAAATGTGCATTTATTAAACCATCATGAAGCAAGAGTTGTACTACTTTAATAATCAGGAGATCAATCCCAAATCCTAGGGGAGAAGGGGATAAACTGGAAAACAAGTCCGGTGAACTAGAAAGTACCCAGGCAGCTCAAAAGTAACTAGAGAAATAGGAAAGAAACCCAGTACAGGTAACTGAGCTTGAACCACAAGGTGATACTTGGAGAATTGTCTGAAAACCCAGAAGACAACCAATAAGAGCTGGGTAAGACCTTAAGAGAACTTAAGGAGAAAGCTGTTTCAAAGGATGAACTCCCGAGAAGCAACCCAAAAAATTTGAAACATTGCTAGTTCAATTTTGGAACTTGTGCATAACTTATGGCCTGTTTGATTGCAAAAGTTACCTTTAATAAGGTTAAAATTAAATTTAAATGAAGATTTGTTTTTATTAAAAATTATGAGTGATGTGAAATAGAGTTAGTTATTATATTGAAATATGGGAGAATGTGATATAAGTTAATCATTATTTTAATATATATGTAAAATGTTAAATAAAATTAATTTTTTATTTTGAATTATGTGCATGATGTGGAATATAGTTAATTTTTAATATTAAATTTTATATGTGATGTGACATATCACGTTAAAATTTAACCAGGTCTTTTTTAACCTAGCTAAACAAATAGACCCATAGAATGAGATAAATTTAACCTCGTAGCTCACATCATATAGAAATTTCAACATTAACTAGCAATATATCAAATCCTATAAAAATTTTAATATTAAAGCCAACTTTATTTCACACCCTACATATTTTTCAAAATAAAAAATGACTTTACTTCATTTCCTATATATATTCCAAAATAAAACTACTTAATTTCAAATATTTCACAAATTTCAATATATATATCATCATCATTGTCAAAAATTATTAATTTTAACTTAGTTAAAATTAATCCAAAAAAATCATTGCACTAAGGGCTAGTTTAGTTAGAGCGCCAAAACCTACACATCATTTTTTTTTTAAATTATTTCACTACCAACGCATATTTTAATATAAAAAATCAACCTAATTTCACATCCCACACAAATCCTAATATTAAAAATCAATTTTATTAATTTTAAAAAATCAATTATGTTTTGCATCTTCCACATATTTCAATAAAAATTATTTTATTTCACATCATAATATTAAAATAATATTATTTCATACTATACACAAATATCAATGTAATGTTTCTAACCTAAAAAACAACCTCAAAGCAAAAGAAGAAAGAGAAGATATAAACTAACAATCAACATAAATATACAAGGACATGTAGTAAGATTTAAACTGACCTTCTAGTCTCTTAATCATTCGTATCAAGATGAATCATAAGGATGCTTCTTAATCATCCATTGACATATGAAATGATCAATTTAGCAGGATATAAATAATCATTATTTTGGGAGAAAAGAAAAGCCAAAATCTCCTGCTTGCTAGGTATCATGCTCATATATGTACAGTCTGCAATCCCCTACCTTTGTAGAAGTATCTTGTAAAACCATGTTAGTCGATTACTTTGTACAGCAAACACATTACCAATTGTCTGTGCCACCTTCAATGAAAACAAGCACTTAACCAAACAACAAGATAGCTTTGAAAATTCAAGCGCAGCTCCCAATAGAGAAAACAACACATGACATAATTCATTCCAATTGCAAACCGTTCCCTACCTGCTCTGTATCTAGAATGATACAAGCTACGTATGAAATGGAGACGCTAACATACGCCGCATGTACTCTGTGCTGGTATTATTTTGCTTTCAGAGTATTTACAAATTCCAAATCCTTCCTTTTCGATTGATACAACCTCTTAAGTAAGTCCACAGCTTTCTTCTTTTTTCCTAGTCTTGCAAAGGTTCTACTGATTAAATGCAGAGAACTTTCAGATGGAACAAAACCCTTTTCTTTCATCTCATTAAGCAATTTCGCAACCTCAAACCCATTGGAGACCTTTGACCAAGCAGTAATTAACATGTCATAAGTAGAACAATTAGGCGAGACACCTCTCTTTTTCATTTCATTTAACAGTACTATAACTTGTTTAACCATTCCCATCTTGACAAACTCACTCATAAGAACATTGTATGTACCTACAGTGGGAAAGAAGCCTTTCCTCACCATTTCTAAATACTGCCTCATAGCTTCTTTGACATCACTTTTCTTTGCATAGCCAGATACCAGAAGAGAATAAGTAACACTGTTTGGGTGAAATTCATTGGTTCGCATCTCATTGATTATTTTGTCAGCCTCTGAAATTCTACCAGTACATGACAGCCCATACAATAGAATGTTATAGGTAGTAATGTTTGGGGATACACCATCACGAACCATCTGATAATATGTACTAGTTGCTTTATCATAATGGCCACTTTTGCAATGTCCAACTATGAGTGAATTAAAAGTGATCACGTCCGGTAATAACCCTTTATCGAGCATTTCATTAAGAACCCATTTAGCCCTTCTTGTCATCCCAAGTTTACAAAAGGTATGAATTAGGGTATTATATACAGAGATGCTAAATTGAAGCCCCACTTCTATCATGCAGCGATGCAACTGCAATAATAAATCAGCCTTCTTCCACTTGGAACATGCTTGTAGCACTTTCTTATGAGTTGTTGGATCTGGGCAGAATCCAGCTAGTGCCATTTCCACTATGTACTGCATACCTTTTGCCATGTCTCCAGCCTCACAGAAAGATCCAATCAAAATCTCATAAGTAATCTTATTAGGCATGACCCCCAGACTTTTCATTTCACAAACACTTTTAAGAGCCTTGTTTAGCTTTCCATCTCTACAGAATGCACCGATCATGATATTAAATGTAGCATGATCAGGAGACAAGCCCATGCTTTTCATATCAGTCACAACAGATTTCGCTTCTCGAAATTTCCCAGCCACATAGAGACGATTGATATAGTCATTGTACACAGCAACATCAGCACCTAGCTTTCTTTCAATCAATTCTTGCCCAACTTCAAGAGCTGCTGACTCATTCCCCATTTTAAAGTATCCATCCATCAAAGAGGTGAGATTCACATGATCCAGTGACAGACCCCGAACTATCATTTTTCCAAATAAACCTTCAGCTTCTTTCACCATCTTGTTTCTCCTTAATGCATTAAACAAAACATCAAAAATGAAAGTGTTTGCTTCCAGACCTTTCTCTGTCATCTCTCTATACAAATCAAGGGCTTCTTTATCTTTTCTCATCTTAAAGAGGCCCTTCATAAGAGTGGCATAAGTAACGACATTTGGATGTATGTTTTCTTCTTTCATCTTACTCAAAACAGCAAAAGCATTGTTAAGCATTCCCTTTTCCACGAAACCATTGATTATTGAAGAGTAGGTGACGACATTTGCATCGATAGACTTCCTCCACATTTCACTGAGTGCAAGTTCTGCACCAATAATGTCTCCTGCCTTACAACGTCCATCAATCAACACAGTGTAAGAGATATGACTGGGAATGATGCAGCATGATAAAATCATTTGGAACATGCGCTCAGCTTCATCAACCTTTCCAGCTTTAAAGAACCCATCCATGAAAGTGGTGTAGGAAATCATATCCATGGAAATACCGCGAACAATCATTTCCCTGAATATGACAGATAATTCTCTTATTTTTCCTGCTTTAAACAAAGAATCCACAAGACTAGAGTAAGAGACATGGTTAGGACTCATACCCACTTTCTCCATCTCCCTAAAAAGGGCATACCCTTTGGAAAGGTCGCCACCTTTGCAGAGGCCATTCATAAGAGAAGTGTAAGCAACCACATCTGGCAATAAGCCCCTCGTAACCATTTCTTCAGACAAAAAGAATGCTTCTTCCACCCATCCATGATCACAATATGCACTTATAAACGGTGTGTATGTAACAACATTTGATTCCAAACTCTCACCTTTCAGATCCACCAGATTCTTAGCCAAATCAAACTCCTCGATCCTGCAAAATCCACTGATCAGTGTATTATAAGTAACAATGTCAGGAAAAATCTCATCATCTTTCATCATCTCCAACAAACCAGTAGCAGCACCAACAGACCCCAGCTTGCAATAGCCATCAATCAGCGTATTGAACCCAAAAAGGTCCCTAGTAACCCCTCCAGCACCCAGCATATCCATTAACGATTCAGCATCATCCAGCTTTCCTTCTCTGCAAAATCCTTTGACCAGGATATTGCAGCTAATTGTGTCAAACCCAACACCTTTTTTTATCATCTCAGCCAGAAACGAAACTGCAGATTCCACCATTCCATACTCGCAAAAACCCCACATAACGGTGTTATAGCTCACAGTATCGGTCTCTTCAAGTTCCCTGAGCAATTGTACAGCCTTTTCCAACGAACCCATTTTACATAGAGCATGAATCATGACGTTGTGAGAAAAGACATTGACTTTCTTGCGGCAGATGAGTAGTTCCGAGTAGACGACAGGCACCTGAGGGACAAAACCCGATGAGTTGAATTTGAAGAGGAGGCAATTCCACGAACGGAGAGGCGGGTTCAGTCCGAAGCTTCTCATGCGGGCGAAGGCCTCTGCTGCCTGGTAGAACCGAGCGCAGGTTAGATAGATTTCGATTAACGAGCAGAAGAACGACGCGTAGATGTGGGATTTGGAAGGAGGGATGAAGGGGCGTTGGTCGGGGGAATTGCATTGGTCCGAATGGTTTCTGCGTGGGCAACAGGAAGGAGAGAAGATGTGAGAGAGATAGGAGAAGGAAGAGGGAATCGAGCAAGCTTGGATTTGGATCTGCTTGGAGGGTCTCATGGCTTCGGATGAGGAGGATCTCAAGGCGTCTGCAACGAGCAGAAGGTGTTCGATCCCAGTGCCCAAAGAGAGCATGAACGACTAAACGCAGAGAGATGTTGTTTGTTTGATTAATATTTTTAATTAGGCAAAAAATTATTTTTATTTTAAAATTTATGAAAAATTTAAAATAAAATTAATTTTATTTTCAACTACGTATAACATGTAAATAAAGGTAATTATTTATTTTAAATTTTTGACGTGATGGGATTAAAGTTAATTTTAATATTATAATTTATTTATAATTTAAAATATTATTATTTTTATATTAAAATATACACATGATGTAATTCATAAGATTAAATCTAACCCATATTAAAATTAACTTGAAATAAAAACAAATAAAATGCAGATAAATATAATTAATTATATTTAGGGCAAATTATATTCAAGTCCCTGAGTTTAACGCTTAATAACGCAAAAGCCCACATTTTAAAATTATAACATCGGGTTCCTAAGATTCAATAAATTATCAAATAAGTCTTTTTTTATTTTTTTTATTATTAATTTTTTTTTAAATTATCATTTTACCTCTGGCCCTCTCTCTTCTCTCGATCCTCGCGCAAGCGCGGGGGCCGCGCGACCGCCGGTTGGTCGCGCGCCCTCAAGTGCGTGGGATCGGGAGGAGAGAGGGGAATGGATAAAATGGTAATTTTAAAAAAATTTTAATAATAAAAAAAAACTCATTTAATAATTTATAAAAAAATGCATTATTGAATTTGATAGTATAAATCCACTAAAGGAAGGTGAATGGTGTTGTTATAAAATGAATAAAAATGAGAAAATATTGTAATAAATATCATACTTTGGGATTCTTTGAGTCAAGCTAAAAGCTGAATAATCTAAGAACTAAATTTTCTAAAGAATTTAAAAGTGAGATCTAGTAGTAATTTTTTATTTCTCTAATTATAGCCTAGAGTCACGAGAATTTAGGTGAAGAAATTATATCACTCTTCTATGCTCTCAAGTTAGATTCTGCATATTGTGTTTTTCATCTTTGTTATTCAAGTTTGTGCCAAATATTTAAAACAGAGAATTATTATATTTAAAGTTTTTGGGTTTTTTTACATACATGACATAAAATTTACACAAATTACGTATTTTATCATCAATTCATAAATATTACCGCTATCACACCATATTCATTTAAATTTTACGCATTTCACATATTTCACACCATATTCTTTGATGGTGAACTTCACATTTCTAAATTGGCCTTAATCTTAACTATATTATTAATATATTAATTAAATACTATAAATAAATTAATTTATATAAATAATAATTTAAATATTTGAATGATGCAGATGATTAAAATCTTTGAACATGCCGCTCAGCTTCAATCAACCTTCCAGCTTAGAAGAACCCTCCCAGTGAAATAGTATAGGAAATCCAAATCCATGAAATACCGGGAACAATTCATTTTCCCGAATATTGGGACAATAATTCTTCTTTATTTTTTCTGGCTTAAACAAAATCCACAAGGACTAGAAGTAAGAAACATGGTTAACTTCATTACCACTCTTTCTCCATCCCCAAAAAAGGCGCTACCCCTGTTGAAAGGTCCGCCACCTTTGCAGAGGCCATCATAGAAAAGTGTAAACAACACACTCTGCAATCAAGCCCCTCGTAACCCATATCTTCGACAAAAAGAATGCTTCTCCACCCATCCATGATCACAAATGCACTTATAAACGGTGTGTATTAACAACAATTTGATTCCAACTCTCACCTTTTCAAATCCACCAGATTCTTAGCCAAAAATCAAAAACTCCTCGGATCCTGGCAAAATCCACGGATCAGTTTTTTAATAATACAATGGTCAGAAAAATTCCATCACTTCATCAATCTCCAACAAACCAGTAGCAAGCACCAACAGCACCCAGTTGCAAATAGCATCAATTCAGCTATTGAACCCAAAAAGGTCCCTCATAAACCCTCCACAGACCCAGGCATATCCATTAACGATTCAGCAATCATCCAAGTTTCCTTCCTCCTCAAAATCCCTTTGACCAGTATTGCAGTAATTGTGTCAAACACCAACACCTTTTTTATCATCTCAACCAAGAAACGAAACTGCAATTTCCACCTATTCCATCTCGCAAAAAAACCCACATAACGTGTTATAGCTCACAGTATCGTGTCTTCACAAGTTCCCTGACGCAATTACAGCCTTTTCCCAACGAAACCCATACATAGAGCATGAATCATGACTTGTGAGAAAAGACATTGACTTTTCTTCGGCAGATGAGTAGTTTCCGAGTACGACGAAGGCACCCTGAGCGGACAAAAACCCGATGAGTTGAATTTAAGAGGAGCCATTTCCACGACGGAGAGGCGGTCCTCAGTCCGAAGCTCCTCATCGGGCAGAAGGCCCTCTGCATGCCTGGTAAGAACCGAGCGCAGTTAGATAATTCTCATATAACGAGCAGAAGAACGTACGCGTAGATGTGGGTTTGAAGGAGGGATGAAGGGCGTTGTCGGGGGAATCATTGGCGAATGGTTTCTGCGAACGGAAGCAGGAAAAAGTTGCAGGAGAGAATAGAGAAGAAGGAAGGGAATCGAGCAAGCTGGACTGTTGGATCTGCTTGTGAGGGTCTCACTGGCTTCGGATGAAGGAGACCTCAAGGGCGTTCTGCAACGAGCACAAGTGGTTCGATCCCAGTTGCCCAAACGAGAGCATGAACGACTAAACGCCAGAGAGCATGTTGTTCTGTTTGAATTAATTATTTTTGAATATATAGGCAAAAAATATTTTTTTTAAAAATTATGAAAATTTTAACAATAAAATTAATTCTATTCAACTACGTATAACATGTAAATAAAAGATAATTATTTTATTTTAAAATTTCTGACGTGATGGCATTAAAGTTAAATTTAATATTCAATATTATAATTCTTATTTATAATTTAAATATTATATTTTATATTAAAATAACACATATGTAACTTAATAAGATAAATCTAACTCCATATAAATTTACTTGAAATAAAACAATAAAATGCAGATAAATATAAATTAACTTATATTTAGGGCAAATTATATTCTCAAGTCCCTGAGTTTAAACCGCTTAATAAGCAAAAGCCCAACATTTTAAAATTATAACATCGGGTTCCAAAGATTCAATAAAATTATCAAATAATCTTTTTATTTTTTTATTATTATTTTTTTTTAAATTATCATTTACCTCTGCCCTCTCTCTTCTCTCGGATCCTCGGCGCAAACGCGCGGGCCGCGCGACGCCAGTGGTGGCGCCCTCACCGTGCGGGATCGGAGGAGAGACGAGGGGAAAGGATAAAAATGGTAATTTTTAAAAAAATAATAAATAAAGAAAAATCATTAATAATTTAATAAAAAAAAACGCATTATTGAATTTGATAGTACTAAAATCCATCTAAAGGAAGGTGAATGTGTTGTTATAAATGAATAAAATGAGAAAATATTGTAATTAAAATCATACTTTGGATTCTTTGAGTCAAGCTAAAAGCGAAATAATCTAAGAACTAAATTTTCTAAAGAATTTAAAAGTGAGCATCTTGTAGAATTTATTATTTTCTCTAATCTATAACTTAGAGAAGATAGAACAAACACAATAGTATGCAAATGCTTTTCGCTCTTATGATCATTTGATTTGTGCTGCATATATTTGTCGTGATTTGGAAAAGATCAAGCCAGTATCGTCAGACATTTATAAAAAAGTTTAGAATTAATGCTTTTCTGTATAATGAATTTCAAAGAGCCGTTACGTAGGACCATTGGATCACCTATTTAAGTCTTTGTTTAACGGATTTGTTCAAATTCCCATCGTGGTATGTACGGGCGTTGGTATCGCATGTATGTTCGTGCAATACATGTTATAATACCTCTTAGGTCCAAAAATGCCTGCGTTTATTATTTAATGTAACATATTTTGTGCGATTGATGTTTTGAAACCTCTATTGAAATTGTTTCTTGTATCGTAGAAGTCTAGAGGTTCAATCATTCATATTGACATAACTGTGTTTTCAAAAAAAAGGGTGAAAAATAGAGGTGATATTACTGAGTATTGCTACGTTAAATCAGTTTTAAGTATTTATTATAAATAGTGAGAGTAAGTAATATAAAGGACAAATGTGATTTTTTCATGCTCGAGCTAGTTCATATTTCTTCTTTCTCTGCTAACAAATCACTTGTCATTACTAGTATAAGCTACATTGTTTTCTATTGAAGAGCACCTAGCTAGAAGTAAAGCCAGGAGAGAGGTTGTTGTGAAGTTCTAGTAATTCATTATCGGACAAAAAGATAGGAGGTGAATGCCAAGAAACAGAGTTCAGTTAGAATAGACAACAAGTCATTTAGAATATCAATTCTTTTTGAACAACGTATCACATTGGTGAAGAGGAATAATAGACGAGTCATTCTCTGCTATCCACATACGATTCACCGAGATTTAGGTGAAGAAATCATATCACTCTTCTATGCTCTCAAGTTAGATTCGGCATATTGTATTTTTCATCGTTTTATTCAAGTATGTGCTGAAAAGCTTAAAAAGAAAATTATTATCTTAACAGTTTCTTGGGTTTTACATTTAGCAGACATGACAGTACATATAAATATAACCATATTTTCAACCATCATTTTAAAATTTACGCTATCCACACATTATTTATTTTTAAAATTTAACGCAATCTTTCACATATTTCACACCTAATTCTTTTGATGGTGAACTTACACTTTCTAAATTGCCTTAATCTTAAACTATATTATATAATTAATTAAATACTATAAAATAAACTAATTTATATAAATAATAATTTAAATAATTATAGATTTATGTATTTAATTTATATCCTATTTAAAATTTCTAATTATGTGGTCCATTTAAATCTAACATTCGACATAATTTTAAATTGAAGTAAGAAATTGA
>KZ451950.1:1904251-1949584 GCA_002786265.1 Apostasia shenzhenica
TTAAATCAACGTGACTATAATTTTTAATTGAAGTAAGAAAATTGATGTGTTTACTGTAAAAAATAAAAATATATATTAGAATTTAAATATTAATGAATTTATGCATTTTAATTTACATATAATATTATAAAGTATATGAAATATGTGAAATATGTGAAATGCATAAAATTTAAATGAATATGGTGTGATAGTGGTAATATTTACAAATTAATAGTGAAATGCGTAATTTCATATAAATTTTATATCTTATATATAAAAACCCCTAAAGTTTTTAGTGAGGTTATCAAAGTTAGTTTAGTAAAACATAAAATATTGGGCAAATTATATCCAGGTTCCTGAATTTAAAGCTTAATATCGCACAGGTTCACGTTTTTAAAATTATAATATCGGGGTCCCTGAGTTTTAATAAATTACAATGAGTCCTTTTTTATCATTAAGATTTTTTAAAATTACCTCACGACCCGCCGGCTGCCGCGCAGCCCGCGCGCGGCGCACGATCGGGAGGAGAGAGAGAGAGGCGGCCTCTCTCTCTCCTCCCGATCCGGCGCACGCATGCGCAGCCTAACCCGCTGGTGGCCACGCAGCCACCGGCGTGTCGAACTGCCGCCGGCCGTCGCGTGCGCCGTATCAAAAGGGGAGAGAGAATGATAAGGGTAAAACAGTAATTTTAAAAAATTTAATTATAAAAAAATTTAAAAAAGGGCCTATTTGATAATTTATTAAAACTCAGGACCCGATATTATAATTTAAAAAACGTGGACTCGCGCGATATTAAGCGTTAAACTCAGGGACCTGGGCGTAATTGCCCTAAAATATTTCATCTCTTTAAATTTAATTGTTTTTATTTAATTAAGCTAGAATTATTTATTTATTTATTTTTATAAATTTTTTTTTATATCTAGCTAATTGGTTTAAAATATTATAAAATTCAAAGTAAATCAACTGATCTAACTAAGAACTCCAATTAGATATCAAAAAAATCATAGTAACAAATTAAATTTTATTTATATAGAGTTTTGATGTTAATGTATCAGTAATATAAAAATTTATTTTTGTAAATATTTAATATTATATTATTTATTTTCTTGTGAACATCATAATTTTTTAAACCCATTTAAAAATTATAATTATACAAAAATAATTTTCACAGAACTAATAAAACACTACGATATTATTATTATTTATACAGTATTATAGTTGGTATTATAAAAGTATCGTACTTCTGATTTTTTTTTTAATTAATGAAATTATGCTTCTGATTTTTTAAAATATAATAATATAATAATAATGATGATTACTAATTTACTACTTTGATGGATGAAGCTTTTACAACATTGCCCTCCGTAAGCCGGTTGTATGTGCGATTACGGTTTTGCCCTTGTTAAATGTTGAAATACCGAGAGCATTTGGGTGCTCCCCTCGATCCGCATTGCGAAATTGCGAAGGCGGTTATAACCCCAAATTCGATCCCTTTCCCGGGAAAATCTCGCACCTCGCAATCGTGATCGAAATGGGAAGGCGTCGGCTGATCGCTCAGGTCTCCAGCGAAGACGACGAGCCGGACCCGTCTCCGCCGTCGGATGACCGCCGTCGGCTGAAGCAGCGGCGTCTCCTGGGGGACAAAGAGGAAGACGACGCTGTGAAGGATAAGAGCCAGCATAAGGCGAACGGCAGAGGTGCTGCGGATGGTGCTTTGGAGGAGGAGAGTGGCGAGGAGGAGGAAGAGGAGGCGAAGGCGGTGCCACTTGGGGAGGTCTTGAAGGTCACTGGAAAGGGGAAGAAGAGGAAGAATCACTATGGTTCATTTGAGGTCGACGGGAATAATTTCGAGCTGGTAAGGCTGCGTAGAAATTTCCATTTTTGTTGCAATTTGGGCTGCCACTATAGGGTTTTCTGTATTCTGGCTTGAACAGCATTTTCAGTAGTTCTGCTTGATCTTCGGGCTTGGGGTAGCTGACAGTAGCATGATTTTTTCGCGCAGGAAGATTCCGTTCTATTGACTCCTGAGGATACGAAGCAGAAACCATATGTGGCGATTATTAAGGTGCGTGTTGATTTCAAGTTTGAAACTACTTAGATCGTTCTGTCCGCCTGCTCTCCAAGCTCTACTGGCTTCCAGGTAAGTGAGAAACAATTGTAGTTGGAATTCTTCAGTAGAAGTTATTGACTGATTTTGCACAATCTGATTTTTAGTCTGGAACTAGAAGCTCCTTTGTCTCTACTTATCACCCAGCATGCACTATTTGGGTTTCACTAGCTTCTTTTAACAGTTTACTTAACAGTTTGCTGAATGTTGCCGTGATGCATGCTCTTGTTGAATCAGGACATCACTGAAGATGTGGATGGGAATTTGATGGTCACGGGGCAATGGTTTTATCGCCCCGAAGAAGCTGAGAGAAAAGGTGGAGGGAACTGGCAGGCAAAAGATACCAGAGAGCTGTTCTACAGCTTCCACCGAGATGATGTTCCAGCTGAATCTGTAATGCACAAATGTATTGTGCATTTTGTCCCTCTTCACAAAAAGTTACCTATGCGTTCTCAGCATCCGGGATTTATAGTACAGAAAGTATATGATACTGTTGAGAGAAAACTTTGGAAATTGACAGACAAGGATTATGAAGATGGAAAGCAGCATGAAATTGATGTTCTTGTTGAAAAAACACGAGCACGCATAGGGGAACTTCCAGATCTTGAGCCTGGAGAGCTTTCAATTGATCTACATGATCAGCCAAATCCGACAGCTCAAGCCACACAGACTACAAGCAAATGGAACCTTAGAAAAAAAAATCCTCCGCCCTCAATTGATGCCCCAAGGGCTGATGTGGCAAGTACAAGGTTTGAAAGAACGTCAAAGGTAGAAACACCTAGTAGTTGTACTGCTGACCTATCAGAATACCACGAAATTTTAAACAAATTTAATGCTTTAACGGGGGATTTGCATCGCGATAAGTGTTTAAAGAGACTTCTGCAAGCCATTCAAGCCTCATGCAAGGATGGTGATGTTGCTGTTGATAATTTAAATGAATCTTCAAATGTGAGTTGCGTATGTTATTATCCTATTGGTGAAAGTGATTGCTGGATAAAAGTTTTCTTCTAGTATGATAGAAAAGGATGTCATTTGAATTTTATTACTTTTAGTGTTGCATCCACTTGGAGCATCATGATTGCTGGTTCTTATTGAAATATTCTATTCTTTTAGTACTCATTTTACATGTCTATTTTAATATTGCTTTGTCATTCCTGTTTATAAATGGCTTTTTGGTGTTTTCAAATCATTATCTACATAGTGTTAAACTTTCATGTGAAGTGTTGGGAGTGCTAATAATTGACATCATTAAGTTATTGTTCAAACGAATTGTATAGCCATTAGAAAAAATAAAGTTTCTATTCGGGTAAAAAAAAAATCCTCAATCCTTTTATCCTTAAGTCTCTGTCAGACTTGGTGAATGGAGCTTATGTTTTTGTTTGTTTGGAGTACTGATTTTGTAGATATTTATTTTGTATACTCCTTAAATGTCAGTGGGAGATTATATTGTAATTTTGCTTTTTATCCTTGCTATGATGTAAGGGAAATGTATGTGGATATGAATACAATATGATATAGATATGACGATATGGCAAATCTTGAAAATATAAGTTAAGGGTATGATTAGGATACAACATATAAAATATCAAATATATTTGTGTGCATATATAATTTTGTCAACATGGTTTACTTGAAAAGAAGTAGAGCGCAGTTCAGTTAACCACACCTTCAATTGATGTAAATTTATTTGTTGCTTATTTAGTATAGTGTGGTTTAGTTACCAATACTTTCACTTGATGTAAATATATATTTTTTATAAATTAAATGGATTAAGAAGAATGAATAGATGCATACGTAGGAGGTTGAGAGGCTTTTAGTTTTTATATAGTGGGCTCCTCTTTTGCATATAAAAAACTGATGGTTTTACAGTATTATTGTTATACAAACATTTATATAAGGCATCATCTAGACTTCTTGAGTTTGAACTTTTTAAACTGTTGTGCAAATAGGACCATAAAAGTTTTCATATAGATATTCCATTATATTTAATTTCTTGAAATTCGTTGCATCCTTGATGCATCCTGATGTATCCACATTATATTTTCTTTTCTTTTTTCCTTCGAAAATGCCACATGTTATATGTTATTGGAGTGTATTTAGAACTATGCTGTGCTTCCTTGTTTATTCCTTATCATAGTGAAATAATGCTTGTTGTGTTTTTTCTTCTTAATTAGGTTGCTACAGTTTACATTAGGAATGATTTCACCTATCCTTGTGATTATGCCTCGATTGTCTAAGTTTAAGATCAAATTTTGTTCTTGTCCCCAGGTTTCTGAGAAAGTTTACTGGCCTGATGCGGCTATCTCCGCAATAACAGCACTTGAAAAGGCTTCACATGAACTTCTTGGATCTGATTTTCAGAAATACAATCAGAAAATACGACAGCTAACGTATAATCTTAAGGTAGACAACTTACTAATATATTTTTTGATGATTTTTTAAAATTAAGCATGTTTGATTAGCTAATTAACAAAATAATTGTAAAAAAAAAATAAAGGAGGCATGTTGTGGATGGGGTCAACCGCCCGTCATTAAGCCAAAAGTTACCTGTGGAACGGGCAACTTCTGGGAAGAGAAATCGCCCGTGGCATGTGCGAACTTCTGCTTTGGAATTTTTTCTTTTTAAAACTTTTTTACAATTATTCAGATAAAAGATATTCACATCTACTTTTTGTTCACTGGATGTAACATTAACTTTAAATTTACTATTAAAATGAATATGTATTTCATCTCATTTTTCATGTGTAAGTTTTGTATACCATGATTTTTTTGTTAGCTGAAAATCTTTAAATGCTACGTCTTATGTAAAAGATTTAAATGTCTTTTGATTTTGTCCCTGTTTTGTCTGTTGATTCTCTTAAATTTAAACTAGCTTATTTATTCTTCTTTCTGCTTGATTTTAATTTTACACTTTTTTGAACTTGAGGGTAAATTTTATAAAACTGTAGTAAAACTAGCGATGATATATGGTGCTGAATGCTGGCTTACAAAGAAGAAATATACAAATAAAATAAGTATTATAGAAATAAGGATGTTAAGGTGGATGTGTGGATATACACGAAAGGATAAAATGAGAAATGAGTATATTAGGGAGAAAGTTGGAGTTGCACTAATTGAAGATAAACTAAGAGAAAGTCGACTAAGATGATTTGAACATATAACTTGTAGGTTGATTGAAGCTCCAATTAGAAAAATCGAGTTATTGAATTTTGCCCATATACAAAGTGGAAAAGGGAGACCAAAGATGACATTACAAGAAACTATAAGGAGTGGTCTTATTCACTTAGACCTATATAAAGATTTGTTAATTGATAGAGCGCAATGAAAATAAAGAATTTATGTAGACGACCCCACCTAGTGGATTAAGGCTTAGTTGTTGTTGAGCTTGAACATCTATGTTTCCAAACATGATTACAATAAAGTAATATTTAATATCAAATAAATATTTCAGATCATTTAATATCAAACATATAACATGTTGATTCACTAGTTAATAATCTCGAATGTCTATTATACAATGCAATAATATAAGTGTCATTAATCATCTCTGATGCCTCTTCCTATGTAGTATAGCACTATTGCCATGTGTGTATGCATTTGGTGTCAATGTCGTCATCAAAGTTATTTAGGTGCACACATGCGATCAGTAGCATTATCATCATCCTGACTATCAACTGCAAGATCACCAGAACATCATCCTCTTCCACTACTAGTGCAGAAGAACCAATATCAAGTTGTGTCACATGATACCCCATATGATATTGAGTATTTGAACTCCCGAGGTCATACTATGATGTGGATGGATCAACATTATAATCAAACTGTTCAATGAGCTCATTAAGTGTAAAATACACTTGGGGTTGTGGACTATAAAGGCCCTTAGTCGGGTAAGGTGCTTGAGCAACCACTAGAGGGAAATGAACTTGTGCACACATTTGGTCACATAATGCAAGAAGTTGGTCTTAGGAATCAAGCGAGAGACTTGGGCTACTGCCCTTCGTGCATCGTCCAATACCTATAATATCATGTGCAGTACATGTGACCTTGTCTTGCAAGTTTGAAATACAAAATATCATAAGTAATCTCGTTTAAGTAATACAAAGTAAAGCAATGGAAAAGTAAAAACTCACAAATCCCCCCACAATAAGTGAAGTAGAGAAGTATGATCTTGGCTTCTCCGGTTCAACAAAAATGAGTGATAGACATGCCCAAGATTTGTACCAATCCATATATAATTTCAGCACTTTGGCATTGTCTTCACTTGTCACTATTGGCCGCTTAATAAAATTAAGATGCTTTTTCCATATATTTCTGTACAATCATGCTTACGATACCGGTCAATTGAAGCTCGCCCGCGAGCATCTCTCCTTTAGGATCCTGGCTCCATCAACTCTACTAGAAAATGTTGCTAATGTTCGAATTGGCGCATCACTCAAAATGGATGATATCACTCCATAACCACCTAAGCTATGAGGGGTACTTGTGCCAAGTAGATCGTATGTCCAGCAGTGCAGAGTGGCATCAAAATACCTAAAAGATTAGCGGTGTAAGGTGTCCATATCCCCTGGCTTTGACGTAGCATATCGATTTTATTATGATGAAATGAGATCCTATGATATGGAACCTATCCAGCAACGCTCCATCTGATAGCATTACAGAAAACAAATAGTATCTAACGTATCAAAGGTTTAAAAAGTAAACATAATATAAAACATAGGTCCTCACTTATTGGTACATTCTAATTTGGGGAAATTATATACATGCCACAAAATAACTCGGTCATTTACACTTTTGGATTTATACGCCATCTTTTCTCCAATGCTCCAAAGATTGTGTACCCATCACATGCAAATACAGAAGTATAGAGGATAAATGTGGATGAGAATAACATATAAAAGTTTTAAATTTGTAGTTTGAATCACTTTAGGATGTTATATGTGTAAATATTAGATTTTGGTTCTTTAAATGTAAATCTGTAAGTTCTTTGTGGCATATATGTGAATTTCCCCAACTTAAATTTCTATTAGTGTAGGATGGTTATGATTATAATTTATGACTATATTGTACCACTATTTCATGGCGTTTAATCTGAAAGATGAAATATTTTTATTTGTAGTGTTGATCAGAGTAAGTATAATCAGGATGTAATTCATATCTTTCTATTTTAATCATCTTATGCCTGTGACAAGTAAATAGGCTTCTTATTTTTTGGGTGGACGCTTGTTCGTTAATTAGGAAAGCATTTATATGCTTTTTTTTTTTCCATTTTGTAATTGAATTGTATGTTTGTTGCACATGACACTGCACATCAATCACTGATCTTTTACTTCAATCTTACACCAAATTCTCTTTAATTATATGTGGTACTTCCATAACATATATAGGAGGTTATATTTTCTTTTAAGATATCATTAGCTAAAGGTTCTAGCTTGTTGTAGGTAGGGGTGAGAACCATACGAGTTCAAGTTGAGCCAGACATGACTCAAGATTACTTGTCTCAATTTGATTTGAATTTGAGCTTACTTGTCTCGATAAGCAGTCGACTTCAAGCTGGCTTGAGCTTTAATCGAGATAACTTAAGCCCTCAAAAGAATTAAAATTAAAAAACAACTATCTCTACTAAGATTTGAATTTGGATCAGTCATATCCACCAGCTCACTTAACAAATATCCTAACCACAACTTATATATACTTATATACAAGTAATAAATAATTACGTTAAATTAATGAATACATTATTTATATTTAAAAAAAATAAAGATCGAGCCAAGTTCCATGTCGATCAGATCCTACCATGGCTCATGGCTCGCTCAATAAACTCGTGTTGAGCTAAATATTGATCCAAACTTCAAGCGACTTCGAGCCAAAGTCTCACCCTTAGTTGTAGGTTGCTATTTTAGTTTTTTCATGTCTCTTAACCAATAGAAATGTGGTGTTGTGCTAAATTGCTTCATGATTTTGCTGCTGAGTACAAATCAGTACTAAATAATTTTATGGGTTTATTATCTTGCTTGTGATAAATAAGTTGCAGCTAACATGATCCAAGCATTATCAATGTTTACAGAGAAATTATTTCTACAAATTATATTCATAAAATTTTTCAATTAATTACTTGTTATATTGTACCATTTACTTGCAGAACAAATTAGCCAAACGTGTCTTGAATGAAGAACTGGAGCCTTCTGTTGTTTTGACAATGACACCAGATGAGTTGCGGGTATTCATTTCATGCTTTTGCATTGAAAATTGTTCTTGATATTTTTTGTCTTTATCTACCTAGTTCTGCATTTTTTATTACCCAAGACGTACAACAATCTTCCTAACGCTTGTGTCTATAATTATTGGGAAATAGATGGGCGATTTTCGTAATCCCTTCTTTTAATCACACTGTGAGGATTTGAGGAGCAATAGACAGGGAAGCAGTCTTGAAAATGGAAACATTTAGATAAACTTTATTGTGAAAACATCTAGATAGCATTATTGTGTTGTCTACAAATCATGGTCCAGGATGAATGATGTTGCTTTCACTGAAACCATAAAGCATGTTTTTTTTTTAAATATTATAAAGCATGTATTGTTCACTGTTTTTATACCGGGAATTTCCAATGATTGATTTTAGAGTTTTAGAAACCTTTTTTCAAGATTTTGTGTAGAATCTGGTGTGCGCATCCAACATTCATTAATCCAGAATTGGAGCTTCTGTAGCTGAAGTTTTTGGTTAAAGCTATCCATTCTTGTTGCCGTGTCTTAAATTCGCTTTTCTTTGCCTGTTTGGAGCATCTTTGGTTAAAATGCTGTAGGATCTAATAATTCATTTTGTCCAGTGATTACTTTTGGGAAGTATTGGATTTTTCTGGATCTATTCTTTCATTGTTACTTTCACTACAAAATAAGCATTTGGTAGTGTTATTTTTGATGCAGTCTGTTCTTGGTTTTCCCTAGACACAGGCTTGGTTGCTATATTTTGGTTAAAGGTTGGTCGTTGAAGATTAGTGGTCTCTATCTCTAATTTCTCTTTCTAGTGTCAGTAATAGCCTTCCACTCCTACAATATTAGATCTACCAAAGAATCAGCTAGCCATTGGTATTACCATCAAGTTTAATGGTTCAAATTATCTCTTGTGGTCTATGCCTTTAGATTCTTGGTGGAATCTCATGGGAGACTATCCCAATTAGATTCTTCTCCTTTGAATATTTCTGACACCGCAAAATTATACTTGTGGCAACTTGTTGACTACACTGCCCTTTCATGCTTCTAAACAGTTTAGAACCCTCCATTATCTTTCAGGGATCTAATGTTTTGCAGGTGTATTCACTTTATTCTGAGTTCTCACTTTAGCAAGGAGAATTGTGTTTGTAGGAATACTATGCCACCCTAATGACAAGTAGGATGAATGGCAACACTATAGACCCTTTACTATAGATCCAACAGAATCACAAATTTAAAATATTGACTTGTGACCAAGTTTATATTTGGATTGCATCCATCTCTTTAGTCAGTCTAATTACAACTCATGGCAAAATTTGTAGTCCCTAATATTGCCATGATCTTGTCTCATATTCTTCGAGTGATTGTAGTTCATCATCCACTATCATAGAGCACCCTGCTCATGTTGTCATCCCTCATACTTGGCTGGGAGTAGTGGGTGGTGTGGTGGTCATAGTCAGGGCAAGACATTCATTTCCCTATTGTTTACACTACGAAAGAACCAATTATCTATTTAATCGCTGTTGGAAGAAGTCTAAATACCTAAATATTACATACAACATGTCTCTTCTCATTTGGTTTAGCCTTCTGCTAGTTCTTGACCTTTCTTGAATTCAGTTACTGTATCTCAAGAGGATTATGATCTAGTACAGCTATCTCAGTCGTCTGCATCTTATGTTGTGTCTTCCTCCGATTTTGTAGCTGCTGTTAATGGTTACAATATGGCTTGAATATTAGACTTTATTGCATTTTCTCATTATTCGGTAAGAGACACTTGTTCTCCTCTCTTAATACTTTACCTTCTGTTTGTGTGGCTAATGGGTCATTGTCTCTTGTTGTGGGTTTTGAATTTGTTGAACCGTATGCTTTTCTCACTATTAATAATGTTCATGTGCCACTGTTCTCTGTAAATTTGTTAACAATTTATTATCCAACTACTTCACAAAATTGTTCTGGTATATTTACTTCTCATACTATCTCTCAGGATGTTAGAACAAAAAAAGATGTTTGGTAGTGGTGTTGAGGCTTGTCGAGTTTATTTCTTATTAGAATATAATCTTCATGCTCTTTCTTCTTTACAATAATACAATTATCCTTGATGTCCTTTGCTTTTCCAGTGGAACTGTCATCTGGGTTATCAAACACCACATCGTCTAAAGGTGTTTGTGCAATTTTTGGATTTAAAAATATGTTTGAATGTGATACTTGTGATTGAAAAGCATCATCGTGACTCTTTCTCCCCTATGTCTACTATTTGTAGTAAGCCTTGATTTGATCTAATTCGCTTAGTCATTTGGGGATCAGGTCAGGTTAGTACTCAGTTGGGATTTCACTATTTTTTCATATTTGTTTGATGATCACGTGAGAGTCACTTGGTTGTATTCGTTATAGCGTTGCTCTGATGTTTTATTTATTTTCATAGTATTTTATGAAGAAAAAACTCATTTTTTGATTCTGTTAAAGTTATTCACACAAATAATGTTGCTGAATACACTTTATCTGAATTTGACTCTTTCTACACCTCCAATGTAATCATTCATCAAACTTCTTCCTCTTATTCATTTCAATAGAATGATGTGGTAGAACACAAGTATTGCCATTTACTTGATGTTTCCCACACTTTAATAATTCAAATGAATGCCCTTCCTGTTTGGGGGATGGTATTCTTAGCGCTTGCCTCTTAATAAACCAAGTATCCTTTATCACTATTGATAACAAATTTCTCTATTCTTAAATGCCCATATTTTTTATAATTCCTTGTGAATTTGGGTATATGACTATTTTATCTTTGATCTTCGTACAATAATTGATAAGCTTTCTCTCAGATCTATTTGTGCATCTTTCTTGGTTACTTGCACCTAGAAAGGATATTGATGCCATGATTTGGTTCATCGTAAGCTTTATATTTTTGCAAATGTCACATTCTTTGAATCAACCCCCTATTACTTTCAAGAATTCTCTATTACATCCACTCCATGTGTTCCTTTACTTCCTGCTGCACTTTTAGCTACTGATCATCCTTTACAAATTTGTAATCATCCTTCTCAAGTGATTGTTGCTCCTTCTCAACCACCATCTACAAGTTTTGATGATTCCCTAGATCTTGATTCCACTTTAGATCTACTTTCAACTCTACGCAAAAGTAAATGATGATAAACCATTCGCTCATTATCTTCCTTCTTATCCTTTGAATATCCTTCCACTTCATTACGTGTTTTTGCTCTATTGTATCAATACCTAGGTTATATCATGAAGCACTACAGATTACTAAATGGAAATAGGTCATCGATGTAGAGAAAAATCGAAAATTAAACCAAATATCCACTGAATGACGTCATTTTTATTTAAACCTCGGTTATGATATGATAATGTGTGTAGAATGTTTATATTACTACTGAAATTACTTCAGGAGGGTTTGACAGCAGCGGAACGGGCAACAAAGGAGCCTGAAGAGACAAAGCAGATGCAGGTTTGTTTCCATTGACTTTGCGAATTTAGGTGCTTTCAGGCATTGTGCCTAAACATTTTCATTCTACTGCAGATTTACATGTCATTCAGATTTCTTAAGCCGTTTTTTGTGTTCCTTGGCCTAAGCTGTTGGAAATAAGGGCTGATTCTATCGTTTTGCTAAATATTTCTACCTTTTTATAGTAAATGTTAATTACAGCTACTAATACACCAAGGCCAGACTTTATAAAGATTACTTCTTCTGCATCTTAGTGAAATTGAGTTTTATTTGGATAACTGACAAAAACTAAAGATAACATTACATAGTAAACACTAAAATTTTGCATTAATATATATATATATATATAAATAGTATTACTTGAATAATTTTTCTATCAGAGAAACATCACTTTGGATAACTCCCATTAAAGATGCTAAATATAATTCCGTTTTGGGCTAAACTATTGTCTTGTTTTGGTTTATTCTTTGGCAGTTCTCATACTAATGTGTTGTTTATAAGCACTAGTCTTAATTCTGTATGTACTTTAATTTTGGATAGCTTAATTTGCTAAATTTAATGTATAAAACAATAATTTTTTAACAGAGATTAAGTTGTTGTTTTTGTAGTATTTAAAATCTTATATTTGTAAATAGAAAAATTGAAAATTTGAGACATAACATTCTATTTTGTTTAGGTAGAGCTTATAGTTATTCCTTTTTCTTTTTCCATGTGCCTGATGGTTTCAGGTCTAGTTATGATGTGAAAGTAAAGTCTAATTTTAACTGCAGGATTATATATGTGCTTAGTCAAGTTCCATTCACCACTCGCACTTCATCTAATCATATTCACTTGTATAAATAGATGACTGATGCCCGCTGTACGATATGCTCCGAGAAGAAAGTTGGTGTGGCAGACATTATCCATGCTGGAGGACAGGGCGATAGATATCAGGTCTGTACAGTTTTAACTTCATTTTGTTTTATGTGAATTTGAATTCAGCATTACCTAGATTTTTCACCTTGCACTTTGCGGCCTGTTCCGTGCTTGTAAAATATCCAAGCAGCTGTTTAAACTAATTGATGCTTTTCAAGAAAGATGTTTGAATACTAGCCATCTTTTCAGTTGTTGTCTTCATCTTTTAGAAGTTTTTGTAAATATCTTTTGGTCGTATGCCTGCATTCTCTATAAAGTTAAAATTCAATTTGTGGGCTTTTTTTGTTTTCACATTGTTGTAAGAACTTTTGGCCTTGGGATGGCCAACAGGGATACAGTTATTGGGATGAGTTGCCAAACTGGTATAATGTCTCAATAGATGTTTACCTGGAAGCGACATGTTGGACGTGTTGCTGAGGAAATTTAATAGTATCCATGGTGGACATAGTTTTGGAGAGATAAACGAGGAGGGTAAAACTATTTTGGAGTTTTCTTCAGCATATGATCTTGTAATTACTAATACTTTATTCAAGAGAGAGGAGCATGTTATCACGTACAAGAATAGAACTTCAAGAACTCAGATTGATTATTTTCTTATAAGAAAATGAGATCGCTTGGATTGTAAATATTGTAAAGTCATTCCAAGTGAATGTTTGACTACCCAACATCGATTAATGGTTTTAGATTCCAAGATAAAGTATTGGAGAAGAAATAATAAGTCAAAATTCTATCCTCGGACTCGATGGTGGAATCTAAAGAATGAGAACAAATGTATATTTAAGAAGAAGGTTCTAGAACTTGGGCAATGGAACACTTAACGGGGAAACTGATCTTATGTGGTTGACAGTTGCTAACTGTATCCGTAAGGTGGCGAATGATGTGCTGGGAGAATCCAAAGGAATAATTCCAAATAATAAAGATACTTGGTGGTGGAAAGATGATGTACAAGAAAAAATTAAGGGAGAAGAAGATTTGTTATAGAGAGGATTAAAAATAAAATAATGATAAGTGGAGAAAATATAAAGTGGCTCGACAAGAATCTAAGAAAGCGGTAGGCAATGCAAAAAATATGACTCATATTGAGGATTTATATAAGAAGCTAGACACTAAAGAAGGAGAAAGACAATTATATAGGCATTGCCAAGGCAAGGAGATAGAAAAACTAAGATTCTAATTGAAGTAAAAATATGTAATAAATGACAGATCAAAGGAGTACTTTTTATGAACGAAAGATATCACAAGATTATGGATGAGTTATTTCACAGTTTTTCAATGAAGATTAGTGAAAATCAATTGATCTTACAGGAATTCAGCACCCTTAAAAAGAATAGTAAAAATTAACTCTTACATTCGACGTATTAGTAAAAGCTAGAGTCATGGAACACAGCGTCCTTTAAGAACTATGAAACGTATAAAAAAAGCGGTCAGTAAGATCACGATAATCATCCCAATATGATGGTCTTTAGCACATGCTTAGAATGAGATGAATTGAAGAACTTTCTTGGCTCACTAGATTAATATATAATAATGATATTTGAAGACTAAAGTAAAGGATGCCAATGAAATCGGAGAAAAAAGTCAATTCAGTACCTATTTCAATAAGAATAAGGAGGATAGCCAGGATGTAAAAATTGTTGCCAATTATAGAGGAATTAAATTAATGAGTCATACTGAAACTAGAGCTGTGATGGAAGGGAGAGGGTGAATCGAACAAAGGTTACACCATAATACTAAGGTAATCGAGTCAGTTTGGATTTTATGCCAAGGTAGATCCTACTATAGAGAAGTCAATTCATTTATTAACAAGTTTAATGGAGAAATTTAGGAGAAAAGGAAAACCTACATTTGGTTTTTTATGATTTGGAAAAAGCTTATTTATAAAGTTCTTCAGAGAAGTACTTTGAAGAGTTTTATGAAAAAAAGAGATTTGCAACTGCTTATTATTCAAGTTAATTAAAGACATGTAATGAAGGAAGGTGTTACCTGTGTTCGGACACAAGGAAAAAAAAGTTTGACTAAGGATTTTCGCTATTTACAGTTGCGGATTACACTAAGGCTCCGGCTTTTAGTCCGTATTTTTCTGCTTTGATTTATGAAGTCATGTACTGAACATATCAAGAATGAAGTGCCGTTTGGTGTATGCTCTCGCAGATGATATTGTTCTTATTGAGAAAATTAAAGAGGGAGCTAAAGCGAGAACTAGAGCCTTAGAGAATGGCTCTAGAATCTAAAAGGTTTTCATCTCAGTAGTCAAAAACTGAATATATGGATTGCACATTTAGTCAAGAAAGAAATACTTATATTGGAGACATGGTGACATATTGGTGATCAAATTGTCAAGAAGCATGAGCGCTTTAGATACTTTGGGATCAAATTATACCAAAATTGATGGCGAAATAGATAATGAATGTATTAGCAGAGAATTCAAGCAGGATGGTTAAATAGAGAAAGGCTTTTTAGTTGTTTGTGCGTAGAAAATTGCCCATCCAAAATTAAGGGTAAATTTTATTAAAATTGTAGTAAGTACCAGCGATGAATAATGGTGCTGAATGCGTGCCTGCAAAGAGGACATACAAAATAAAAATAAATGTTGGTAGAAATTGAGGATGTTAAAGGTGGATGTGTGGATATCACGAAAGGATATGAATGAGAAATATGAGTATATTCCGAAAGAATGTTTTGGTGTTGCACAATTGAGGATAAACTTAGGAGAAAAGCCGGCTTGATGGTTTGGACATCTAAATCAGTTAGGCGATTGAAGCCCAGGTTAGAAAAATTGAGTTATTTGGATTTGGCCCATGTACAAAGAAAAAAGGGAAGACCAAAGAAGACATCGGCCAAGAAACTATAAAGAGTGATCTTAGTTACTTAACTTAGATAAAGAAATTTAGCGTAACTGATAGAGCGCAATGGAAACAAAGGATTCATGTAGCCGACCCCACCTAGTGGGATTAAGGCTTGATTGTTGTTGTTGTTGTAGATGTTTACCTGTTTTGTACATTCTGATTATTCTTTGGAGCATTCGTTTTCTTGACTATAGCTGTGAACTATATCTAGTAGGATCATTAGAAAATGTTCCTAATATAAGCGTAGTTTGATATATCGTAGAATCATCATCAAGAAAGTTATGCACAAGAAGAGCAGATTGATGGATGGACATTATGATTATCCTCATGACCTCATTTGGCTAAGAGCATTTTGATGTAGAACCATGGAGAAAGGGGAGAGGATTAGAAGAAAGGGGAGAAAGAGAAAGGCTATATGAGACGGGAAAAAACTCGAGAGAATTTTATTCATTCATCAAAGTTCATTGAATATGAAGATATGAGACTTATTTATAGTCAATTTAATCTAAGTAATCTAAAGAAAATTTTAGGATAATAGAAAGGATAATTATTAAAAGTTATTAATTATCTAAACTATTTGAATTTCAATTTTTTAGAAATTTTAACTAATAAAAATTTAATATTTTTTCATCATCATTATCTTTTATATACTAATTAAAAGATAATTTCAATCTAAAATGAATCCATCCTCGTTTGTTTATACCTAGAATAAGTATGCTGAAAAATGAAAATCCTTTTGTTCTAGTTAGTGGATCGCCATCACTTTTGTGGTGTAGCTAGTGATATGTGTTGGTCCTATAAATATTTTTCAGTGGATCAATCGGATCATAATGGATGGATGGATTAATCTATTTGGCGTTGGTCCTATAAATATTTTTGTGCCAATCATTTCTATCCATAACAATGCGCAATACTTTTTAATAGTCTAACCAAGTTAACTTAAGCCTAACTTTTCCTTTTTATCATTTTTTAGCATCTCAGTATCTAAATCTTTGTTATTGAAGCATCTTCTACTTTCTATTCTACATACTCATACTAGGTCACAAATATTTTAAATGCTCAAATGATCCAAATATTGTTTATTTCCTTTTCATTTCTTCGCTTCTCCCGTGCACCTCTTTGTTGCTTTTCTTCCTTTTGCACATCATTCTTGCTTCTCCCGGTGGTCATCTTCACCTTTCTAGCCTTTTTCTTGCAATATGTCGTAAAAGAAAATTTCTTCAAATCCTCAATTTCCAGTAATGATGTAAACCAAGTTTATTTTATTTTGTGCACGTAATAGATGTACTAGGACGGGTTTTTACGCAACAAAGTTTGTCAAACAAGAAAAAATTTTAAGCCAGCTTATAACTATTTGAACTACCAAAAGTTGTAGCGGTTTAAGCAGTTTATGTCAACCAACTCGAACTTTAAGCTTCTTAAAAAGTCAAGCCATATTGCCCTTAACATTCAGATTACTGCAACTCATCTAATTGCTATTTCAAAGGTTCCTTTAAATTGGGCAGTTCATTGTTTTGCATAAATTCGTATTGACTCAAACCTCAACTATGTAGTCTTTAGATCATCTATATTCGCAATTCCCCGAAATACTACTAATGAACCTTATTGAGATGCTTATGACCTCTAATAGTTAGTCCATAACTTACTAGTTTGTTACTTTGTTTACAGATGATTAAGCATCTGTAGTTAACTACCCTGTTCTTATTAAAATATTACACCTGTTAAACTTCTCTCTCTCACATGTATTGCCTTTCCCCCTCTCTCTCTTCCCCCCTCTCACCGCAGTCGTAAAATTTGCTGAACTACTTTTGCAGCTAGAGTGCATCGCTTGCGGCCACTCTTGGTATGCATCACGGGATGCCATCTCTTCGTTAACAATTGATACTCCGAGCCTAACTGTAAACGTGGGCACCGCACCGTTGGCAACCTCCAAGTTCGAAGAGGTCGAGAAGAAGCTTATCAGCCCGCGTGATACCGAGAAGCCAGCTGCTGACCTTTTTCTGAAGTCAACTATGCTTGAAACCCAAAAGTCTTTCAAGTCGAAGCCTGAGGATCCTCCTGGAGCTCCAACCACCATGGAACAGTAAGTAGATAGATAGATAGATAGATGCCTTCTAGTCTTTATTTCCTGTATAGCCTTGAATCGTTTTTTATTATTCCAATCCTGTTAGTTAGTGCTGTTCTCAGCTGTTGCTTCTTTTTTTGCCAGTTTTACGTGCATGTATATGAAAATAATTTGTTTTTTTGTAGTTATTTTAAGGGGTTTTTTTTTTTTAGTTTATTTTCGTTGTTATGATTTTGGATTGTTGTAAGGATTAATTACTGAAAGACTTCTATAGTTAACTCATAATTAGTATTTAGTCTGTAATTTTTAAAAATTTATTAAAAGATTCTTACAGTTTACCTAATATTATATGTAAGATTTTCTGTTATTAAATTTTTAATTTTATTTTTAATATTTTTTAAATATATATATATAATTTTTAAAAATTTAGAATGAAATATTTTCTTAATACTGATAGAAATTATCAATAAAAATTTGTTATGTAATAATTATAAATTTTTATAATTTTTTTAAAAAGTTTTATATTTTATTATTACAAATTTTGTATTATTTGCCATGAGTGAGATAATTTTAAATGTTTAGAATTATAATTTACGAGTAATTTTAATATTATAATAATTTTAAAATATGAATTTTTTAATAATTTTTTAAAAGTTTTAGACCAACCGTAATTTTAAAGTGATTATAGAAATTTTTCAATAATTAACTCCAGGCTCTCTGAATAAATGAAATAATTGTTTTCAATATTCTCCAATTTTACAATTCGAATCTGAAGCTGCTGTCACTGCATGCAAACAAGTTTAAGTTTTTTCTTTGGATCAATATATTTTGCGTAGATTTGAAGTTATTTAATTTAATTAGTGTTTATCTTTTTGTGGATTGATCTTTGTGGTGTTTATTTGCCATTTAAATTCTGTTTAAATTAATTTTATAGATAATATGATGTACGAATTTTAATATTAATTTAATAATATTTTTTAAGTTTATATCTAAATTATAATATCAAAAATAATTATATTTTACATTTTATACAAATAAAATTAATTTATTTTTATTTTTTTATAAATTTTAAAATAAAAATATTACTTTAAATTTATTTTTTATCTTAATTAAAATAATTTAAAAACAAATTCTTATATATTATTTTTTATTTTTAAGATTTATAAAAAAATTAAAATAAAAGTAAATTTTTACATTTGAAAAAATTGTAACATTTGAAATAAAATTGAATTTAATTTTAAAATTTGTGTAGAATTTGAAATATTATATATTAATAAAAAATATTAAATATTATTAATTTAATTTTGATTTTTTATTTTGGAAATGAACAGTATTTTAAATTTTTTATAAATTTCAAAATGAAAATATCACATTAGATTTATTTTTTATCTTAATAAAAATAATTTTAAAACAAATTCTTATATATTATTTTTGATTTTAAGATTTACAAAAAAATATTAAAATAAAATTTGATTTTATTTTGAAATAATAGTTAATTTTTATATTTGAAAATTTTGTAATATTTGAAATAAAATTGAATTTAATTTTAAAATTTGTGTAGAACTTGAAATATTTTATATTAATAAAAAAAATTGAATATTACTAATTTAATTTTGATTTTTTGATAAATTTAATTTAATGTTACAATTGATGTAGTGTCATATTTAACTAATTTTAAATTAAGGTAATTTTATTTTGGAAATAAACAGTATTTACAGTCATAACTGAGACTTGTCTGATAGAGAAGAGAGAGAGAGAGCTTTGTTTGGCTCTCATGAGTTTATTATTTTATAAATTTAATGTCTATCAATAGTAACTCTTTTCATTTCTCTTATTCGGGAATTCCGGTATCGGCGCGTTATTTGTTTCTCCTCGACAAACAAGGGGTCGTCTATTCGGATTTCACCGTTCAAGTCTATGCTCGATGAAAAAGAATCTAAACTTAATCTAAACAATTTTTAAGTTGATTATTTCATCTCAAACTCGAACTAATTTGATTTGATATTTTAAAGTTTCCCATAGGTGCATTAGAAACTCTAATTTTAAAGTCTAATCACAATGAATAGACAATCGATTTATAAGATAATCTCAGATTCCTCTTTCCGACCGATCAATGTCCGATAAATTTTGAATGAATTTGGTTAATTATTTTAGCCCGTAAGTCGGTCTAAGTCCGGCTCGAGCCCGATTTGACTTAGTCAAAGCCTGATTAAATCCGATCCATGCCAAATTCGGCCTGCCCATTGCCCAGGTCTACTTCTCATATCTCAGATTTCTGATTAATTATTTTTATTAATTTATGTTATTTTTGTAATGTTGATCTTTTTAAAGTTTATTTATGTGTCTAAGGTGTAATTAATGATAAATTTACGCTATACTTTATATTTTTAAGATATATTGATTTATTAATGTTATTATTAGATGAGTCTTATATAATTTGATTGATCATCTGTGTTACTTTGTGAAGTTAAAAATAATAGTTTAAATTTTTACCATTTGATATTTTAATATATTAATTTAACATCCATTAGACATCACTATTCACTTATTGGTTTAACTATTTAAATTAATGTTCTAGATAAAATATTATAGAATTTTAGTAATTATAATTCAAATAAAATTATACTGATACGTAATTATGAAAGACGCAGATAGCAATATAATATACTAGAATGCGTAGACCTAAATTTATATTTGGATATAAATTTCAGGACTTTTGGATCCGTGGGTAGCTCAGCCCTCATATTGGGCAGGTTTGGTAATAAAGTAGGCTCGGCCCGTAAGCCGTGCTAAGCTCGGCTTGAGCCCGATTTGACTTAATCAAAGTCCGGTTAAGCTTAACCCATGCCAAACCCGGCCAGCCCATTGCACGGGTCTAGTTATCCCCAAACTCTGCAATTCATTACCCATTAAAAAGAAATAAAATCTTTTATCAAAACAAAATAAAATAAAATCAGCAACCATTGAAAGGAGATCATGGTTTGTTAATGCACACAATATGCTCTTGTTTGAATGAGTTATATTTTGTAAAAAAAAAAAATCAAATTTTGTACATGATCAAAAAAAATTGATGATTTTATAAAAATGTCAGTAAAATATGAAATAAAATTAATTAATAATATACAAATTTATAAATTATATGAAACAAATATAAAAATTTGATTTTTTTTTTCTCAAGTCAAAAAAAAGGCCCTATATCATTAAAGTACATTTTACTATATCATAAGTTAAAAAAAAAAAAAGAATTTACATCTGTCATTTTAAAAAAGACTTTTTTTTACAGACGACAACACTCTTAAGTCAAATGTTTACAAATAGCACCCTATATTTTGTATGTAAATTTAAGAGAAGCACTTTTATACTAATTTTCATTTGACATCTGTTATCTTAACTTTATTGTTGTGAATCTTCTTAAAACAAAATAAATGTAATCTTAATTATATGTATTAATCCTAATTGAGTTAAAAAAAATAGTAAACGAAAATTAATGTGTCCGTGTAACCTATAAATTTGTATTCAAAATCCGGAGCTCTGCTTATAAATATTTGATTTAAGAGGTGCTATTTGTAAATATTTAACTTAAAAATATTATTTTTCGTAAAAAAAAACATTTTCAGAGTGAAAAATGTAAATTTTCCTTTAAGAAAAAAAAAAGAATATAGAATGGGTTCATTAAAAGAAGAGAAAAAAACTGCATAATAAAATCAAACCGCCGCGAAGAACTACAGACCTGCTCGCCCAGCCTCTCGCTGAAGCTCCGGCGGCCACCAAACTCTCCACCACTTCGCCGGTGCCGTCGGCCGTCTTCTCCATGACCAGCTGCTTGAGCTCGTCATTCTCGAAAGGCGGAGGCATCGTGCAGGGCTCCGAGTCGCTAGGCCCGGCCGCCTCAACGGACTCCATGAGGTATTCTCTCACCTTCCCGTCGGGCGCCGGACAGGCCACCGTCTCCAGGCAGAGCTCGACGGCGTCCGGCGGCACCGTGGGTTTGTAGGTCAAGAGCTTGGAGTATTCAGTGAGCAGGTGGAGCATGTAGTCGTACACGTAGCTCATCTGCAGCTTCTCATGGATGAAGCTGCTACCCTCCTTGCCCATAGCATGCGCCTGTTCATTAATTAATCAGTTTTAATTTTGAGGGACTAAGAATAAAGATTGAAACTTTTAAGTGACTCAGAAATAAAGTTGCTTTTAATCTTAAAATTTATATAAGATTTTAAATAATTTAACTTTTAGGGTAAATTACATCCCAGCTCCTAAGGTTAGGAGTGCATTTCAAATTTTAAAAAATTTTGATTTTAGGCCCTAAAATTATAAAAAACATTATACTTTTGATCCCTTTTTTGAATGTCGCTATGTTCATCGATCTTCTGCGATTAAAAATATAAAATTTAATTATTCTTTAATTTAATAAAAATCTAAATTTTTATTTGTCATATTTCTTATTTTCTCTGTTCTAAAAATTTAAAACTAAATACAAATATTCCAAAAAATTAATAATTTTACGACATAATAATAATAAATAAATAAATAAGTTTTAATAAATACCAAACGACAATATTTTTACAACTTTAAAGATCTAAATTAAAGTTTTTTAAAAAATTAAAATTAATTTGTAATACTCTTCTAACCTCAAAGGCATAGACACAATTTAATAGAATTTATAAGATGTATTGTTAAATTATACTATTTTAGGAGAATTTATATAATTGCATGATATAAATAGTCAATTTTAAAATGATATTTGGATTCTAAGTAAATATCTAAATGTCACTCTAATTATAATAAAAAAGTGAGGTTAGATGAATTTTTTTAGAGGTAATTACTTGCATGTCACACCATTTCACTTTATTTATGTGTTACACATCCATTCTTAGTTAATTACGCTATGCACACTTAAAACATTATGAAATCTTACATACACACACTTAAGTTAAAATTTAGTCAAAATCTATTTGAAAAAAAAATATTTCATTAGTAAATCATTAAAATTATATTTTTACCCTTAATAGTACTTTTTTTCCTCGATGTCACACTAAAGCGCTGATCTGTCCTAAAATCAATTCACGTCGCGGATGTTTCCTTCTCTTACCACAACCTAAACATCAAAGTTTTAAAATTTTCACTCAAAATATATTTAAATATCCTTAAAATAATATGATGAACGGTTCAGATTTTTTGTAACCTAACTATAGTTAGGTTATTGAAAAATTATAATTGCTCATTATAATGGAAACAAGTGAAAGTGTGTGTATGTAAGATTTTATAATGTTTTTAGTGTGCATAGCGTAATTAACTAAGAATGGATGAGTAACGCATAAATAAAGCGAAATGGTGTGGCATGTAGGTAATTATCCCATTTTTTATTATCGAATTCGAATGTAATAATTTTTTTTTGAATAACATAGATATTTAGGTGACATATAACTAAAATTCAGATAAAAACTATACGAAAATTCCGCTTAAAATCAAGAAAAAAGTGTGAAAAGAAAAAAAAAACTGACCTTGTTGGGATGGGCCTCGGCCCATTCTACGGCCCGTTTAATGGCCCGGCACTTGTCTTTTTGGGGAATGGGCCAGTAATGGCGGCCCGGCCTGAGCCCACGGCTCACGAAGTCTTGGAATTTGCTCTGCACGTAGAGCGCCAAGGAGTCGCATCCCATTATGTACTTCTCGCTCACCGACCATGATCTTCCTTCAATATACACCTTATACCTACATTTGAATAATATATATCATAATACACAATACATATAGTTAATTTTTTATTTTTTTAATATAAAAGTTGCCACATAAATTATTTATGCTCAATTATTTTAATTTTTTTAAATAAATTAATATTTTAGTTTCACGACACTTATGATAAAATTATAAAAAATTATAATGACAGTGTTTTGATTTAATATTATTTTGATATTATATTATATTATTTAAAAATTATCTATTTTTTTATGATATATAAACATAATTTTAAAATAGTAATTTAATAACTTTTTATAATATTATGTAAATATGTCATTAAATTAAATAATAAAAAAATTTAAATAATATAATATTAAGATAATATTAAATCAAATATCTTACAAATTATTATTCTCAGATGATATTTGAATATTATAATTATATAATTTTATTATAAATTTTTTTCAATATTATAAAAAGCACTCAGAAAAATAAATATGACACAGAGACTTTTTAAAAAAATTTAATTTAAAATTTTAGGAATATTAAAGTGCTAAAACTTTAAATTTTTTTAAAATATAATCATTTTAAATAAAAAGTATAAAATTTAATTAATTAGAATTATTTATATATTTTATTTAAAGGATTATTATATTTTTTATTATTATTCATTAAAAATTTGATAAAAAATTATAATTTAATTTCTTTCTTTACTAAAATTTTAAAATTAAAAAATATTAATATTAATATTTGAAATAATTATAAAATCAATAAATTAAAATAATTTTATAACATACTAATAAAAACTAATTATTACATTTTAATTGAGATAAAAAATATAAAATTTTTATAATATCAATAATTTAAATTAAAATTTTTAAAAAATTAAGATAAATTTTTAATGTCTTTGGACGTCAAGGCCCCGAATGCAATATACCCAACATAGTTTTATGAAATTTTCATAACCATAAATAATCACCTTAAAACTTATGAAAATAAGGGGAAAATAATGGCCTTAAATATAATTTACCTATAGGTGCATTGGCTTGCCAAATTTGAGGTCTTGAAGCCATGGCTCCCTTCCCTTCCCCAATCAACGGTGAAGAGCCGGAGCCCCCAGTCTTCCTTCTCGGAGACGTTGCACTTCATCAGATCGTTCCGGGTCTGGGCGACGTAGGGGTTCCCCTTCCAGTACGCGTAGGGCTCCCTCTCCCTCCACGGCAGCCGCACGTTCGCTCGCCGGAGCTCCGCCGACATCGTCTCCCATGGCCGTACGTTCACTTCCGGCCTTCACATCATCGTCGTCATCGTTAGGGAGAACGGTCAAAATCTCCTGATTCGAATGTGTTGAATGTTTTACTTACCAGCCCCAGAAGGACCAATCGGGGAAGACGATGTCGACGGTGGTGTCATCCTTGCAATACCGGAACAGCGGCCGCGGCGGCTGAGACGGGGAATCGCCGGCGGGAGGGCGGACGACGGGCATGTCCTCGCAGTTGAACATGAGGTCGAGGTCCGGAACCCTGCCAGGGTATCGGCGGAAGAGCTGGAGGAATCCCCAGATCGTGAAGAGGTCGCGGGTCTGGAAGACGGGGTGGTAGTGGTGGACGTAGGCGCGGCCGCCGACCACCACCAGCCGGAAGGCGGCGTCGGCTGCTGCTCTCTCGAGGGTTTCTCGGGAGATGCCGCCAGCGGCCCACGGCCGGAGGTCCTCGCGGATCCAGCGGAAGTAGTCGGGGCAGAATGGGGGCGGCGAGGGGGAAGTGGGGAGTGACGGGGAGGGTGAGGATGTTGAGGGGCACGTGAGTTTGATACCTGGGCTAACTGAAGGGCACGTGATGTTGATAGTTGGGCCATGTTTCGTAATTGGGCCGGTTTTATTGGAGGCCCGTATCTGATTTGGGCCGTTGGAGACAATTTTATTTAAAAAGGACTGAATAGAAAGAAAAAAATGATTCAAAACATACTTTTAGAGAAGCACAAACTTTGAGAAATTAAATACAGATAATCTTCTATCAGTTATTATATATTCTTTATAGAATTACAAAAACATTATGAAATATTTTATTTGTATTATGTATTAATAAATATTTTATTTGTATTATGTATTAATATATATATATATTTAATTACTGGGCTAGTTCTACATTTTTATCCCTCCAACTTCAATGTCAAATACGTAAAAATGCATAGCGTAAGTAAAATATTTATGAGGTGCCTGTAGAGCGGAAGTATTATTTAAGATGATAATTTATGTAATATTTATGAGGTTTTCATAGCCTGCCAATAATGAGTAGATGTTTTATCAAAAAAAAAATAATGAGTAGATGTAAATATGTAATAAGAGAAGATTAGAAGGTTTGACTCAGAAAAAAAATAAAATTAAAGGCCATGTACATAATTGTGATATTATAATGATAAATTACATTTAGGTCTCTGATTTCAGGATCTATAGCATATAGGCCCAATAAGTTTTTGAACCACTTGAAATTGGGTCCTTCAATTATGTTAATCAACCTGAATTCTAGCAAAATACCCGTTAACTCTTATCAATTATCCTTATCAATTAATATCAAAAAAAATTATCCTTATCAACTTGCTATCAATATAAATAAATAAATATATCTATATATATATATATATATATATATATATCCCTATCATCTTCCCCTTTTAAAAAACAAATGGGAGGTTAGTTTTATATGTGAAAAAAGGACAGCTGAGATATTTGACACAAAAATTACTACCTCATTTTTCAAATGAGTTAAAAGATATCACAAATGAATTTAAGACTAGATTATAGTTATTTTAAGGGTTAATTACTAAAAAATTTCTATGTAATTTTCTGTTTATAATTTTTTTAAAAATTTTAATAAGTTTCTAGAGTTTACATAATATTATGATCGAGATATTTTCATGATTATTATTAATAGATTTTTAATTTTACCGTTTATATTTCTTTAAATTATTAGAAATATGTCATTTTTAATATTCTCTCTCCTCACTCTCTTTGCTTTTCGGCATCCCCATTGCCACCGCCTCTCCTTCGCCACCCCAATTGTTGGCCTCCTCCTTCTCTGCCTTCGTCCTCCTCCATGTGCTTCTCTATTAGAGCAAGAAAGAGAGAGAGAGAGAGATGGGGGGAGGGCACGAGTGGCCCTCCCCTCTTTGCTTGCTTCCCTATTGGAGCAGGTGAGAAAGAGAGAGAGAGAGAGGCCCACCCCCTCCGATTGGTCCCCAACAAGAGAAGATAATAGAGAGACAGAGAGTCAAGGGTAGGAGGAGAGAGGCTGAGCGGAGGGGAGAGAGTATGCAAAATAATTAGAATTTAAAAAATAAATTAATAGAATATTTTTTAGATGTTGATGGAATTCATAAAATTAAATCTTTTATATAATTATCATAATTTTTGGGGATTTTTATTGTAACAAAAATTTCAAAAAGACCTATTATTTAAAATTTACAAACTAAAGTGCAATTGAGGGTTAACTATAGAAACATTTTAGTAATTATCCCTTATTTAAAATATCCAACACATGTTTTTGATTAAGTCCTTGATTCTAGGAACTCAGACATAACTTACCCTTTTTTCTGATATTACACGAAAAACCTTTAACCTCCAAACCTCCCCCCGCGAAAATTATAGCAAGTCGAACCCAAATCCCACTGAATACATGAACTAAAATTTGATAATAGTATGATTAATTAAAAATCAAAATTACAAAATTTTCCACTTATTTTGTACATTAATTTTTGATCAACTCTAATCAAATCTAAAATTGCATAATGAATGAGTCAAAAATTGTAAGCCAACAAATTCAACTTAAACCTCTAAATAATGTGGTTCAAATCCATATTTTCTAGTCATATTGGCATCAAATTAGTGGGACTAGACTCATTCAAACACTTATTAGCTCTAGAAGCTATGCCTCCCTTTCTTTTATAACCAAAGATTCAAACTAGTCCTTATCAAAAAAAAAAATTAAAATAAAAAAAATTCAAACTAGTCCTTATCAAAAAATAATAATAATAATAAAATAAAAAAAATTCAAACTAGTTATATATAGTCTTTAATTTGTTGTATTTCTGACCTAACTTTTCATCAAAGTCTATCAACATAGGGATGAGTCCTAGGCTTCCATCAAACTTTGTCACTGTCAATGATTTCATCATAATATTTTTAAGTGTTAATTACTAATAGGTCCTTATAATTAATTTATTATTATATTTTAGTCCATAATTTATTGAGAAGTTCTTAGTTTAAAATCTCATAATAATAAAGGTTCTTAAAAATTAAATTAATACATAAAAGGTTAAAATTAATGATTTATGTCAGTATTTAAGGAATACTTTATTATTAAAAATTTAAAATTTTGAATTTTCACCCCTCTCTCCTTCTGTTCCTCTTCTTGAGGCATGTAAGGTAAGGTCAGCAGTGCAATAGTGATGCTACAGCAGCGGGAAAGCGGCGTCGACGTGGCGATAGCAAGATGGCAACGACAGTGAGGCGACAAAAAGTGAGAGTAACGTGGGAATATTAATAGCATAAATTTGAAAATTTATAAAAATATTGAAGTTAAAATTAGAATATCATGTGAAGGACCTTATTTCTAATATTAAATAAACTGTAGGGACCTGTCAGTAAATTTTTAAATTCAATAAATTAAAATATTATTATAGATTAACTATAGAAACCTATTAGCAATTAATCCTAATTTTAATTCCAAATTCTTGACATAGCTAAAAGAAGCTTTGACTTATCAATTACTAATTAAATTAATCTAATAATATTATTGTTCTTATTATAATTATTCAATAATGGAAGGAAATACATTTCTAAAGTGATGAGATGAGCATATATATATATATTTATGATAAAAATTTTAGTAAGAGTTTTTGAGTAGAGAAAGCATAGATATTATTATTTATATTTCTAGGGACTCTATAATTCAGATGGATTAAGCTTATGACTCATTGAGAGAGTTATTGAGCAAAAATCAATAGTAGATATATAACTCATATTAGATAATAAATTATTTTTAAAAAACAATATGCAGCTCCCAAAACAATTGGATAAAATCAAAAAATTATAAAATCTTACTAGCATTGTTGTTTATTTTTATGTCTAAAAGATCAAATATAAAATTAATTATCTTTTCTATTGAAAATATTATTACTAGAAATTAAGATCTAGATATGTAAGTATCGACTTTCATATTGTGATTTCATTAATCTCGAAGGATCATATATATGAAAAAATTCTGGAAGATAAGCTTCGCATTGATAGACATTGAATAGGAAAATGAGTATACGATGAAGTTTCAATGGCAATGTGATGATTATTGGCGACAAATAAAATGAGTTTTCTATTACGATTGGACACCATATTCATATTTTGTTTTTGTAGTGTTTTCATTTTATTAAGCACATTGAAAGTAATATGACGCATGCATATTATTTTTGTGCATGATATAGAGATATTGTTCACTTTGGCTTTAAAAAATTACATGATTTGAGTACTTCCTAAAAAATCACTCATCCTAGTACTATTCTATTTTATGTATGTTTAACTATGAAGTTTTCATCATTAGTCTTATAATTTTTTTTCAAAATTTGCTTCTTCTATTTAAGATCATCTTATCTATTTATACAGTTCAGGAATTCTTATCCATTTTAGATGTGGGATAATTCATTTATGTACTCCTCTTACTATTATTTATTAGTCTAAAAGTCTATCAAAAGCTGTACTTTATTTTAATAATTTCCTTTTTTGGGAACATCATCTAGCTAGTGATCACTCACTGCTCTCTTCTGCCATAAGCATCACAGGCCTATCAACTTCTGCCTGATCTTTCTTAACTCACATCATATTGTGAAGGTAGGCTCTAATGTCATATTGTAATATCCTATGATTCAAATATAAAAATATTATTAAATTTAATTTTAGAAAATTGCATAACTTAAGTACTTCCCAAGAGGCCACTTATCTCAGTATTACTCTATCTCAAATAGCTTAACTATGAAACTTTTTATTATTAGCCTCGTAGTTTTACTCCAAAAAGGCATCTCTACCATTTGAGATCACGTTAACTACTTATACACCTTAGGAACTTATATCCCCTTTTGATGCAGAATGATTCATTTCTATGCTCCTATTACTACTATTTATTGACCTAAAAGCTTGCCTGTGAGCTTTACTTTACTTTAGTGCTTCTCTTCTCTTGGATCATCAGATGAACATGCGACAAGAAATTGACCATTAACATATTGCACTAATTAAAGAGGTCCTATGTAAAAATATAAGGAGTATCAAACTACAACAATAAAGAGATATAATCATTTCATGTGACATTGACTTACACTAATTTATATAGAGTTGAATTTACATGTTGGGGACCATGTACCCACATACTTTGGGATTAAAGCTTCATTGTAAATGTTTTATGTGCGATAAAAATTTTGATTCGATATTAATTTGAATCAAACTTAACTCGAAGATACGTAAAAAGCAAATTTAAGGAACATGGAATAAACACATCTTATGTATATATGCAAATTAGACCCTCAACATTTAAATTTGTCAGTTCATCCAGAGATTCATAGAAATAGTCAACCATTTATGTAAATATACCAATTATGGGTTCAAGAATGGAATGCTTTGTTTTAATTACATATTTGACTTTTTAGGGGTTAGGTTTGTAGCTGGATCATTTACAAATATATCTATTAAAATTACTTTATTTACATACCAAACATCTAATTATCAAAATTAACATATTATATGAGGTACATATATCACTTAAAAACATAGTATTAATAGCAATATATTAATGTGCAAATAAATTCTTTGAAATTAATAAAAAAAAATAATGGAGAATAATTTTCTAATTAATGGACTAATTTAAAGTTTAAATTAACATTTTAGATAAAGAAAAATTTCAAATTGATCTATTAATTAATTAATTAGAGTTAATATTATTTATTAAGTACTTTAATTAATATTAAAAGACCTATTTGCACTTTTCTTCAAACTAGAGGACCCATAATTAATTTAAAAATTAAGACCTAATTGGATATAGGGCTAAACTAGAGGGAGTTAATTGCTATTAATCCTAACAATTATGTCAAATTATCACACCAATCAAATCTTTATTAATATTACCTTAATGTACACCACATTATAAACATTTGATACTAATAAAGTAAATATATATATGTATATGAAATTATAAAATTGGATGTATATAATAACACAAATTTCAATCAGATTCCATAATTTATTTATTACTTCTCATCAAGTTGATGACAAATTTTTTCTCACAAATTAGTTAAATATTTATGATATACATATAAAAAAGACGTATAAATTAATTACGCAATTAATAAAAAGATTACCCACTAAACCAAGATTTACGGCGGATACATAGGTAAGAAGTTCAAAATCCAAAACCCTAAAATTTAATTTATTTGCAATTAGGGTTTGGCAGAATTAACGATATTGATGATCAGTGAAGAGAGGAGGAAGAATTAAGGACTTACAGAAGGTTCACTAATCCACTGCAGAGAAGAGAACACGAGAGCTCCGACGAAGAGGAAGGCGAACAGCGAGACGACGGCCTTCGGCAATGAAGTTATCGCCGGGAAAGCTCTCTTCGCCGGAGAAGAGATACTCCCATGGAGGTTTCCCTCCATGGCGTGGGCATATAAATGACAGAGAGAGAGAGAGAGAGAGAGAGAGAGAGAGAGAGAGAGAGAGAGAGAAGATGTAGAGAGAATTGAAAGATGAGAAGATTAACGAGATGCTTATATTGGCAAAGATGGCTTTTTTTCAGGAGAGAAATACGTACTTGTATACGTGGCATTACATGATTGGAGTAAGTTTTTGGGAAATTTATGCCCCTTACCCCAAAGAATTCTTTTTTACAATTAGCACGCTCTAAGTTAAATATTTATAAGAATTACTCTTTAAATTCAACATTTACAGATGACACCCTTATTTTAAATGTGAATTTACAGGCAGTACTCTTACTTTAATTTTTATTTAGGAGTATTGTTAGTAAATATTAGACTTAAGAGTGTTAATTATAAATATTTGACTGAGTGAGTATCACATATGAAAGAGGCTATTTTAGGAGTGATAAATGAAAATTTTACTAAGTTTTTAGTAATCTTATTTAATTTAAAAGGAAAAATTTTAAAGACGAATTAATTGTTGAAAGATTGCTATAATTAATTCCTAGTTATATTTTGATTTATAATTTTTTAAAACATTCTTATTGGTACATATTTTGAAAATTTTATAATAATAAATTAGTTAGATCCTTTTAAATTATGATTATTACATAAAAGATTGACCAAACCAACAGTTTTTGTTACCACTCAAGGAATGATCCATTTTAAAATTTCTTAAATTTCAATTTTAGCCCTAATACACGCACTCTCTCTTCCTAACTACAAAGAAAAGAGTTATCAGTGTCGCCTGAAATAGGTTTTCTCTTGTTGTTGTGCGGGCTAGAGCAGGCAAAGGGGTCGGGCCGTCTACCCCGTCGTATCTCTCTCTCGCCCCCGTTAGAGGAGGGTGGCAGTAGTGACGGCCGCAAGTGAAGGGGAAGGGAGAGAGATCTAAAATTACATAAAAATGATATATTTTTAAAAATTTAAAAAAATGTAAAATGTAAAATTAAAAATTTATTAGTGATAACTGTAAAGAGACCTTACCAGTAATATTAGATAAATAATAAAAATATATTAGAAAGTTCTCAAAAATTTTAAACTAAAGTACATAAAATTAGGATTCGTTATAGGATCTTTCAGTAATTAATTTTTTTAAAATATTAACGTGAGACAGAAATTGTGTAAATCAAATTAATTATGTGCAATTAATGACTAAGTATTGCTTTGATATTAGGAAACATAGCTTTTTTAAACTTGGGATTTTATTCACACCTTATAATTTCTAATTAGAGAGAAGAAATTATGGTATATATTTGGAACCAGAAAAAGTAAAACTATAAGAAATTGTCATAATTATTGATTTTATGCTTAATTTTGTGCAATGAAAATTAGCAATTAATGAGAGCCCAACATGTTCACACCTTCTTGAATCCTTTTTATGAAGGGAAGAAACCATCATTCCTCATATCTACTAAAGGAAGAAAAGAAGCTTGGAAGAAAGGAGAATCTATATATTGCGCGACTTCTTGTGATAGGCAATAGAGAATTATTAGGTGCATCGATCTATACAATTAACTTAACATATGTTGTATAGAGTACATGCGAGTGACATTTATCAGTCCGAAATTTTATCGTGATGAAAAGGAGTTGCTCGCCCTCCTATCTACAAGAGGGAGAGATCAAAAGTTTAGAAGGAGAGTGCGCAAGATCAATCTAACGTTGAAATTAAGGTTGTTATCTGAAATTTGCATTCATGACCGACTCAGACCGAGTGCTCAAAGATTCTCAAGTTAAAGTTAAATGATGGGTTCTAATGCATCTTCTTCTTCTCAATCATTTTCATAATTATCACAAGGAATATGTGGATGTTAGTGATTGGAAAAAAAGAGAAAACTATGCACAAATCTAAAGAGGATAATGCAATGGTGAACATATAATAGAGGTCCTACAATCAATGTAGGACCATTCTATCACCACTAGTGATGGTTTATGCCTAGCAACTTGACCAATTGAGCTCGAGTCAACTTAGAGCATTAGTTATCTTTTTATTTATTTTTTGTTTTATCTTATTCGATTGAGAATTAACATGACTTGTACGTATTTGTGTGATTGATTTATCTAAATGCAACTCTCTTTTGTATGTATACATATGTAATATGACCGCAATTGATCTCATGAAATTGACCTTACACCATTTCATTCCCTCGTGTCATTTGCATTGTTGGTCGTTGATTTTATGATATATCATGAGCATTATAATTAAAATGCTCAGAGTTTCTCGATCGAAGTGTCACTGTGATATCATATGATCGATCGATTTGGGACATTATTAATTGAACAAATTTTGAAAATTTGCTCACCCTAGATTAACCAAATACCAAATTGACCAAATTTTTTAATCTCCAAGCATCAGGTTCACGAGATGCGAGCACGACATTAGGTTCCGATATCGATCTCAAATAATGAAAGTTTCAAAGCATGATCGAGGGTTTCGATCTTAGGGTTTGAGGCAGCCCTTAGTTACATTGAGCATGATCAGATCAATAATTTGAAGTCAATTGATGCATGCATGCATGCATGCTTAGGTCCACTAAATTAAAACTATGATTTAATTGCATGCAGCTACCATCCTTATTATTTCATAATATAATATATATATATACACTTTAATTGAAAATTATTAATGTCAAGAGCAAATTAAGGGCCATAATGTAAATGGAAATTAAATAAAATTATATAAAATAAAATCATGAAGATGTATATATGTATGCAAATTACACCCTCAGCAATATTTTAACGAGGGATTTACATACAGAACATTGAATTCATCACAAATTACGCATTTCACCATCGTTTAATAAATATTACGCATATCACACTCTGCTTATAATAGAAATGTTATAATAGAAATATAAAACTCATAAGCAGAGTGTGATATACGTAATATTTACTAAACGATGGTGAAATGCGTAATTTGTGATGAATTCAATGTTCTGTATGTAAATCCCCCTATTTTAATTTATCATATTTTCAGAGATTTCACAAAATAAAAAGTCAAAATATTAATTTTTGTAAATAACAATTGTGGGCTAGCTCAAGAATCACTATCATCCTTTGCCACTATTCTAAAATACTTTTAATTGTGGATGATAACTGTGAAAAGTGATTTGTTTGATTATATCTTAGACTTACTTAATTTTCAGGGGGTAAATTTGTCAATCCTTTTACAAATATCTCTCTTAAAATTATCTTATTTACATCTCTAACACTCAATTACTAATACTTGACACAATAATATTCTTATTAATAATTTCAACCTCTTTTAATAAATATTAAAATTGAAGTATTTAATAGACATTTTTAATTTACACAATATCTTCAATATATGTTATTTTTTGTTTAATTTGTTATCTATGATAATTTAATAATTTCTTATTATCTCTAACATATTTTCAACTAGTGAATGAATGAATTATTAGATGATATATATCGAAAGTAGGTATGGGACGGGTACAGATGATGAACAACACAGAGAAAACTGGGTATAGATTTTGATCAACAAGATATCAAAACTAATTATCATATTTATTGATTAACTGATTGAATATTTGCTTTCAGACAACAAAGGGAAGGAAATTTGAAACCCTATATTGGTACTCATATCCATGATCATTCAAACTAAGTTGAAATAATAAGGAAATTAGGGTTTTGGGCAAAGTCATGAGCAGAGAAGAGAGAGGAAGAAGACTTACAGGAGGATAAATCCACCAAGAAGAGAGCACGGAGACTCCGAGGAGGAGGAGGCCGGAGACTGCGATGACGGCCTTCGACGATGAAGTTATCGCCGCGAAGGCTTTCTTCGCCGGAGAAGGGAGAGCCCCAGCTTGGGTGGCTCCCTCCATGGCATCTACCTCTCTATAGAGCTTCTTCTACCCCTGGGATCACAGTTGAGAGAGAGAGAGAGAGAGAGAGAGAGAGAGAGATGCCTTATATGAGGCCGTGAGGAAAGATGACTTACGAAATTTTCTCGTCAACGTCTAAGAATATCTGCCAAGCAAATCTAATGTAATTAATCAAGATTTCAAAAACTTTTGTGAGGTGAATATTAATATTTCAATGAGATTTTTTTTTATATAAGTTATAATAAAATTTATTATCAAATTAAATTCTAAAAATATAAAATGACAAAAATACTCTCGACAATCTCTCGTTCAGATGATGATGATGCTACCGGGGCTGCTGCGGCAGCCACCCGAGCAGGTCGGCGCGAGCGCACACAGATCCCTCACAGCCCTTTACAGCTTTGCAAATGTCTGCTTGATAGCCGCGCACGGGAGCTACCTGCTGCAGCTCTGCGCTAGTGCTCATATACCCGGGGTGTGCGTGCATACGACGAGGCCTACCGTGAGAACCGATGGAGGCTAATCGTAAGGGTATTTTTGTCATTTTATAACTAAAAGTTTAATTTTAAATAAAATTTTAGGAAAAAAGTTTTTTATTGTTTGATCCAAATAGAGAAAAAAGTTAAAATTTTGGTTAAATTACACCTGATTTTCTGAATTTATAGTATAATAATACTCACAATCATGTTTTCAAAATTTTAGCATTTAGACCTCTGGTTTTTAAACTTTTAATATTTGAGTCCTTTTCTGAATTTTTATTACAATTATACTCTTCTCTCTCTTTGCCGCTAGCACAAAGAGAGAGAGTATAATATAATTAGAATTTTAAAAAAGACTTAGATATTAAAATTTTAAAAATTAGAGAACTAAATATTAAAATTTTGAAAAAATAAATTTGAATATTATTATATCTTAAATTTAAATACTTAAGTGTAATTTCTCCTAAAATTTATAAAAAAAATTCATTAAAATGTTAATGTCAATCCTAAAACCTTGAAATATGTTTAAAATTATGAATTTAGATATTAACCTCAAATATTAGAAAACTGGATGATATTTATATTATAATTAATTTGCTTTTAAACTAAAAACAAAATTATTTATAGGTGTTTGAGTTATTAGAGCCATCATTATGTAAAAAACTATTTGATTAAAATAAGTTATTTTTGGCATTCAGTGCATCGATCCCCAATTCATAAACTTAATTTAATTAGATTTTCTATTTTAACAAAATAATTGGGAAACTAAGGCTCCATTTAGTTGAAATAAATTTTTTTAATATATATATATATAATATAAAATAAAGTGAGTTAATTATATTAAAAATTATGTTAGATGTGAAATAAAGTGATTATTTAATATTAAAATTTGTGTAGGATGCGATATAAAATAATTTTTAAATTTTTTTAAAATAAATTTAAGATTTTAGCCATGACAAAAATAAGTCATGTTTTTTAGTCTATTGCCAAATAGTGGAAGTCATGGTAGACGAAGTTCTTGATGATAGCTTATTGAGCAAGATTGAGTATTGTAAATTAGGTTTAATTTTTTAAAATTTTGTAATATTTTAAAATATTATGAATTAATAAATAAAAATAATTTTACATTATATTAATAAAAAATTAATAATTATATTTTAATTGAGATCAAAATTACAAATTTTTTTGTAATCTCAGATATTCAAATTAATGTTTTTAAAAAATTAAAATTAATTTATAATACCTTTCTAACCTTAGGAGCCCAGACGTAATTTATCCTTTTTTTTATTATCCATATATATTTTTGCAAGGTTGGACCAAAAAGCAATAAAACTAATTAGAACCCAAGACCTATATATAAAGGTTCAAATTTTGTTATATAAATTTATAATACAAAAATATGGAAATGACTAGAGACTTTTGTGGTACAATTAGAATTTTTCCTCTTTTGAGAGGAAAATTCAACTTTTGCACTTTGAATATTCTAAACTAACTTTTGAATAGAATCTTTGCTTAGGACCTTGAAATATTCTTTTCAGCCTGAAAAAAATAAAAAATCTTCTGAAACAAAATATCTTCGAGGGATGCCTGAGGCTGTTTGGCGCGATGATCAAAACATAATCAAAATAGTACTAATTTAAATAATAATAATAATAATAAATATTTTTTTAAACTATTTTACATAAATTCTAATATAAAAAATATTATTTTACTTTATATACTCAATAATTTAAAATAAAAATATCAATTTTATTTCATATTCTAGACCAAAATATTCGAATCGAGTATTTTGATTTAGGATGTGAAATAAAATTTATATTTTTATTAAAAATTATTGAATATGTGAATCAAAATATTATTTTTTATATTAAAATTTGTGTAGAATAATTAAAAAATTTTATTTATTATTATTGTTGTTGTTGTTTTAACCAGTACTATTTTAGTCTTGATTTTGGTCCTTGCGCCAAACAGGGCCTGAAGGTGAACTTTTGGACCAAAATAAAACTTCAATAGATAACTGAAGGGGAAGAATACTGTGTAGGAGCAGTGGCTAGAGACTATGATAGTAACCTCCTTTGGTGGTTGGCATCCATCTCTTCACCAGAGCGGTATCTGATATTGAGACTACAAGTGCACGAAAGACAGTCAAGAGAACTAGCAGATGGGCTAATATTATGATAGGCATATGAATCGCAAGAAATTAATTTTCTTCAGTCAATACTGACATTCTAGAGTAATTAGAGGACGCACTTTCAATCATAATTTTTCTAATAATTTTGATTTTTTAAGTACCTCCATATTTATAAGATCATAGCAATAAATTTTGTTATTTCTTACTCGACAACAGAATAGGATGTAGTATGAGAGAGAAATTTTTCTCTTCTATGATTTTTGATAGATTATTATTAAGGATTTGAAAATAAATTATATTTAATTTTACTTTTTCTTTTTAAATTATATAGGTTGCAGCCAATTTTAATAAAAAATAAAAAAACAGGCTACTAAGAAGAGAAGGGAAAGTCGGAGGCTGCCATTTATTTTATTTTATTTTTTATTGATGTTAAGCTGATAATATTTTAGATTTGACTTCTGGGGAATTTCAATAATAATTATTTAAATTTATCAATCTGTCCCAAATTTCTATTTTATATTACCTAAAACATTTCAATATAAAATTCATCCCTATATTTCTCACAGTTCTCTCTCTTCCTCTCTTCATCTCACTGGTGCCGATTCGATCTCGAGCCGATCCAACCTCGACTCAACATTGAATTGAAAATGTTTGATTTGATTTCGATTAGATCCAGAGAATGAACGAGGAGAGTTCGATCTGATCTCGATTCGAGCTGGATTTGGCTCATTTGTTATCGATTCAAGTTCGATCCGAGCCAAAATCAATTCAACTTTTGATTAATTTTCGATATTTTATCCAAGTATTATATATAAATATATTTGTTCATTCAATCAGTTTAAATTGTAGTCATTCGCTTTGATTTAATATTTAAAGATAAAAATAAAAAAATAATTTACAATAAAAATGATTTAAATGATTATACAGAAAATTCTAATGAAAATATAATGAAACTTTCCAGTAGACTACTGAAAAAAACTACATACTAAATCTAGTTATATATATAATATTTTTTATTTTTTTAATCGATCCGATTTTAAGCCATCTCGATCCGTTCCTATGCCAGCTCAAGATTAGATTGATAAAATTTTCGAGCAAAAAAAAGGCTCATTAGTCGACTAATTTAGATTTAATCGAGCTCAATTTGATTTAATTTTCAAGCAATCTTCAATCTTCGAGCAAAATTAACAACCTTACCTCACACTCACCAACTGAATTATAATTTTAATTTTCAGCTGAAATCATCTGTTCATCATTTTTATTTTAATTTCAGTGAAAATTCATTCAAATTAAATCATTTTTTTATTTTAACTTAAACTAACAGAAACTCACATTTTTTAAAACAATCTTAAAATCTAAATATTTAATTAAAACTTAAAGTTAATAATAAATATACTATAACAGTTGAAATTGAAACTATCAGAATTATTAAAACTAATACTTCCAATTTGTAATCGAAATCAAAATTAAAATTAAATATTTTAAAATTTTTTAGAATCATCGAATCCCATCCACTCCCCCTCACTCTTCTTTTAGAAATCTTGTTTTACACCCGTCCCATTCTTTTTTTTTTTTTTTTTTTCCCTCTTCTCTCTTTCTTCTTCTCGCATTCACTAGTGTCTTAAATGATCGGGCCATCTCAATTTTCTTTTAACTTTTTTTTTCGTAGTTCTTCGATTTATCTTTTTAAGTTATGATTTTATTTTCAATTAAATAATAAAAATCTTAACAATATATTAATTTCTAGAAAAATCTTAAATGAGAGCTTGAACACAACGGAGCTAGGCTTAGCTTAGTTGCGCTCAATTCATTTATAACTACAGTAAAAATTACTGTAGCAACAATAATAACAACAACAATAGTAAAGCTTTAACCTCAAACTACTTGATATTCGTTGCACTATGACATTTATGCTATTTTAAATTTGAGCTTTGAACTACTTAATTTTTAAATCGAGTTAAATTTAAGTCGAGCAATATACGAGTTAGTTTCGGGTTTTGAACATGTCGGGCTTAACGGGCCGGGTTATCGGTTCTCCAGGGCACCACTCTGCCGACCGGAACGATGATCTCCTTCCGCTCTTCTTCCTCCCCTCGCACGCCGATGCCATCAAGAATTCCAGCAGCATCCTTCCCCGTGTTAGAAGAAAAATCCTCGGTTCATATATTGATTCCGGCCTCACTCGACGAGATTCTGAAGAAATTTGGGGGTAAAGAGACTGAGGAATTCTAATGGTTTTCCTTTTTTTTTTTTTCTCCTTTATCTGCTTATTAATGATTTGGAGCTTGCCAAACAGATCTGCCAGTGAAGTGGTTGTCGAAATAACAGGTTACAGAATTTGACTTGATTCATTGTGATGATTTTATACTTCTATTCTATTTTGTGATACTTTTTTAATTGGATCGAAGTTTCCGTTATATGTCAATGGCAGCTTCACTCGTGAAACGGGTGTGAATTTTATTTTGGTTGATGATGAGCATTGCTAATGGTGTTGAAACAACAACTGGTTGCATAAGTAGTATTACCTGAGAATTTGGACACTTATACGAAGGCCTGTTACATATAATATCAACATATTAGTAGGCAGAAGCAATCACCATTTTGTTTTACCAGTCTATTTGCTATTTCATTGTTGTGGATCAGTATGTTATGGAATTCAAATGTACTATAAAATTATGCACAAATTTTGTAACCCTTTCACTATAAAATTATGCACAAAATTGTGCACAAAAGTTTCTAGGTAGAGGGATACAGGAATGAAGTCTCACATCAGAAGGTGAAAGGAATTCCTAAGCTATAGAAGTTATAACGTGACTTTAATATGTTGAGGTGCCTTCTGGGAGCAAAATCGTAAAGCTTAGTATGGGAACTTTGCAATCAAGTTTGCTTGAGCGAAGAAAGTATCGAGATGGGTTATTTCCTGGAAAGTTCTTGTACTGCACTAGTTTCTAAGTCAAAGTGGATAATATCTCAACATCTGGGTCATGAACAAATTTCTCTTAGATTTTCCCAAAAGAATCATCGACTCCAGGATAGTCATTTGAATTGCGTACATTTTTCACATTGAAGATTTTGCTTTTACATGGGTGAAGTTTGTTGTAGAAAGCTATGCAATCTGGAAGATTTTCCCTTTTCTATTGTGGTAGTACTGCATGAAACTGTTGCAAGTCATGCTTGAGTGCAAAAATTAAGTACACTCTGTGTCATGTTCTCACTGCATTTTTGAGGTTCCGTACTGTCATCACAAGTTTTTGCCTTTCTCCTTCAACTTCTGCAAATCTGAGGCTTATCTCAGTGTACCTTTCTTGCATTTCTTTCAGTTCAGCTTCCATTGCCTTGCTACTCTCTTTCAGCACTAACATCTCATGTAAAACTTCAGCAAAGTTATCTTTGTCGCAGTTGTTTGAGATTGAATAATCAACCTTTTCTGACATAATTACTTCAGAGCTGCACGAAAAGTATGCTTTGATGATTAATAGGTTTCAATTGTTCACACAAATAATATGTAGCTTTTGGCCAAAGGACGAACATAAATCAGTTTATTCTATATTTCATCCACACGTAGTCTTACCTCACTCTTAACTCCTTTTCCATGGTGTTAGGACAACATTCTTTGAGGTCATACTTCCCATTCTCTTCTTCCTGCATGTGTGAGTGATGCTATATTCAGAAATAGCAGCATAGAATGCAATTTTCAAGTGGTCCTTGGTAAGTTTATTCTACCAAGCAATGTTCATTTCATGGTATGAAGTTTCTCATTGCAACTTAAATTGACACGCTAGCAATGGAATTTATAAAATCCGTGTGTGCATAAAGAAAAATCCATCATAAGTTGTGACAAGTTCTACACCAGCTATCCAACCTACCACAACCCTACTCCTTTATCTGGGTTTTGGGACTTGCTGCTGCAGCATGGAGATCACAAATATGATCTTCAAGCTACCAATTAAGATTTTTTCTCCAACTTTATGTGGTTTAGGCAATTCAAAACTCAAGGGACTCTAATTGGCTGATCAAAATGGTCAAAGCAACATAAATAACAAATCAGGATTCAGGCTACTGTTGAGCTATTGCCCCATTTGGGTGATGGATGATTTCAAAAGGAACTTAACTACAATCTGAAACCTGGGAAGTTTTGGTGATTTTGATTTCTACTCAATTTCTAACCTGAAGTTGTTATTCTTAAATGCAAACAAGATGAACCCAGCATGCAAACATGCACTATGTAACTTTATAATATTATTTCTAAGCTTTAAGCTATTAGCTTGCGTTTTTAAGTTAGTTGGTAATAAGAGATTTTACATGGTATCAAAGCTAAAGGTCTCACGTTCAAAATCTGTTTATTCTTAATTATCTCTAGCATAACGTTTACAGATAAAAGAAAGACCTATTCTGAAATAAATCCACACTGAAAAGTAAATAAGCTTGCTCGTGAAGATTCGTGTAAAACTATAGAATTATTCCAGGCCATAACTTACTATCTTTTAGGTGAGTTGATAATTAGAGATTTAACACATTCGTCAAACATAAACTAGTTCATAATATGCTAACATTCAAAAACGTGCAACTAAGGACATTTGATCATCTAGTCTTAATTGTGCTTGATGGTTTGCAAGTTCACTGGGATTGAGACAGAATTTCTAAGTTTGATGTTGTTGGTACTTGCAAATCCTAAACTACAAGGAAACAGAAATTTACCAAGCTTTTGGAAACTTATTGCTGTGCATGTAAGTCTAAATTTAACCAAGATCGAAGATATAAGAGAAGGAAACTTAGCATGAATCAATGAAAAACATGAATTGAAAACACTTTAATGTGAAGAATGGATATCCAAGGATGTAATAGAGAAAACAAAATGGATATGAATTACTATTAAACACAGTCCTTTCATACAAGAGAAAAAAAAAAGCACCAATGAACTACTAAGAACCCCAGAAATATTCTGAAACTGAGAACAAAACAGGAGAAAATTCAAGAAAATAGTATGAAAATACTCTAAAACCTAAAAACTAGGTGAAGACTCTAAAGGCTGAAGATAGATGACTTGCAACTCTTCTAAAGCGATTTTAACACCACTTATCTTGGAGACAAAAATCTGAAGCTTTTCGTAGCTCTTTCTTTTCTTAAGTAGTGGGATTATCAATCATCAACAATTCATAGGAATATTGAGAATTTCTACATTTTATAAGCTTTGGGCACTCTTCTCACATTTGCATGTATTCTTTGAACTAGGACACATTGACATCGGAAGCTTGAAGACTGGCGGGCCGGCGGCACAATCCTTAATCAACGACCATGTTTGGCACTGTTTAACACCAATTCATTGAAACTGGCTGAAGGTAGTGTAACTGTCTTTTGAACAAGCTATTAGTTGATTCTTGTGCTTGGTATATTTGGGAAATCAATTAACGCTAGATTTAATAAAAAGATAACCGTTGGATTTTCTTAGGTTGTCGGTCAATTTGAGATCGGTCGCTGATCACAAATGGATCATTAGGCCAAATTTTGTTTTGACCTACATTGAACTTGTTTGCCCATTTGGTTTGCATCTCTACGCCGTAGCTCTAACACATAAATGATTGAATACAAGACCATGCATGAGCATTCTTGTATGATATGATATAAACAATATCTAAAAGTCCAAAATAAAAGCATATTTTAATCAAAATTATTTGATAACTATGTACAAATAAAGCATGATGATTTACACATGAGGGAGATCATATTGAAGCCTTCTTTGATGATGATTATGAATCCTTGCAGCATTGGTTGTTGAAAAATGAAATGTAAAACTTGGCATATGATGACCTTAACTCACTGGCATAATATTGAATATTGGTTTAAACAGACAAAAAATTAATGACAATTTGACAAATCTATGTAGCCGATGCCTCGCTTTTATGTACAACTAATATATACATTTGTAACTTGTCATGGCATAGCCATATATATCTAAAATAATGCCAATCACATTAAATTTTGTATCACCTACTTCAAGCTCTTTATTGTCTCCAAAGACAGTACCTACTGAAATTTATCTTTGTGGAAGTGCACAAATATCACAGAGCTTGCAAGAGCCCTTCATGGTGTTGGTGTCAATTTTAAGTTATCATAAATCCAAATTGACTATAGAACAATTTTAACTTCATATTATTAGAGCCAAAACTGTAATGAACCTTGTGAGAAAGAGCTTTGGCGGTAGAATGAAGAGGTCTCAAAATAATTAAGAAAAAAGGGTTACAAAGAAGCTATTAAAGTGTCAAGATAGTGAGGCTTATGAAAACTATAAAAGTGCTAAGAAGGCTAGTAAGGAAGCAAGTTCTTAATCTCTATGTTTGTTTGTAAGGTTAAATTTAAGAAGGTTAAAATTAAATTTGGATTGAGATATTTTTTTATTGAAAGTTGTGAATGATGTGAAATAAAGTTAGTTATTATGTTGAGATATGTGAGGGATGTGATATAAAGTTAGTTATTATGTTGGAATATGTGAGGGATGTGATATAATCCACCACCAAGTAATCCTTTATTATTTGGAATTATTCCTTTGGTATCCTACCCAGCACAATCATTTACGCCACCTTACGCAGTTACAGTGTATAACTGTCAAACGCACCATAAGCATCAGTTTCCCCACGTTAACATTCCAATTGCCCAAATTCTAGAAGCTTTTCTTAAATATACATTTGTTGCTCATTACTTTAGATCCCAACCACTCCGAGTCCTAGTGAAGGATTTTGACTTATATTTCTTTCTCACCTCAACATCTTTATCTCGGAAATCTAAAAAAACTATTATCCGGCATGCGCTGGTCAGTCAAACATTTCACTTTGGAATGACTTTACCAAATTTTTACAACCTCCCAAAGCCGATTCTCTTGTTTCCTTCATAAGAACAATAATCAATTCTAGAGTTCTTTGAAGATTCCATCTTTGTACCTGTTGATAACATGACTCCTCCTCTTCTTTGAATCAAAGTATTAGCACATACAAGAATCCATATGTGCTGCCAAAACTAAGAAAAACGTTCTAAAATGTACCCTCACTTTCATACTATCTTACTCCAAAATTCATATCCACGCATCGGATCATTATTTTAAATTTCACCTCAAGCAAACACTGTCTCCAAACATGTCCATTTTAAATCTCCTACACAATCAGAAATATCTTTCCTCCTGACGGTATCTCTTGTTATTAACTCTTTCTAAATCAATTCCAAAATTTTCTTTGTGCTCGCATCTAAGCCATACTGTCGGAGCATACACACTTACACACTTACAATATTAAAAATCATTCCATTGATTATAATTTTTTTAAAGCCATAATTCTATCACAATTTCTCTAACTCCCACTAACCATGCATCCTAATCAGCTCTCTTATCCAGAAATTATACCCACTCCATTCTTATTATATTCTACCAGCCAGTCACCAAATTTAAAACCTAGGCCATCAATTCTTTAGCTCCTCTCCAACCCATTTTGTTCCTGCCAGCACAAAAATATTAAATCTTTCTATGAATCATAATACATCCCACCCAAACCTCCCCATTAGCTTGCCACCCTCAGGCTGCCTATATTCCAAGTTCTTTTAAATCAATCCCTTACTGACTTAGAGCTTCTACTATGATGGACTAGGCCTTCTTTACCCGCCATCCGTCCCATGATGTGGGACCCCTTGCTCATTTTATTCACTACCACCCGGGACGCCGAACGCAGCGGCTCATTGCCCATTTTCACTCTATTCAGCAATACAGCCGCGTCGCCTTCCAGGAAACGCCCCTATACTTTAACCGCAATTTTCAAAGGCATTGCATGTCGATCGATATGAAAATTCGACAAGTTTTACGCCTGAAAGCTGTCGACTAACCCTAACGCAACCCCTCCGCA
>KZ451950.1:1950664-2006723 GCA_002786265.1 Apostasia shenzhenica
GTTTAGTTATTATTTTAGTAATATGTGTAGGATGTGAAATTAAAATTAATTTTTAATATTAAATTTTATGTGTTGATGTGATATGTCTGGTTAAAATTAAACCAGATTAATTTTAAATTCCTAGACAAACGGGGCCCTAGATGATCTATACAAGTTGAAACTAAAGAGAATGGTATATATACGTGCAGGAAAATTACATGAATGTCTCTAAAATATAGCTATTTTACATATTGAATGCCCAAATCTTTAAAATTACATATTGGCAAAAAACATTTATATGAAAATTATAATCTTTGTTACATGAAGCTACCATGGTCAAAAATGGCCATACAATTTAAAAATATATATACATACAACAACAACAACAACCAAGCCTAATCCCACTAGGTGGGGTCTGGCTACATGAATCCTTTGTTTCCATTGCGGCTCTATCAGTTATCAAATTCTTATCTAAGTTTAAGTAACTAAGATCACTCCTTATAGTTTCTTGCCATTGTCTTCTTTGGTCTCCCTCTTTTCCTCTTTGTAACATTGCGGCAAAAATCTCAGTAACTCAAATTTTTCTTAACTGGAGCTCAATTGCCTGCGATTTAGATGTCCAAAACCATCGAAGGCCGACTTTCCTCTAAGTTGATCCTCAATTGCGTATGCAACACCAACTTTCTTTCGGATATACTCATTTCTCATTTCTATCCTTTCGTATAATATCCACACATCCACCTTAACACCTCATTTCCTCGCAAACATTTATTTTTGTTTGTATGTTTTCTTCTTTGCAAGCAGGCCAGCATTCAGCGACCACGGATATCATCCGCTGGTCACTTAACTACAGTTTTATAAAATTTACCCTTAATTTTGGATGGGGATTATTTCTATCGTCATAACAACTGCACAGAAGCATTTCTCCAATTTACCAAGCCTATGCTTGAATCCTGCTAATAACGCGTCCATTTATCTAAATTCGCCATCATTTTGTATAATGATCCAAGGTATACTAAAGCGCTCACTCTTCTTGACAATTTTGATCACCAATCTCTCCGCATTTCTCATCCGGGACTTGGGACCCGGCAACGGCGCGTTTAAAAATATATATACATAATAATAAATAAATTTTTATCTCATTCTGCATGAACTCTCATATTAAAAATTCACTTTATATCATATCTTACACAATTTTCAAAACATCAATCATTTTTATTTCACATCTTATAGAATTTTTAACATAAATTACTTTATTTTTCATCATACTTGTATTTTGAAAAAAGCCAAAAAAATTTTCCAAAAAGACTTTCTTTTTGAGTGCCAAACTAGCCCTTAGGTCATAAAATATCTGTGAGATTAGTGTGTGTAATTAAGATACAAATGATGTCATGGATGAGTTGTCATGTTAGAATGGACTCAATTTAAAATGATTGTATCAAAGATAGGGTGGCACACTTATTGAGGACGATGAGCGAACATTTAGGATGTTTAGTGCATGTCAACGTATGGAGTCTCTTTTACATAATGTTTGGAGATCTAAGCCACATTATTAACAGCGGAAGAAATAGATGAAAAATAACGTGAGATAGGGTCATAAAAGAGTAACTTGAATCACTTGTGCTACTAGAAAATGTTACTTTATTGAACTGAATGGAAAAGAGAAATTCATTTAGCTGACCCAAATAGTTTGGGATTAAGGCTTTGTTGTTATTGCTTTGCTGATGTTATATTTTGGAGATGTTGTAAGATACTGATTGCACATTTAAGTTTTCTTCTTGATTTCTATTTCTTTTATGCTACTTAATTAGCTTTATTGAAAAAGAAGCTGGTTGATGGCTTCAGCAAAGAATATCTAATTTGTTTTTGCCTTCATTGCTTAATTTAACAATTAAAATTGTTATTAAATTGTGGTCTTTAACTAACAATTCAATTATATGGAAGCTCGTACTGTGTACTAGGCATTACCTGTAGTTGGTGCTTAGAAATTTCCATTTCCAGTTCATCGATCCTATTATTTAGATCCTTTTCCTTTTTGAAAAATGAATTCTTTGTTTCCTCTAGCGCTGAGTCCTTCTGGACAATCTTTTCCTGCCACACAGCAATAATTAAATGGTTTCAAGGTCCATGGTACACATTTGTTGGATGCATGTTTATTACATAATCGGCAGCATTACCTCAAGAAGTTTAATTTTCTCTCGTAACCCTGCGACTTCCTTGGATCCTTGAGGTGCTGGGGCTAGTTTGTTAGATTTGTTCCTTGTATTTGTCTGAATATATGCTCCTGAATTTGCGGACCTTGTGTTATCATCTTTGAGCTTTTTCTCAAGACCAGTTATTCTATCCTCCTTTTTTTGAAGGTTAGTTTGCGAGTGAATAACATGTTTCCTTGCTTTTTCGTTTTGTGACTCTTCCTCTTCTTTCAGGTGTTTCAGTTTTTTCAAATCTTCTTTAGTACTTTCAACCTCAGAATTTAGATTTTTTATTATTGTCTCTTTTTCTTCCACTAAGTGTTTCAGTTCCAGTAGATCTCTCTCTAACTGTTTTGCTTCCTTCCTTTCTAAATCAAGTTCTCTCTCAAGCATCTCTTTCTCTGAGCTTCCCTCATGTAACTTAATCTCCATATCTTTAGTAAATGCCCTCAACTGTTCCATTTCTTCTGCTGATATTGTCTTCTGTTCTATCTGCTTAGAAAGTTGGGCTTTCTCTGCTGATAGCCTTTCAATCTTGAAATTCAGTGTCGTAATTTCTTCTGACAAGGTCCTTTTTTTACTTTCTTCAGATTTCTTTTGATGGTCGAGCTCCTTGGTCTTTGTATTGAATTTTTCAAGCAGGCTTTCGGTTTCTTTACTTTTGATGTTTACCAAGTCTGATAGCTCCTTAAGTCTTACATCATACTGATGTTGCAACTCTACAAATTCTTCTTTAGTTTTATCCAGCTGCTCTTCTAGATTGCACTTCTGCAAGTGCAATTGCTTAGCTTCAGTTAGTGCTTGAATAGCTATCTTCTCATTTAGGTGAAATGTGGATGATATTTCTGCAGCAAGCATTTCTACTTCGTCCTGAAGTCTATCTGCAATTTTGGCATAATTTAATCTCATCAATCTCGTTGCCTTCTCGGCTTGTAAGGCTCTCTGTTCTTGGTCATCCTTAGCTTTTGCAAAATCCTTCATACTAGCTTCATAGTTTCTACACTGTTCCTGGAGCTCCTTTTTTAAGATTTTAACTTGATCTTCAAGCTCATGCTTTTGAATCTCATAGTCAAAGGAAATTTTCCTCAGTCTTTTTTCAAAGTCTTCTTGTTGCATTTTATATGCGTCTGTTTCGTTGTTCAGATCCTCAATTTTCTGCTCCAGCAAGTTCACTTCTTTAATATCATCATCCTCCCTTTTGGCCAGCACATCAAGTTGATATTGTTCATCGTCACCATCAGAAGTAATCTCAAATTGGTATTCACATTCGGAAACCTGCAAATGTGAGCTCCCATCTTTGAAATTCATTTTTGGTGTTTCATATGTTTGCTGTCTGAGGAAAGCTCTATCTCGATGTGTGCATGCAATTTCTGTATTTTTCTGCTCCAGTAGTTTCTCCAGTTCTTGCACCGCATAAATCAACTCTGAGTTGGATTCCTGTATCTTCTGTAGTTGCAAACGTAGATTCGCATTTAAGCTTCTCTCATGCTGCAGCTCTTCTTTGATTTCTTCGATAATTGAATGTGGGATTTCACCATCAAACTGTAACTTGTTTGGAAAACTTCCATCATCAGTATTCTTGTGGGTTGTCTTAAGTTCCTCGCATTCTCTTTTGAGAGCATCTCTCTCTGCTTTAATGCTATTCAGTTTTCTTATAAGGATCTCTCCTCGGCCACTCTCCTTCTTGATAAGATTTTGCAATTCTAAATCTGAAAATTCTAGTTGTTCTTCCTGAGGTACTTTATTGGCATGCCAGTCGTTTGTTGATTTTTGATGATCATAATGTTCGCTGGTCAAATAATCTAAAATTGTTTTGTCCTTTTGAAGACTACCGGTGCTGCTTGAAAGTGAAATTGAGATATTTGAGTCATCAGATGTATTCTGGTTTCTGCATCCATTTTCTCTTGGTGTATGTTGCCTTGAGCTATCAGAGCCTGCAGTTGAAATGTTACTGGGGCTGCTCGGCCTTTCATGATATCTGTTGGAGTTGTCTTGAAGATAAACAGTCCTTTTTGATGAAAATCTCCTTTTATCAATGTTAGTTGTGTATGCTCCATGCTGTCAAATGATTGGACCAGCCATAGGGATGTTTTAGGAAAGTAGGATGTCAATTGTTGTCGAACCATATTTTCAAAATGCCGTTTTTTCTAATAATAAATGGAGGTGTTCATTGATTTAATCATAATTACAAAATTGCACTGTTTGGTGTTAACTAGACATCCATATTAGCGGTTTGATGACTTGGCATAAACGGATGTTAAGTCATGTGAGCACACACTACTTATGTTGTGGAGTCGAAGTCTTATGATTCACATATCTTACATACTGAAGCATCAAGGAATAAGTCATGTTATGTACACAACTTACAGAAGTCATGTACCGTCTATTTATGCACAGTCATCTTAAACTATTGACATGAATGCCTAGTCAACACCAAACCATTTCTTGTTAGAAACAATCGCTTCTAAACGGTTGACCATTATTTTTTAGATACCTCTCCTTTTTTATCTATATTACTGCAAAAAAATTGTTGGGAGTGAAAGTTCATAAACTTTATTGATATTTATTAAGCATCAATAAAAGATATTGATATTGATTATAGTGGTTATATTGGTGATAGTGTCATAGTGATGAAGACATTGATTTGACATGGTGCTGCTAGCTATGATGAATGCGCTATAGACGTATGATAACTAAAAATAAACCGATTTCAAAACCATCTCATTGAATAACCTTCATTTTGAACATTGATGATCTATGTGTACAGAGTTGAAATACTTTGGCTTCATCTGTTGCAGAACAATCTTTACAGGGATTGTGGATGATGTTCCACAGAAAAGGTTATGCTTAAGCTCTTAGCCCTGTTTGTTTGGCTATTAAAAATTAACCTGATTTAATTTTAACCAGGCATATCACATCACACATAAAATTTAATATTAAAAATTAACTTTATTTCACATCCTACACAAATTACTAAGATAATAACTAACTTATATCACATCCCTCACATATCCCAACATAATAACTAACTTTATATCACGTCCATCACATATCTCAACATAATAACTAACTGTATTTCACATCATTCACAACTTTTAATAAAAAAATATCTCTATCCAAGTTTAGTTTTAACTTTGTTAAATTTAACCTTGCAAACAAACAGGCCCTTAATTGTAAGAATTTTATTGACAATTGCATGTTTGTATCTGAACAGTTAAGACTCAATAAAAAAACATAAATTGGGCATTGTGATTTTAGTCCACTTTAAATTTCAAAACTATCTTCTTGAGTAGGAGTACCCAATTGCTGTAAACAAATGGTGCACTCCTGTCCTTCATGTTTATGTTCGTTTTTCTCATGGTAGATTTTTTTCCTATTTTCAGATTTTCTTAACTTGCTCTTCCCACATCTTAGCTACAAAAAATGGGGAAAACCTCTATTTTATTCGGCGTTTTTCTTTGCTATTGGAACGATTAAAAATGGTTTTCTAAATGTATAGGAAGTACATCAAGATTTGTAAGAATTGGATTCTTCACTTACATCTGCAGAGTTGAAATTTCTTGGAATTACTGCTCCTTTAAGCTCGTTCCATTTATTTAGTTCATGCTTATTGTTTGTCCGTTGTTCCTCCACAGCTGTATCTTCAGGTTCTACGGATCCGCTGCTCGGATAAAATGGTAAACCTTTGTTACTTTTACCCGTGAAGCAATATTCTCGAATACTTGATTTAAAATGCAATGACCACTCACCTTACCTCTACATCTGCATGCATTCTCTGAATTGAAATCTAAATGTTTCAGAAGAAAAAAAAAATTATTATTAGCTTTTTATATAAGAACGAAACGTATATATTCAGACTTACATGCAGGATAACTCCAGATTTTGATGGGTTGAGTGGAAGAGAAACAGAGGCCGGCATGACCCCCTCGAAATAATCCGACATATTAACCGTGATTTCTCCTAAGACTGCAGCTTTCGTCGATCCCTGATCAGAGAAAACGGAATCAGACATCTTACAGGTAACAGAAACTCATTCCTGTTCAAATTTTTCCCTCATACATTGGCCGACACAACGAAATTGTATAGCTTTTCGTCAACCTTTCCCGTTATCGGTTCCTGGAATAGCTTTACCGTTTCATAGATTGGGTTTCTCCAGTTACAGGCCCCATTAATCACCAGAACCTTATCTGTTTTCACTGTTGCTTTTCCAACATCTAGAGGGACTAATGAAACCATCATAATCTCCCATCCTGAATGGTGAACCTATTAAGAGACCATTGCAGTAGGATTAAAGATGACTGAAAAGAGAAACCCTAAGGGATCAAATTAGAGAGTTCTAATACCTGCAAGGTTGCATGAAACTGCAATCTGAAAACTGCTCTAATCTTGTTCTTCTCACCTCTCAGCCTCATTGCCTTGAGCATTGTTTATGAGGTGGAAGGAGAAGTAGAGAGGGAAAGAGAGGGAGAGAGCGAGAGTGCTTGAGAATGGAAAAGAGAAGAAAAACTGAACGGAGAATTCACTCATTTGATTCCTTCGATATTAGCAGCTGTTAAAAAGTTTCATGGTGGAAGGTGTTTTGCTGGCGGGTCACGTGACGTTTACAGATCTATCCTTGTTTTTAGATTCAAAAAGGGTATATTTGACATATTCTTGTTTAGGGTGGGCTCATTTGTAAAATTTCTAAAGAAATGCTTGTGCGTTACTCGCCGTTTAAAATCTCCTAGTTCGCCCCTGCCAGCCTTCCACCGCATGCTTTATGACACCATATTTCGTGAACGGCTATATTGCATTTGAGTCCCTAAAATATTGGAATCATTGCATGTAAATCTCATGAAATCTAGTACTCATACAGATCCCTATAAAAAATAGGAAAAAAAAAAGACTAAAGGAAAATAAAAACCCAACATAACATCATTCGAATTGAAGGGTACAAATGGTACATGAGTTCTCTAAATATAAAATAGTAGGCTTGTAAATGAGTCAGATTTTGACTTGACTCGATCTGAAATTTGACCTACAAATATATTTAATCGCGTACATTTTACTTATCACTTATCCGATCCAAATCCGAGTTATTTCGTTATTTTTTTTCCGGATCGGATCACAAATCAATCATGATCGTGACTCGTTTGTATCATTGCACTTTTTATCAACTAGTGAGAAGTTGAGATACATTTTGAAAAATAGATAAATAAAATTTTAATTATTAAATTAATATTATCTTATAACTAATATATCAACTAATTTCTTTGAAGTAAATTGAGATTTTATATATGCAAACTCTTTTTTGTATTTTTGCAAGGCATTAATCCGACTCGTTCCGGATTTAATCTGAGTTGGATTCAGGTCATGGCTGATTTGATCCATGTTTAAATGGATCTAGATTTGAGTTTGTGCTAGTTCGATTTGAATCCGACTCTGATTTAATTGATGATCCATCTGCAAGTAGTGGCTTTTGGGACCTAAGGATGGTTTACCTCCTATCTCAAGGACCCAGATGCAATTTTTCATATTTATTTTTTATGAGTATAATTTAAAAAAAAAATTGTGGGACCCTTTAAAGATGTAAATTATTGCAACCATACTCCAGCCAGCAGCTTGCGTTTTACTCCACGGTATTAAATTTTGAAATTCCTGTGAAATATCATTATCTTCATATTTAAATATAATTTAATTATATTTAGGAACCAGAGCAATAAGCATCTTTTAACCGACATCTTAATTATCATTTTCTTCATAACCAGCATGAAAGTTTTATTTTAATTTTTTATATAATTTACTTAAAATGTATTAATTAATTATTGAAACATCAGATTTTTATGTACTTTTTGTTCTTTGTTTTATTTTTTAGGTTAGTTTTAATCTTTAAAAAATTTATTTATAATATTTATAAGATTAAAAATATGTCATTAAAATTATATAAAAATTATAATTTTATTATATATATATATATGCTATAATTTTATTGTATGTATTGTATATGAGATATAATATTTATATAATTTAATAGTTAAAATATAATATTAAAAATTTTTACGTTAAATATATAAAATAATTAAATGATTTGGTTATTTGAGATCTAATATTTTTTGGGGTGTGGTGGTTGCTGCGTTCCTTTAGCTTCTCTTTTAAAGAAGCTCACGGGGGGTTGGAGGGAATGAGGGATGACCTGAAATTCCCCACAGCTGATTGGAGAATTACTTTTCAGTTCAACAAATTTGATGGATTGATTGATTGGTCCAACTGAACTGCTTCAACAAATTAATCACTGCTTTTGTCTAGGATCTATTAGGTTTTAAGCTGGCACAATTTCATATTAATCCCATAATTTTTTTTCTCAGTATTGTGTTCTTTAAACAGTGTCCTCTAGTCCATTATGAGTAACATATATAATCTGTTTGAGTTGTTAGGTTTAATTTAATCAGGATTAAATTGAATTAACCAAAGAATGTAAAGACAATTATATAATTTGTGGCCAATATAGTGTTGAAACCAAAAGAGATGAGCTTAACATACGGCAGATCTTTGCAGTTTAACAACTTGGGTTCGGTATTCTTTTGTTCTAGAGAAATAAAAATAAGGGTAAATTATACTCAGGTCTTTGAGTTTAAAGCTTAATAACACACAGATCCATATTATAATATCGGGATCTCTGAGTTTTAATAAATTATTAAATGAGTTTTTTTTTTAAATTACCATTATACCCCTCCCCTTTTCTCTCAAAATTCAAAAGAGAGAGTGGGATGGGTATAATGGTAATTTAAAAAAAATTTAATAATAGAAAAATGAAAAAAAACCTATTTGATAATTTATTAAAACTCAGGGATCTCGATATTATAATTTTAAAAATATAAACTTGTGTGTTATTAAGCGTTACATTTAGAGACTTGAGTGTAATTTATTTTAAAAATAATCTTATTTAAAATATTGCACATCATTTCTTAATAAAATAAGTTTATTTCGTTCCAAATAAATATGAAAAACTATGTTCTCCGTGGCATTTTAGAATGTGCGAGATGTATTTAGCTGTTGGGTATATAATAATTCCTGAAAGCCAAAATTTTAGCTTAACTATAAATTTGATTTTGGGAGGATGGTGACTTAAATGTAAGTTTCCTTTTATTTTTATCATTTTTTGTAAAATTGATGTCAAATATTGTAAAAATAAAAGTAAAAATGAAAATGATCTATATTTTAAATTTTTAAAATAATTTTTTAAAGTTCAGATTAAAAATAGGATTGTAGCTAACTGGGAAAAATTATTGGGGGCGGACGGCGTCCAATCAGAGTGCGCCACCTTGCAAGTGGGCGAGTCGGCACAAATTCAAGCTGAGTTTGGAGCGAGCTTGGATCTTCGAGTTTGCCCTGCCGAAAACCCTAAACCATTCATTCCTTCTGGTCGTCATCCTTCTCCGCTCCCGCGGTGTCGCCGCTCCTTTGCTTGGCTTCTCGTCAGTGCTGTGGCTTTCAGAGATTAAGGAGTATCGGTTTTCATCGGATCTCGCAAGCCGTCCTCTATTTTCTATTGAGAAGTCCCTGTCGTTGAACCCCTCGCCGCCGAAGCTCTGGTAATCTCTGCTCTGTTTCCGCATGGTAGTTTCTCCCAGAGTGGAAGGCGTCCGTCTACGCCCACAACCGCATGCAACCTTCTTCTTTTCTCTTCTATCTAGATCCAGGGTTTCTTCTTGTCTGGAATTCTACTTAGATATGCGCCAGTAGTTAGTCATCGTCTGACTTGGCCTCTATGACACCTGAAATAATGCATTCTTGATTGTTTCGTGTTCACTGTGAACATAGGAGGAGCGGAGCTTCGTAAAAATTCATTTTTTTCTTCAGGAGATAAAGTTATATGTTGGCGATATATCCAGCGTCCCTTGAAAGGACTTTTTAATCCAATTGGATCCATGACTTGATATTTGCTGACCTTGTTCTTATCGCATTAGTGCATAAAATACCCATTCCATTGCTTTGTTATAGCATTTGATGTACTTCTGATAATTTGGCATCTTTCTGTTCTTATTTTGTTGTTTTTTGTTGAGTAACCTTCATATTGGTATATTTACTTAGGTTTTGTGTTGGTACCTTGTTAGATAAATCTCATGAGGAAGTTAAAATATCATGAGCAGAAGCTCTTAAAGAAAGTAAATTTCCTTGAGTATAAGAGAGAGGGGGGGCACCGAGAAGCTTTAATTACGCGTCGATACCTTCTTGTGCAGAGAGATGATTACAAGAGGTTAGTTTGCCTTTTCTTCTCTTAATCTCTTTACTAAGATAGAAAAGGAATATTGAAGATGCTTATATATGCTTTGCTACTAGATGCAAGTTTCAGTGTTTTGAAACAGTAAAGCATGTATCAAACTTTCCCTTTGAGAGTTTTTTTTTGGTTGGTGGATTCTATTAGGTACTCGACTATATGTAGGATGGTCCAGAAGCTTGTGCACATTTTGAAGCAAATTGATCCCAGGGATCCTTATCGTATTCAGATGACAGATGCACTATTGGAAAAGCTGTAAGCTTGTCCTTTCTAAGCTACATTTGTTGGCATGGCTGCACTTAGCTAATCATAAGTTAGAAGTTGCAAATTGCATCTGATCTACGTTGTTATCCTTTGCATCTTATTGTTTTGCTAGCTGAGTTGCTACAGTTTTCTTCCTTGTATTTGTGCAAGTTATTTTCATAATTCTTAAAACAGAGTTGATAATCAACATTTACGTTATTCTTTGGGATATTTCCTTGAGTTGTACTGTGTTTACCTGTTGCGCTAATGTTCGCACATCTTGTTTAGTAATTTAACAGTTCCATGAAAATCACTGTGTGTTCCTTTGGATGGAATGAAGACATATTTTGTTTTATGTGCAGCTTTTTTCTCTTTTTTTGCGTGGGGGTTGGGGGGGAGGGGTGGAGGGGTAGGTGATTGTATATGTTACCCTTAAAGAAAGTGTTTTTTATTTGTTTAAATCTTAAAGTTGGATATTTACATGTCACTTTCTACTTTGAATGCATAATTATGAATAGGCCTCTTACATTAAGTTTGTCAACTTATTATTCCTTTAACTTAATGAAACTTGCATATGCCACTCTCTACCTTGAATGCATAATTACAATCCTTTCATTGGGTTAAAGATGTAATGTGTTGACGGAGTTGATGCTGGGGCCGATTTGTAATTATGCATTTAATGTAGGGGTTAACATGTAAATATCTAAATTTGGGATTTACACAAGTATAAGAGCTTTTAAGAGTGACATATGTAACCCCCTCCCCCATCTTCAGGGATTCGGAAGCTTCTTGATGGTATCATTCCTTGTGGAAAATTGAAATTTCACTTTAGCTTTACTTCTTCGTTCAACACAATGAGAGCTGTTCTTTTAAGTTATTAGCAATATCTGTTATTCATATTCTAAATGCATCCAATTTTTAAATGAATTTGAGATTTACTTTTCATCTTTTACCTACATTTATGAATATTTCATTTTAGTTTTTTGGTGTCTTTTTGTTCAAAGCCATATCTATTTATTCGATTAAATTTCCTTGATGCTAATGTTAAATATTTTCATGTTGTGAAGTTACAATATGGGTGTGATTTCAACAAAGAAGAGCTTGGTGAAGTGCGAGAAACTGACTGTGAGTTCATTTTGTAGGTAATCACCAATTTCTCATTATTAGTTCAGCACTTCAGCCTTTACATTGAAATACTGTTCAAAACCTCCTCACATCTTGCATCACAATTAATTACCTGTTGTGACTGAACTTTATTAACATTGTCATGCAATATTCAAATAATTAATGTTCCAGAAAAGAATTTTGTTAGTATATCTATGTGGATTATCAACTGGATAAATGCTCTATGAATGAGTCCATATCTCTCTAGTGCCTATTTGTTGAAACCAATTTTGATTTACGAGCCCTATTTGGCGCGAGAATCAAAATCATGACCAAAATGGTAATAGTTTAAAAAACAATAATAATAATGATAATAAATAAATTTTTATTACATTCTACACAAATTTCACTAAAAAAAATATTATTTTATTTCACATACTCAATTATTTTCAATAAAACTATCAATTTTATTTCACAATGAGTATTTTGGTATAAGATGTGAAATAAAGTCAAACAGGGCAAAGAGTCAAAAAAATCCTGACCTTGTGAGGCACATCAATCTTCAGTGTTTACCAAGAAAGGTTAAGAATTATAAGAATGGTTAAGAATTATAAGAACATGGATTATATCTAAGGAATTGTTGAACTGTAATACCCCTGAAATAAAATCAATTGTAGTTCATGGCTCATGAAGTTGGAGTTTTTCAACGCCTACATTCAAATGTCCTCACACTTGCTTGTATTAGTAGGTCCCTGAGATTTAAGGGCTTTCTTATTAGTTCATGTATTTTGAAATAGTTTTACTTGCTATCCTTTCCTACTAATTTTCATTTCACAAAGATCCCTGAATTTCCTTATCCGTTGTGTTTTTCATGGAGTCCTTAAACATTAGGCAATGATTAGTAATACAAGTTCGTGCTTATCTAATAGCAGGAAATTCGGAAGTACCAATCTGAGAAAAACAATAACCACAAAGATCAAATTGAAATGATTCAAACATTATGGACCAACATGGAACCCTTTGATCTTAGGGATTTATAAGTAATTTTTATACCCAAATCGCCTTTTCATTTGTGGTCATGTGTTTTTTCGTGATTAGTCTGGTTAAACTTATGAAACTAAAATAAAGAGTATTTAATGTCACCTATTGATTGTATAAGAGCGCATCTTCAACTAAATTACTTCCATGTCTTGAATAGTTATCGAAAAGCAAGTTATCAATTGACTTTAATACATTATATAATAATTGTATAAGAGCATTTCTTCGGTTGAATTACATCAAATGTCTTGAATAGTTGTCCGAGAGCAAGTCATCGATTGAATCACTTTGATAAGTTGTCTAATAATTGTATAAGAGCATATCTTTAATTGAATTAGTTTGATACGTTGAATAGTTATCTAAGAGTAAATCATCAGTGGGATTATTTTGATATGTCCCAAATAGTTTAAGAATAAGTCATCGATTTAATTACTTTGATATATGTCAAATAGTTGACTTTATTGGCTTGAAGTTTTTGTGATGGCAATTGGAATTAAAAGCCAAACAAGGAATTTTCTTATATATTTTCTCCTTGAACAAATTGATTTAGGCGCAGGCTAGCAACTGTTCTGGTGCATCTCAAGTTTGCAGAGCATTTGAGAGAAGCAGTGACCTACATTGAGCAGGGGCACATAAGAGTAGGCCCAGATGCAGTCACAGATCCAGCATATCTGGTCACAAGGAATATGGAGGACTTCATTACATGGGTTGATTCCTCTAAAATTAGGAGGAAGGTGATGCAGTACAATGAGAGACTTGATGACTATGATGTTCTAAATGCATAATATCTTACTTTCTTTAGCTATGTTTCTTATTGGATTTCGTTTTAATATATAGAATGGGAGGTTTGTTTGGTTTTATTATTATTATTATTATTATTATTATTACTATTATTTTGTTTTATGCTTATCTCCATCTAGGGTGGGAATGATCCTGAGTTTGAGCTAAGCTAGGCATGGCTCAAGCTTGGTTTGTCTCAATTTAGTTTGAGTTTGAGTTCGCTTGTTTCAAGTTCGACCTAGCTCCTGTCTTAATCGAGTCAACTCAAACCTTTCAAGAATTGATTTTTTTTTAATAAAATTACCATTGTTTGGATCTTTTTGTTTTGGTTATGGAAGCTTTAATTAGATATATCTAAGATGAGATGTTTTGGTGTATGCTTTTCATAGATAATATTATTCTTGTTAATAGAACTAAAGAGGGACAAAATGAAATTTGAGTTTTGGAGGAATACTTTAGAATTTAATGATTTTCGTCTCAGTAGATCAAAATTAAATATATGAAGTGCACATTTAGTTAATAAAGAAGCACTTATATTATTAATATGATAATTGGTGATCAAATTATTAAGAAGAGTGAACGTTTTAGATATTTTTGATTAATAATATAAAATAATGGTGAAATAAATAATGACGTTATTAGTAGGATCTAAGTAGAATAAGTAAAATGAAGAAATATTTATGGTGTATTATATGATAGAAAAATTTTATTCAAATTTAAAGGTGAATTTTATAAAATTATAGTAAGATCAACGATAATATATGATATTGAATGTTGGTCTACAAAAAGAAAATGTACAAATAAAATAAATATTGCAGAAATAAGAATGTCAAAGTGAATGTGTGGGTATATGTAAAAATATGATAAGAAAATATAAAGAGTGATTTTACTGATTTAGATTTAGATAAGTATTTGTTAATTGATAGAGCGTAATAAAAATAAATGATTTATGTAACCGATCTCAACTAGTGTTATCAAAGCTTAGTTGTTATTGGATTTAAAATTAAGTTAATTATATTTACAAGATTATTTAGCAGATATTTTAAGTATAATTAATACAAATTTATATATAAGAAATAAATAATTATAATAAATGACTGAAAATATTATATATATTTTAAAAAAAATAGAGATTTAGTTAAATTGATCCAATCTGATCATGAGCTGTAAGCATAATAAACTTTAGTTGAGTTTAATTCAATATTTTTGTACATTTTATTGCAGCCAATCTATGTTCATGTTTGATTTATACTCAAATTGAACATAACTATTTTTTTAAAAAAAAATAAAGTAGTTTAGTTCTCAATACATTAATTAATTTTATTTAATATTCTCATAATTAATTAACTTTATTTCTCATCATATATATATATATATATATATATATCTAAAAAAAATTTATATTTTCTTATAAAAATTTTAAAAATTGCTATGTTCAATTTGAATATGAACCAAACTGGGGTTACGTAAGCGTATGAAAAAGAAAGGGTGGCATAGGTGATAATACGGGGAATATATTACCTTCAATAAACTGGCCCTAAAATTATTATCCAAAAAAAAAAAAAAAAAACTGGCCCTAAAATTCCATGTTTGGATCAATCCAATTGTTTTTCAAATCAAATTTAGGTTATGATTTCTAAATGTTTACTACATGGTCTTTGGGGTTATATGCTAGTTACAAAATAAGTTTGAAAAATAAAAACATTTTATTTAGGGGGCGTTTGGTTCAGTGTTATCTCAATATCAATGTTATCTAGATGTCATGTTATCTAAATGTCATTGTTATTTATCAATAGACATTTGTTTGGTTCAATGTTATGATATTAGAAAATATCAATGCTATCCAAATTATTTTTATTTAGTTGGAAGTTATTGGTATTATAATGACAAATTGATGGTGTTATCTTGAGATGTCGCCCAATTTGGAGTGACATCTAGATGTCATCATGTAATGGCATTTCTGTTATTAATTGTAATGTTATTTAAAGATGTCATTAAACCAAACAATTAATTTCTAAAGATAACATAACATAACATTGAGATAACATTGAACCAAACGCCCCTTTAGATTTCTTTTAATTTCACAGTTTGGTCCAATAGCTTTCACCATTTAGTAGTGTAGGTTTTTTTATTTTGACAAATTTTGTTATTAATATTTAACATAAAAAGTGTCGAGATATTGAAGATATCTACATAAAAGTATGAAGCTAATTCATATCAAAATTACTTTATATTTCTCTGTCCATCTCTCTATTTCTCTCTTTTTTTGTGATCAATGTTAGTGGCCTTGTTCTCTTTCTCCTCTCTTAAACGATAACTCTAGTGGCCTCTGCAATAACCTTGTAGTGAAGGGAAGAGCGAGAGAGACAGAGAGAGAGAGAGCAGCGGGAAGAAAGGAGAACAATTTTGTTTCAAAACCATCAAATTTTGAGCCGAATTAATTCAAAAAATTACGAGTTCGATGTAATCTTAGTTTTTAGTCCAACTCAAGTGCCATCTAGTGAGATTTGCCGTAACATGCCACGTAATTGAAACTAATAAATATTTGATTATCTTTCAGTTCATTTCTTTATTTGAATTAAGGTTTAACTCATAACCAACTTCATTTTAAATAGCATGTCATATAGTGAGATTTGAATGACACCTTCACCTCTTGTACAGTAGATATTTACATAGATTTCTTCTCTACACAAAAGTAATGAAGGGAAAAAAAAATCCTTAACCATAAAAATTATATAAAAATTATAATTTTCATATTATTTTTATGATTAATATGTAATATTAAAAATTTAAATATTAAATATATAAAATAATTAAATTTAAATGACATCTATATAATTACCCTTATTTACTGATAGGCATATCTAGTCATCAAATTTTCTTGTGTTATGTACAATTGATAATAATCTAAATTCTAGCCAAACCCCAAATTAAAGCTGAACCAACCAAATAGGTAAAGTTAGACTTGAGCTAATAAAAAAAGGACAATCTAAAATTTTGTGCATAAAACTGCTGACAAAAGAGACACACACAGGCTTGTTTGGAGGATATATTTGAGTAAAGAAAGAGAAAATATTTTATTTTATAAAATTGATGGAAAAAAAATTTATTTTAATATTGAGAGGTATGTTAGATGTGAAATAAAGTTGATTTTAAGGTTAAAATTTGTATTGAATGTGAAATAAAGTTGATTTTTAAGATTGAAATTTGTGTTGGACGTGAAATAAAATTATTAAAATTTATAATAAAATTAAAATATTATTGTTTTATTAATTGGCCCATTTTTAGGGCTTTGCCAAACAAGCCCACATGTAAGGTGAGAGACTCCTAAAAATTTCACCAGATGATTACAAGCACATTGTATTCAAAGACTTTGGGCCTTGTTTGCCTAGGAGTTTAAAATTAACCTGGTTTAATTTTAACCAGGCATATCACATCACACACAAAATTTAATATTAAAAATTAAATTTATTTCACATCCTACACATATTACTAAAATAATAACTAACTTATATCACATCCCACACATATTCCAACATAATAACTAACTTTATATCACATCCCTCACATATCTCAATATAATAACTAACTTTATTTCACATCATTCACAACTTTCAATAAAAAAATATCTCCATTCAAATTTAATTTTAACCTTCTTAAATTTAACCTTACAAACAAACACACCTTGATGTTCAGTCCAAATTGCAAGTGTAGTTAGCAAATGAGACTAAAACTTAACAATAAAATCGCTTCATAAACTCGATTTTTTGTTTTTGCTACTTAAATACAACTCCCCAAAAATGAAGTCGATTCAACCAGAAGTCAATTCGATACACACAGTATATTTAAGAGATCAAGAAATATAACTAATAAATCAACCAACACAGTTACACAAGGTTAACGGCCATAATAACGATAGCTAATGTGATTCGGTTAAAGTTGCAACTTACAAATGATATAATGATGATCAATTTGGCCATCTACTAGTGAGTTTCATACGAACTACTGATTATGAAGTTCAAAAGTTAGTAATAAAAAAAAAAAAAATGAAGTTCAAAAGTTAGTTTAATTGCTAAAACACAACCAATATATAGTAAAAGTAACGGACAATTCACCAGAAGCAGGTTCTAATGCAGTCATACGTGGGATCTGGCTCTCTGCGATCATGAACGCACCATATTGAAATGGAACCTCGACAACTGCTGTGGAATCGTGGAGATCACTGGTCCATATCTCTGCACCCACATTTATATAATCTATAAGAATATAAAATTATTCCAGGGCCATACCCTACAAACTTAAGTTTAGGCCAATTAGTACTAGAGAGTTAACATGGTATCTCAAAGTCAAACTCTTAAATTTAAATCTCAGTAGTCCCCATTTTTTTTATCTTATCCAAAATTCAATCCTCGAACCAGGCCTTAGAATTTCAAAAGCATAGTTCTCAATTGAAGTGGAATGGAGCTGCTTTGGATGTAGGCTTTTGAAGAGTTGTTGATTCATATGAAAAATGATCTAGAAAAAAATGATATGAAATATAAAATGGGAAATTTTGCGTGGGACAACCATGTGACTCAAGGGCACATGATAATAATGCTAGATAATAGCAAGAATAATAGATATATTGGGGATTATAATTAGGGTATCAGGTTGCAAAATAATATGGTTTATAATATCTTGGAGTACCACATCGGGTGATTTGGAACCACATAACAAGCTTGACTGATCATTTTTAATAATCAAATGTTGCAATTTGAATAGTTGTGAATTCGATCAAAACATCTTTGAATTTTTAGGACTTTATTTGAAGGAGGACATCTCATTATGCTTCTACCTCATCATTTAGTTTTGAATAGGTTAGACTAAAACAAATTATCAAATTTTAACTAATCAAATAAATAAAAAGCAAAGGTTTAATGTGAGCAAATTACCCTCAAAGCATGCCTATCAAATACCTAATGTTACTACTTTTACAATTTGCAAAAAGCTTCTACCTAAAAAAAAAATTTAGAACGAAAAAAAGTAAGTTTATCAATTAGTCAAATTCAAATTGAGTTGCCCCAACCCTGGTCAATGTCATCAGGGTCGAAACTAAAATCGGATCGGGTCAACAAGATCAACCCACATCCAATTCATGATCCAGGACAACAGGTTGTTAGGTCCAATTACAGGTCGACCTAGAACTTTTAACAAGCTCCCATTTAATCATTTCAGCTGATCATTATTCATAAGAAATGTGAGATTTTTTGTTACTTTTTTATTTCTATATGTAATAATAGACATATTAATTAATTCACTTTCTATCATTACAAACTAATCAACTTTAAGTAAAAATAAACATGGTAAAACTAAAAATATCAAAAATAAAATAAAATGAGTACACAAAAACCAATTTTAAATAAATAAAAATACCAAAAAACATCATTTGTTTATATCAAGGAAAACTATTTTAATATCTTAATTTTATACCTAATATAAAACATTGATAAATAATTTTAAATCAATATCATAAAAATTATGTATTTTAGATTCAATTCACAATCATGAAAAGACAGCATATGCAAACTAGTATTATAAAAAATAAATAAAATATGCTATCTCAAAGATGATTTTTCTTAGTCGGTAAACCTTAAACATCGACCAAAAAAACTTTATCTAAAATAATAAATCGCAAAAGCAAAAATCTTCTTTTTTCCAAATAACATTTTATTTCACACCTTAAAAACCATCAAACACACATGACAAGAAACAACTTGAAAATAATAAAAAAGATTAAAACAACAAAGTGAATTAAGATATGACACAATATAATCCTCACAACACTGGGGATTACAAATTGATTTTTAAGTTCAAACAAAATGTTAACGTAGAAATCTCGCAATAATGGTATGACAGGTATAGTCGTGTTAGAGCATCAAGCAAGTTAAAAAATAAAGAGAAGAAAAGAGGAAAAAGCTATGATTTACACTGTTAAGAGCGAAGTTCCAACACCAACAGGCCAAGCTACACGCACAAAAATAGATCCACTATGAACTATGGCCCTATGAGAGGTTTAAGTTTGAAATACATGCACAAGTCTATAAAAAAGGATGAAACAAAAATAGACTCAAATTGGATAAAAATAAAAGAATAAGCTACAGGAAGTAATTTCTTGGGACTTACTCAAGAGGAGAGGGGAGACCTGTAATTTCTCCCATTTTGTGTTGTCACTCGGCAGGAAGCACCAAAAGGGAGGTGTCACTGGTGTTGAGAGGATGTTGGTCATAACAGTGTCACCTTAAAGGATGCACATGTCTAGCCTACTCAGGGTGGTTGGCCCGAGCATCCACTAACCATGGAGATATCACCGGCTAAAGATGTAGTAAGCCCGAAAGGAATACTAATAAAAAGGGGCAAAAGAGACACACTCAGAGGCAGAGGGCTGGAAAGCATTTTTCGCTAACACGGTCGCTACGAGTGGTGCTTTGGATTGCGACGGCGAGGTCATCAATGCTATAAACGGCGGAGGGGATGTTGTTGCTACATCAAAAGGAGATAATAAGAGAGATAGAGATAAGGCTTCCTCCCTTCATAAAAGCGAGAGAGAGAGAGAGAGAGAGAGAGAGGGAGAGAGAGAGCCATCCCTTAATAATGTCTGTCAGAAACCTCCTTTGTTAAAGCTATCTAAGCAGATTCACAAGAAGATGGGAAAGGATCTCAAAGATAGGATCTCTTTTCTAGGCATGGTCATGGCAGAGACAAAGTGGGAGGAGTGGGCGGCAAAGTTAATGGGAGAAATTATGATTTAGTCCCTAAATTTCTGTAAGAGAAAATTATGTTAAAATACATCAAAGTAAAACACAATTTATCTGATCACATATATAAAATAGTGAAATATCACTAAAGTACGTTTTGACCGAAAATCAATTAAACTATATATTTACAGAGCCACTTTAAGTATAATAACTTTTCAAAGTAATTCATGAAATCACCTGACATGAATTGAAAATTCTAAAAATCTAACTAAAGGTCTAATTAGCATTTGACTAAGAAGGCAAAATATCAAGGCCAAAATGGCCATACATTTAAAAACGAATATATAATAAAAAATAATGTTTTATTTCATCCTACATAAATCCTAGTATACATCTTTTATATCACATCTTATACAATTCTCAAAATATCAATCAATATTATTTCACATTTTACACAATTTTTAACATAACTTACTTTATTTTCTTATTATAACTGTATTTCAAAAAACAAATCTCAAATAAAGGCATTTTCATGAAAGATGATGTGCAGTTACAAAGAAGAAAAGATATGGGATGCGGAAATATGAAGATAAAATTTCAAAATTGACAGGAATAGAGGCATTGATACCTGAACATTGTCATAAAGCTCAAACAATGGAACCGCAAGTAATTTCAAATTCTTTGGAACAGCAAAATATTCTCTCTCGGACAGGTGAACAAGGAAAAGTTTCTTACACTCCTGAAAAAAATATAATATATGTATAAATTCATTAAATAACTAAAGAAACCGTGAATGTTCAAATCACCTTAGGCTTTGTTATGTGTGGAGGACAATAAGGATACATTACTGTCTCAAAGTTTGGTCTCCACCAGATGGCAACACAGTCACCAACCTGCCAGAAGTAGAAATTAGAAATTTAGAACTAGAAAACATTTATGTAAAATACAACAAAAATAACAACCAAGCCTTAATTCTACTACATAGGTGGGCTACATGAATCCTTTATTTTCATTGTGCTCTATAAAATAAAAATAGCTAAAAAACATGTTAACCAAGAGAAAGGAACAAGAAATCCATGACTCTTATAAAACAATCAAGAAGACCACTGGCCACATAAACTTTGGCAACTTATCGTGAAAAACAAAAAAAGGAGTAATCTATCATGTAAAAAACTAGTTTAGGCTTTGTACCTTCAGACCCCAAAAACAGAATAAAAAAAAGAAAAGAGCTTCTGGATGAAAGGAAGCCATCACACTAATTACTCTGAAGTAGAATAAGTGCTAAAAAATCACTCGCAAATCAACTACAAATGCAGTTCTCAGAGGTTTTCCCCTCTCACAGCAACGAACGCAAAGGCAGACCAGTAAGTCTGACCAATCAATTGCTTTTACTTTAAGTAACCTTAATTGTCCTTCCTATCATATATTATGAACAAATCACAATTCAACATGTGCACTTCTCTGTACATATTGCCACTGGATCCCTCGCAGTTTCCTCCTCCAGGATTGATTGATCTTTCCACCAACTTTACCAAGGCTATCCAATTTAAATTCACTTTCTAATCCGCCTTTGATGAATAGCATAACATGTCAGATCCATTAGTTGAAATTATTTACCTCTCTATCATACAATGCACCATTCTTGTCCAAATTGTGAATAGCTATGAGAGAATAACTCCGGGATGATAGAACAACATCAGGAGTGAGGCTTTTCGATCTCCATATATAATTCGCATTCAAAACATCTTTAAAAATGTAAAATATGAGAAAAATTACCTGCCAATTTGGCTGAAAAGAGGGTGAGTTCACAGCAAGTTTGCTACACAGCTTTCTTTTTAAGCCCTCAATTTCTACAGTACAAAAATACTGAAAGTGAAATATTACTAATATCACAAAGTCACAGTTAAGGACTACAGAATGGAAATTTACCATTCTCGCCTGGTTTCAAACGTCCACCTGGAAGCTTACAGAATGTATTACCAATTTGTAGCAGTAATATGTGGGGATGATTGTGCTCCTGCACCTGCAAAGAATGAGCATAGATCCTTCCATGAAGCCTAAATTATATGAACAAGCAAACTCATGAGAAATGATGTTTGTAATTTACGCACAGCTAGGTTCAACTAATTATGCTGTTGAAAGAGCACTAAGCAATGCAAAGTTATAAATGGCTAAGGATGCTTGGAAATTGCATGAAACTTCATAATGATAATGCATAAAAGACTAGGTTGCATGGAGAACACACCATTCCCTTCAATCACGTCACCAATAGCATCACTGTTCAATCATTCCATTAGTGCATATATAAAAAAGGGGGAGAATAATCAAAAAACCGGGAAGAAAATGAGAAAAAATAAGAAAAAACTAGAAAGAATTTTATTCAATTATCCAAAGTCTCTAATTACAATGATGGGAGACAAATTGGCTATAAATAAGCCTCAATTAAACTAGAGAAATTTTAGGCTAATAATAATAAAAAATAAATTCTTATTAATTCATTACTAGTGAAATTAGTTTAAAATTTATTTAAATTTTAATTGTTTAAAATTTATTTAAATTTTAATTGTTTAAAATTTATTTAAATTTTAATTGTTTAAAATTTATTTAAATTTTAATTGTTTAAAATTTATTTAAATTTTAATTATTTAAAATTTAAATAAATTATCATTATCAACTAAAAGATAAAAATAAAATAAAAATTAGTCCTTCCACCTTTCTTTACACCTAAAATAAATACACTAATAGCCCTTTCCGCCATCATTTATTCTCTACACGATGGCTTTAGACATAAGTAAAGCATCTTTAAAATTGTTTCGATGAATTCTTTAAACATGGTCTACACTCACTTACTAACACACAACTACAACGAACTTAAATGAGCCAAAGGTCAGCAAAGAATATGGATAGCTAATAAAAGCTTCAAGGTTGAAGGGAAGATCCCATGCTTACTGCTGTCACTTGTCTTTACTGCTATCCTGAATGTTTCACTTCATCCCATCCTAGGGAACTGAGTAACCACAAGCCACACTGGCTTGGGTAGCTTATCTGCTTCTTATTGGGTTCTCTCACACCTTGGTTAGCTTAAAGTGAACTATGATAGCGCGACAAAGAAGGATGGACGAGCTGGAGCTGGTGTGATTTTAAGGGATCATCATGGAACAGTGCTCAAAACTGCAGGCCGAAAAATGATCACCTTTGTAGCTAAAGATACGAAGAAAACAGGAGCATGCGAGGCATTAAAGATAGAAAGTAAATGGAAAGACACGGCAGACGGATTGTGGATAGAGGTGGACTCCTCCTCTATTATTGCGGACCTCCTCCAGGCAGCCAATATACGGGTTATAGATGGCATCCTTTTGTTTTCTTTTAGAAGCTATAGGACTTTACATGTATACCGTGCTGTGAATAAGATAACCAATTATATAGCTTCCATTTTCTATGACAGTGATATTTTGTGGGGAAGGGAGTGCCCTCACCACACGATCTTAACGCGAGAATCGTAACTTTTGTACTTGATATATTACTTTACTTTTGATAATTTATAGGCCAACGCCGAATTTCAAAAAAAAAAATAGTAAATACATTTCAAAAAAAAATAAATTAGAAAATATCTATAACATGAGAAAGATAAACTGCATAAATTATTGAAACTTACCAGTAAAATAGCCTCAACACTCAGCCGCATACCTTCCTTCATATAACTAAAGCAAAGAAAGATACAAAAATCAAGTCAAGCAAAAATATACATTCATATTATATCTGAAACCATCATTTAACAAGACAAGTCAATCAGAAGCACCAAAAGCATATCACACTTAAATATTAGCACAATCTTTAAAAAAAAATTCTTAACAAAATGATCTTAAAAAAAATGATCTTCAAAAAAAAAATAAGACCTTCAAAAACAAAATAACAATCTGCAAGGGTCATACATATACCACTGGAAGCAATTAACAGTAAACCTAACGCACATGTCAAAGGTGTGATTGTTCCCCACAAATAGGAAGAAGTTTGCCATAATGATCATAACTAATGGAAAACATGATAAATTACGCTCCATTTTCTGTTGGGAACGATGCAGTGCTTTTTAATTCCTGTATTATTGGCCTAAGAACATAGGATTTAATAGTTGAGAGAAAATGCCCCTCAACTCCATTGCTACCAAATCCCCCAGCTCACAGAGTGTGGAGAAACAGATACTAGAACTTCACTATCTAGTGCATATTTCAGCCCTCTAAATTTTCAAATTTTAATCCAGATTTCAGACCAGAAGATGCCAAGTGATTCAGCATCTAAAGGAAACTGTATCAAAAGGAACATGAAACACTGAAAAGACCACTAAAAAAATAATTTGCAGAATTAGAATTACAAGCTTACTAAGGTGATGTGCTCATAAAAACATTGACAGCAAAGCATTTTGTTTAACAGTGCTTATAAGCATAAAAAGGGTCAGGAAAAAAAATACTGGCCAGGCCATGAACTCTATTGATTGGCACACAAGCAGATCCCAGTGTTTCAATTAGAATTAAAAATACATAGATGAAATTACTTTTAAGTATGTAAAGGGAAAAGCAAAGGATTGCGAGTGAACCAAAGCACCAAAACACTAGATCAACGAACAACTCTCGACCATTAGGGCAGAGTAGATGGAGAGAAAAATGGGCAAAGAATCGATATGAACAGCCAATTAGCTCAGCAATATTACCTTTGACTTCCTAAAGTTAAAAATAAAGATCATGAAATTAATTTGATGACAAGATTTAGCAAGTGGTAATCAACAAGTTATGAGGGACTTTATATCCAACTAGAAAAATAAAAAAAACTTTTCTGCACCCACCATTGCCCCGTAAAAGACCATAACCAAAGAGGTACAATTTGTTAAAACTGTGTAGCTGCTAAAGTGGATACAAGCGAAACAGTGAAATAAAAAAAAATGGAGGATGAAAATTTTCTCCCTCATCCCATCAATCTCTTTCTTTCCCTCTCCTATTCTCCAAATGGACCACACCAACACCCTTCCTTACTCTTTCTTCATTTCCCACTCTCAAATCTTATATGATTTAGCATTTCAATTTTGTGTGCATCATTACCGCTTGTGCATAATGGAGGCTTTCACAGCATAGGGGAGGTTTTCACAGCACATGGGCCACTTCTTAGATGTCTGTCATCACCCTTTCTCTAAGTTCTCACCATCAACAATCTCGACCACCACAAGAAGACCAACAAGCTATAAACAAAATTCTATAGACTCAAATTTACATACATGTCAATATGTCATGATTAAGTTATCAATCATTTAAGCTTAACTTGAACCAAACCCATTTATTAAACGAGTCAGGCATTAAGACTCGTTCTCAAATATGCCTGACTCGTTCTCAAACTATTTAATAAACAAGTTGGATAAACAGGTTGCTCGACACAACCCACCAATTTATTAATTTTTTAGATATCCAAATTTAATAAATTCAATGTTTTTTAATCTAAATCAATATAATCATAAAATTAATTAAGAGCATTGAAAATACAACTAAATTATGTAATACACATATAAAAATTAATATTAAAATTAATACTAAAAGTAAATAATATGTACTAATTTTAATAAACAGATCATAAGTAGATTATAATGGGGTCGACCCACTAACCCGTACTCGAGTTCTCTTAGAAATTCAGGTTAACCAATTTATGGCTCAAACCCATATAAACTTAGCCCATACCTAGTGAAGGTAGGTTGGTTTCGGGCCAGGTTTGCAGGTCTAGGGGGCTAAATGAAGAGTTTTAATGGTTATAAAACTATACTAATAAAATTCAGTATCAAGCCTACATTTGACATAACTTTTTGAGGAGAAAAGCACTTTTTAAATAGCAAGAAGCTAAAAACTACATTTGGTAAAACATCTATAAAAGAAATTTCAATTTTTAAAAAACTAAAAAACAACTGTGATAGAAAGATGAACAAAAAACCTTTTTGGGACAACTTTTCAGAAAGTTGCTTCAAATAATTTAAGACATTTACTATCACATATTTAATATAATACACTGTAATATCTCAATATAATAGCAATTAATAATTATATAATTAAAAACAGTTATAATTGCTTGTATATAATTAAAATATTAGAATTATAATTATTATATATAACTACAAATAAAAAGATGAACAAAAAAATCTTTTTGAGACAACTGCTTTTCAAAAGGTTACTTTAAATAACTTAAGACAAATTTACCATTACATATTTGATATAATCAAATTTACAAAAGAATATATATAATAAAATACACCAACAAAATTCATATTATTTATCAATAGTATATACAATTAAAATAATCATATATATTTAATTTGGTCAAGATCATCAATTGACAATAAATCAAAGCAGTCTGCCAAACAACTTTGCTTTTGATAGAAGATTTTAACAGTGGATTACTAAACAAAAAAAGTAACTTTATATGATAACACTTTCTTATACAATCATACAGCACATTGTTTTTTATTTAGAACAACGTCAAACAGAGCCTAAATAGTGAAAAGAAGCAGCAATTTGAGCACTTATAAAATTAGTTCAGCAATAAACACTATAAGCAATGGAAATATGAAGAATTATCACATTTTAGATGTGATAAAACAATGCATAGCAGGTTTACAGCATTTTGAAAGTAAATTCAGCAACGTACACAGGAGGGAAGCAAGGTATCTCGTTCTGAAAAGGATAACAAGAAATAGCAAAATCTAATAAAGATATCCTTCAAAAGATCTGAAGGAGATCAAGATATTACTAAGACCAAGACCTGCTTAAGTAGAAATTCATTACATCACAACTTCATGAAATAGCTTAGAAGCATTAGTACAACTCAAGGTCAAAGCAAGAACAAGAAATTCCAAGAGTTACAACCCCAAAAATAGTGAGAATAAAAGGAAGAAACTAAGTAAAAAGGTAATGGGGCTCAAACAGCGATCATTCCATTAATCGGCTTCAAACCCATAGGTGACATCGAGTAGATCCCATCCGTCGAGCACCCTCCTAATTCAAATCCCCTCCAATATGCTATGGCAAGCTTCTCCAAGCTAGAGTTTCTTCAAAATCTACATCAGCCATCCCCACTGTTGCAAGTCCCCCGCCCCCTAAAATGAGTTCCAAGCTGCATCAACCTTACATTTGATCCAACGACAAATAGGAACTCAAGCTACTTTAATAATATTTCAAATGTTTCTTGGCTCGATCAAGGAATAAGTGCTGGTCCATTAAGCTTTATAATGAAATAGAAAAGTTGCAGCCCACTTATTGGTTTTGCATCAAAAGAATTCATTCTAAAGCATTTGATAGCAGTCTGAGTGGACCATTGAAATGATAGCCTCCTAAATAAATATTTCCTTTCTTTATTTTTTATTTTTTTGAATGAATAAATGCTGCTATCCCCGGTTGGAATCGTTTAACTGGCTTAACACACTGAAAATTGTTGGCTGAAACCAATTGGCATGGCTCACTCGGAGCTAAATACAAGCTGGTTCGATCTGTTTAGAGTGAGTTTGTTCAAAATGTATCACTTGCTAATACATATGTACTACTCCTATCCTCTCCCCTTAATACATGTAATTGAATACAAGTTAATCACTCAAATACATGTACCCTTGCCTACAACATCCACTTGAAGAAAATAAAACTATAATAAAAGGTTAAAATAAGTGACCAAACAGCTAAAATAAAATTTTCACTGGATTACTGGATTATCCAAGTGGCATGTTAGATATGCTCAACTATGTTGCATCAGGTCAATGATGGTCTCAATGCTACTGCATCAAACAGCTCCTTTGCAAATTCTTCATAAAAATGCTTGCATCCTCGGCTATGTTTTAACTTTCTAGCACCACCACTTGCTCTGGATCAGCTCCACCCTCAAAGGAATTTTTGTAGAGCATAATCATACGTATTTTAGTCGATTCCATATCCACACAGAACCTGTCATGATCATCACACACACATAAAGCCTCAATTCGCTTAGCCAAATCATTATCAAAAAAGTTAAGAATTTTCACTCAATCCAAGTCATTGCCTATAAGGATATCCTCCACTTTCAAAACATAATCCATGACATTCATATTAAGGATGGTAGGCCATTTATTCAACGGTATGTTTGAGAATCACAGATCTTTTAATAGAGATATAAACTATCATCATAAACCTGACATATATATTGTTAGACACTATATTTCTACTAAGACATATCAATTTCCATATCCAAGTGATAGCTACCATCATGAACTCACTATACCATACTGTTAGACACTATATTTCTACTAAGGCATATCAATATCCATATCCAAAAATCACATTTGCAAACTTCAAAAGCATGAGATCCAGCACCATACTTAACTTTAAAGCTTTCCTTCCAAATACACTATGTGCTGTCAAGATACTAGGCTGCGTGCTTGGCCATTAGAAATTGTCTCCACATTCTGAAGTTGTGAATTGCCCACTCCATCCTTCTCTTTTGGCTTGCACACTTCTTCCCACTTGACATGGTAAATCGATGTCGTTGTAGTGTCCCAACTCCAAAAACAAAATACCAAATCATCCATTCCAAGGCATCCAAGACGTTAAACGACACATAAGTGTGAGATAAAGTATGGACTAATATGGATGTTAGTTGTAATAATGGATAAGAAATTTGAATTCTTTAATTTATATTTAGTCAAGGTATACCTAAGTAGCACCATTCCTTCCCCTCTTGCAATCTAAAAACTCATTTAATAAACATTTTCCTATTCATCAAGGTGATTTTCCAAAATATGACAAGAGGACTTGTCATAGTTGACCTTCTGCCCAAAAAAGAAATCATTTAATAACCATTTTCCTATTCATCAAAGGATTATGCTTTTGGTGTGAAAACGTTAACACATGGACATAAGTATTTAAAAAAGTAGCTGAAAACGCATGCGGAGGAAGAATTGGAGGAAGAAGAGGTTGAACACGTAGTGGAATAAAATTATAAATGGAAGAGAGGAATGGAGTAAGGAGTTTGATGAAACTTATAGCACACTTGTCATTAAATGCAATTACAGAGATCCCTCCCTTTAATACTATGGCAACTGGTGGTCATTTGAGAAGAAAGAATATTTATGTTGATTAAGGTAGGACCCATAATTTCATAAGATAATGAAGTGCTTAAGGGATCAATTATGCAATGTGAACTAGTAACCATTCAGCATGTGAAAATAACAAATAATGCGACCATAAGCACAAATCATATAGTGAAGGGTCTTAGTTGAAACTTGAAAGATATTGGGAGTGGAAATCATAGCTGATGCAATGAAGTTGTGGAACCGCAGATTTGTTGGTTCATCACATTCATGAATTGTACAGTGGTTCTCCACCCTACAACATATCCAAAGGGACTTCTAACAACTCGCAATGGAATTCTAGTATAATGACAGCAAGTCTTAGAGAGAGTAGAAGGAAGTTTATCAGCTTGCTGGAAGGAAGGAGAATCAAGCCACCAATGCATAATTCATCTTTGCTAGTGACACCAAAACTTCGTGCCTTTAGATGAATCTGAGAAATACACGAAGATGTCACCAATAAGTGATTCTGTAGCTTTTGGTTAGATGGACTCATTCACAGGAAGATGCCACCTACAAAGATAAAGACAAACTACAAGCTTAGAGGAAGGTCGTTGGATAGGATCCTTAGAAGCAAGGATCATCATAAGGGGGAAGAAGTTAATACATGTAAAATGGCATGGCGGGCTTTTTTTTAAACCAAATAGTAGTCGGGCAATCAACCAGTAAGCATTCTGCCTCGAATGAATGATCGATTGATATCCATCATTGTGCCTCAACCGAATATTCAATCGATATCAGATGTCTACAGGGATTTTACTATTACCTCTCTAAAATGGAAATACCTACATTATCATTTTCCCTGAATTCCCCATCTCTTCCCATGCCCATTTCTTTTCTTAATTGTTAACTTGTGATTTCGATAACCTAGGGTATAGTAAACCCATTACTAAGTTACTCCAGTTAGGGTAGGAGATTGAACCCAAAATTGCATTTGGTTGCTAACTGGTCATAGTTCGGGATCTTGTTTGGTTGTTTGATAACTTAACCCGGGGTAAGAGTAAGCAATCAGTTCTTCACGAGATTTAGCCCAGGGGAGGTTGGGGTAATGTTAAGCGAGATTAGCAGGGTTAGGATGGCCGAAGCAGAGTGAGTACTCCTGGTTAACTACATATGCTTTTAAAGCATTTGGTGGGTTAGCCTAGGTTAGCTCAAGTTTCCCCATGTTTACCCCTAAACCAAACAGCCCCAGGATCTCTGAGGTCTATTCACCCAGACGTCAATATTCTAGGCAAGTTCTGTTCTTGGACAACTCCTTCCCACGACGGAATCCCCTTGCTGAGCAATTCAACCCGAGCAATGTATCACAGGGTTTGTCTTCTGGTGTTTTCTTTTACTTGTTCATTATACGAAAAAGCAGGCGAAGAAGGGGCGATAAGAAAACAATTTACATGGAATTGCGCAAGGTAGGGTTTCGTGATAGGACTACTTACTTGACCTTCATGCGAGCAAGGCGATCGGCAACAGAGGTGTCCTTCTCCATCTTCGGCTCCTTCGTCCCGAAAGTGTAATTTGAGAGGGGATACGTGTTAACTACCGGCGTCATCATCTTTACCGTCGCTTGCACAGTTCGCCTCCGGCACGGCTCACCGGCTATCGACGGCCGGAACGAGGAGACTGGCAGCTAGGGCGCAACTTTCTGAAGAGTAGGGAAGTATATTTGAGAAATGTCTCATTTTATTTCTTTATATTTATTAAAATGTTTTTTAATGAGTGAAATTAACTGGCCGAATTATTTTTTACATTAATAATACTGGAGTATATTTCGATTATATTTTTAAATTTTTTAGATAATTTTTTTTTTAATATTATAATATAAATTTAAATTATTTTATATTATTAATGTAAAATAATTAAAAATATATAATACAAAATAAACATAAAATATTCATAAAAATATTTTTGAAACAACTTGGGATTGTTTATTACAACCAAATGATTTAACCCTCAAAAGATAGCCTTTTTATTTTTTTGATTTTTATTATTTTTGACTAATATACAAATATAGTAATATCTCAGATATCTAAAATTAATTTATATAGCTAAATTCTCTTAATTTTCTAAATTATTATATACTAAATTAATTTAAAAGAGATCTTCTGCTTATAAACGTTTTTATATAATATTAATTAAAAAAAATGAAAATTAATCACAAGTGCTTGTATTTTATTAAAAAAATAATTAATATTTGAATGATTAATTGAAAATTAAGAGAAAGGCTCAAATCAACCCAAGATTCCCACCTGCTCTACTGCCAACTTATAAACACGCTCCACCTCCACCTTAACTAAAATATTCGAAATTTAAAACTCGCTCAAAGCTCGTTCAAATTTTATTCGATTCAAATTCAATTTAATTTTCTTATGACTTTAAATTAATTTGCTCAAAATAAAATATAATTAACTCATAATAAATTTAAGCGTAAATTGCAAGTAAGTTCTTGTTGTTTGATCATATGTGCAAGTAGGTTCAATTTTTTGAAAATTGTTCAAATAGGTTCATTAGTTTTAGATAATGTGCAACTAGGTCTAAAATTTGAATTTGACAGTAAAAAAAGTATGAAATAATATTTTTACCCTTGATTTTCTCTCTTCCCCCCAAGTTCCCTCCTTTCTCGAACGTGGGAGCTCCTCCACCCCCTCCTCATCGACATTGCGGTCTCCTACGGCCTCTTCAGTCGCTGGAACACTGACGCTGATCTCGACAAGGACGTCACTTGGAAGTTTGATTCGTCACAAAGCTATGTCTCCAGAATCCTCCAGGTGTCGTCGATGTTTGAGGATGATGCAGATGGTGGATCTGGCGAGGAGAGTAAAGTGGAGACATGGAGTTCTCAGTATCAGCGTGCAGATCCGATGGTTGTTATCACCAATGGTGGGAGTAGCGCCGTCGATTCCAGCGGCACCGAAGCCCTTCTTTTGCCCCTGCGAAGCTTGAAGAAGTCTCGATCTCAGAATTCGGAGACTAACGAGGGCGTTGTACTCTCGTCCACCATTCCATGAAGATCGAGGTCTGGGAGGATGAAACTCAAGCATAAAGGATCCGCCACTAATGCGGACGAGGTAGCTTTTAGAACTTCATCTTTAGTGCCGCCTTCTCCACGGAGAGAGAAGAGAGAGAAAATTAAAGGTAAAAATATTATTTCATATATTATTTTACTGTCAAATCTAAATTTTGGACCTAATTGCACATTACCTAAAATTAATGAACCAATTTGAGCAATTTTTAAAAAGTTAGACTTATTTGTATATGATCAAATAACAAGGAACTATTTATAATTTATTTTAAATTTAATATTTATATAATAATGTATATGCAGACTTTTTAGATGTATATTAATATATTTTATTTATAAAAATATTATATATTTATATATGATATTAATGAAAAAGTATATTTAAATTTAAATAAAAATCATATAAAGTATGTAGTACGTATAAAATAAATATTTAAATAAACTCAATTTAACTCAAAAAATTAACTTAAATTGAAAACTCGGAAGTTCGCTACGGCAAACTCGGTAAAAACTCGACTCGTTCTCAGCGCTACGCCCACCGCCGTCGCTAGCTCATATCTCTACTGCGCACTTCGACTTGCTATGTTCCATCTGATTCTGTGAAATCGGCTCTGGCAGAAGTCATTTAAGGGAGGCAACCCATCGACATGGAAGGGCTCACAGCCTGCGGCCTCAATCCTGGCTTTTCCCAACGCATGCTCTCCAGTTCGAGGAGGAGGTGGCCTTTTTCTCGCCGCAGGCATGGCCCTTTCCTGGTGGTTTCTGCCCTTGGCGACCAGGAGCTAGATAAATGGGAACAGATGGAGCTCAAGTTCGGGAGGCTTATAGGCGAAGATCCCAAACTAACGCTCGCCAAGGTGTGGATAAGCTATTCGTGTTGCTTCGTTTTGTTTTCTTGTTTGGGATGAATTTGTGAGCAACGATTATTTGCAATTTTGATGACAAAAGTGTTTCCTTGGAACCGATGAATTAGATCTCCCACTATGGGGGATCGCTGCCCCCAATGTGCCGCAACCCTATTTAAGCTGCGAAGGTGAAAAATAATGGAAAATATAAAAGATAGAGAAGAAGTGGAAAAGAGAACGAAAGGAAAGAAAATGAACGTAAGATGTTTTTACATGCAAACTCTCCCCAGTTTGGAAAACCATGCCACCCTTAACGTGGGCAACTTGAAAGATTCTCTACTATTATCCAACATTGAGCTGGACATAAAGAAGGCGAGACACCACCCTTTTCGCAATGCATCGCACCACTGTTTTATACCGCAAAGACGAAATGATGGAAAGTAGAGAATATAGAGAAGAAGAGGAAGAGCGAAGGAAATAAAATAAAAACATAAGACGGTTTTACATGGAAACCATCCCCAGTTAGGGAAAGCCATGCCGCTCTTGATGTAGGCGACTTGAAAGTTTCCATTATTATCAACTCTAAGCTGGGCATACAGAAGGTGCGTAGAAAGACACAATATTTTGGCCGCTTGTTACATTTTAAAGAAAGACATAGGATGGAAAAGATTACATGAAGGTTCTTTATGGATTGCTTTATTCTTCTGAAGGAGATTTTTTCAAAACTTGGGGTAGAAGCTATGATGAAGCTTTGGTTTTGGGACATGAAATCCTCTTCTCTGGTGACAATGTGAGATCTTGATAATCAGGAATTTTCTCCTTGGCTCTCTTGAGAAGTCCCGAGAGTCTATGGATTGCTCTCCTAGTTCTCGTGAGAATATCAACTAAGAAATAAGGTCATTGCCTAAAGTTTTGAAGCACATCCCTCCTTTTTAGTGAGAAATATTTGTAAGAGTTTCTGCCTCGACATGATAAATGGATTTGTCCTTTGAATATTTGAGATATTCTGATGACGATGTGTCACGAATCTAGTGTTTGCTTGGGTGACAATATTAAATGTTGAATGTACATAAAGCTGGCAATTGTACCTTAAAAAGCTAATGATGAGTTGCGGAACCACTGGTTGCTATAATTAAATCTTTTAATTATACCTGGGCCTTGCGAATAAAGGTGGGTAAGCTAGGTTTGCAGTATGAGAGTCTAGGAACTACGGTTGGAGCGATGAGGAATTTCACAGTGGACCTATGAGACTTCTTCGTCTTGGTTCTTAAGGTGATTTTACGAGACACCTTTAATTGGGTTCTTATAAGAAGTCACAATATAACACATTAGCCTACCTTAGGTCATTTTTCTACCTTGTGCTATGGTTACGTGGTAGGTTATCCTAGAGTCTCCTAGTAGGCTTATACGGTAATCACAACTAAAGCTTCTAGGGTGGCTGTGAGATGTTATATATTTTTCATGTTGTTCTCATTTATATATTCTGGTGTGACATACCTTCCTAACTTGTGGGGTCATGAGGTAGATATAATTTCTCATGAGATAGATTATTGTCTTGTATGGTTATGAGATATATGTGAGAGATGACAAGTGATGTATTATTATTTGAGGTCTCTTCTTACCTTATGAGGAGGACATTGGGTAAGTCTTCTTCTTTACGAGGTTGGCCATCTCTCTTGCTAGATAAGTATGATATGTATGGTGGTCTTCCTTTGTATCTTGAGGGATGATTGTTGTTTTTCCATGAAGGCGGCCCAGATAGAGGCAACAATTTTAGTTTTAACATGCATTGACTTGAGGAAAAGAAGAGCTGAGTTACATCATATTATCTAATTTAAACATTGTGCATACATACATATTACAAATACTAAAATCTGTTGAATGTATTACTTGTTTATCTAAAACTTAAATGCCATTCATATATGATATTAATGACCAACATACAAAAATGTATATTGTGGAAGGCTAATTTGTATGCATACATGGAGTCTAGTCAATTTGAATTGGCAAGGTGACTCCAAGTCACAAGAAATTCGAGTTCATCGTGATTCAATTGGAACTTGAGTGAGTTTTAGCTTTGATCATAGCTGCCAACTATATAGAAGTCGTTTGTTCTGTGAAAGACATATATGAAATGGGATATATTATGGCCTTTCACAAGGTATTTTAGATTTGTTTATTCTAAACACTATACAGTTCTTTAGAGGTGCGTTTGGGATAGACTTCAAAGGTATTGCCTATGTAAAGATGGGCATCAAACTAGTTTAGGTTCTCAGGAGATAGACAGAATGTGATATTCGCATAGAAAAGGGCATCAAATGAGTTCACTTTATTTTCGATCTTGCTTTATCTTTATGTATCCCTATATATATCTTGTATATTTTCTTTTATATGCTTGTGTCTCTTATTTTGTCTTTTGTATCTGCTCCTAAATCAGATTTGGTATTAGAGCTCCCTTTAAGCTCTATATCTCTCTTTCTCTATATATAGTATATTTCCTTTCATATGCTTGTGTCTCTTCTTTGTGTCATTTATATTCGTGCCTAAATTAGTTTGTTCGAAAGAACCTTTTCTTTGATCAGGGCCATGTTGAATAATCTTCAATGTAATCAATTATGAAGAAAGGTGATGAGTTTATTTTAGAGAAATGAAGCATGGTAGAGCAAATCAAAGGATTAAGAAGTTCTTCTGGAAAAATAATCAATCTATTAAAAAGAATGAAATCCACAGGATGTCACATTCAAGCTGTAAGATAGATTAGTAGAAATTATTAATGTCCAGTTCGCTTCATTAGTGTGGTTGGCCTTTAATTAGAAAGGAAATTCTACATCTTGTTCAATTTGAATGGTTGACGATATATTTGGAAAATAAAGCTCATTCGACTCTCTTTCATTGCCTTAAAAGAATATATATTCTATCATCAGTCCCTTTATTGAAATGGATTTTTTAAGAGCTGTTATTATACTCCATATTTTTTCTTCGCATGAATAACAATAAATTTTGCCAAGTATTAAGAAATGAAATAGTGGCCTTGTCTCCACAATATCAAAAATCACTTTCTATGCCATATTTTGGGTTAGCTATGAATGCCTAATGTCTTTCCAATGTAAAATTCATCAATGATTTACTTTGCTATATTTATCTTGTCACATGCTATGTCCTTTTACATGCTTTTCACATGACAAAGTTTGTAATTTCTTAATGTTAAGATGAAGGAATTAGAACGTTAAAGAGTATGTCTTACTTTAATTTAATTGTAAATTGTTAAATGTATTATATAATATACTTTTTGATACCCTATCACTGTAATAACTTATTTGATACTTCGCCTGAAGCACTGTTAAGGAGCCATAGAACTTATTTTGTTGCTTTCGCCCCTATCTTTCTTGATGTTCATGTGTTTTCCTTTTAGTGTTGTAATTTAGTCTCTTAGTCGACAAGTTAATATATTTTTTCTCGATAACATGTTTTGAACATTTTAAATTTCTATCATATACCAAATCCAATTGTTTATTTGCTTGTATAAGTCATATTCCTCATATACATCTACTTTGAAGACCTTAGATGTGATTTCAATACTTTTGAACTTCTATTAATTACTTTAGTTGAATCGAATGTGGCAACTAATGCCTTGCAGTTGTAATGATACTTATACATGATTCAAAATCCTACTCGTATGTTTGTGACTGTAAGGTCATTCTCTTAATATCTACAGCATCTAGATTCTCTAGACTTCTAACTTAAATTTTCTGATGTTATTGCTGGTAATAGACTTTAATTAAATGATTTATTTACTATTGACTAATTGTGTTGTAAGAGGCTGTTAATGTTGTTTTGGTGGTTTGCAGATAATGGCAAGAAGGGATGACCCTGATGTCTCTTATCTCGATGTTGAAAAATCTTTTAGGAAGACCAAAGGCAAATCTGGTGATACTATACTAAACATCACAGCTGATTTGACTATTAAACAAGAATTTTATGCTTCACAAAGTCAGAAGGCCCAAAATTTACCACGTCAGAGGAAGCCAAGTATATTGCATCCTTTCACGAACAGTGTCACAAAATCAAAGGAAGATGAAAACATTGTTTCTCTAGAGGCACCACAAGACCAACCAAGAGGATATATTGACAAGAAAAATGTGAATTTTAACATACCTTTGCGAAAGCCTTTCAATTTGTATAATGATGACTTTGAAAAGAATGACTCAAAACTGAAAATCAAGCCTAATATGTACTTGAAAATGAGAAAAGATTCTACTGAAAGTTCAAGTAAAGTTACTCTTCTAAAGAAACCTGAAGAGACAAAGATGCCATCAGATTCTATTGAAGAGAAAATTGTTTGTGAAAACTCACCTGATATGAGTTCCCCGAGTTTGACAGTTTTGGATAATCCAGATACCTCTAACAGTGGATACTCTATAGATGCTAATCATCAGGATACCTTTGAGAGATTTGAAAGTTGTGCTATGATACCAATAAAGGATGACAATACCGGTACTTCAGATTATAATCTTGATTTGAATCGCGGGTCATTGGAGTTGGATCATAGCTTGTCCATAGGTAAGTAGTGATGTTTCTGTGGAAACTTTAGCTATGACACATTTTGGAAGTTTCACATTTCCACTCATTTGTCAAGGCTTACGGCCGCTTATGCAAAATGGTGTTCAAAGACCTGATGCTGACTATTCCAGCACATCAGCGCATGAGAATTCAGTCAGTTGTAAAAGTGATGTCTCCACAAATTCTGCATTACTTCAAAAGCCTTATAGGTACTACCATTCAACTTATTTTATTTTTCCTGTGAATTTCTAAAATTCAAATTTGCCAATCCATTTTATGAAAGAAAGCATCATGGTCATTTTTTTGTATTTTCTTTAAAGAAGTATAATTTTGATTTGCTGATAGTCAGGGTTTTGAGATCTGAACTTTTTGAAGGACCAGGCTTGATTTGGTTAGTGTTTTAAGAACTAAAATGCTTATATTGTGCAGGTCCTTTTTAAGATAACTAGCATTGTACCCTGTGCAATAATTGCATGGAATTTTTTATTCATAAATTTGTTAAAAATAAATAAAAGTAATATTATTAAATTAAAATTGATAAATGATAGATGTATGATGTATGATATTTTTCATAGTTTCAAATATTTAATATTTTTGTAGATTTTAAGAAATTGAAGAATATAATAATTAATCTTATAATCTTACATTAAAATACATATTAACATATGCAAAGAATATACATTAAATGTAGTTAAGAATGCTCAAAAGCAGTGATTATGGAAAGACAATAACTTAATCTTACTTCGAATCTATTTTATATCATGTTATTTAATTAACTTATTATAATTATAGATTCACAGTTTATTTACTCTGCCATGTACTTGTTTGTTATTTTTATATATATTAAATACTACATATATATGATTCGTTATATTCAGAGTATGTAACTTGTTATGTTACTTATGTATACTTGAGATATAATAGATCAAAATGCATAGCTAGGCTATTACATATAATATATTAGAGCTAGGTTGGGTTCGTAAATCACTTTGATTTAGAAAAACATAAGTAATTCTTATTTAGTTAAATAAGTAATTAATATTCTTACATATACACCTTTAAATAAAAATTTTATATTGCAATAATTGACAATAAATAGTAATTATGTAATTAAGTTTTATAAATATATTATATATATTTAACGCAATCACTTATGAAATTATATACCTTATTCAAAAGATTTTTCCTTTCAATTATGATATATTTATAAAATTTATTAAAAATTTTCTTATCAATTTTACTTTTTAATATTAGTATTTTCTCATTGTAAAAATTTCAAGCATCTAAATTATTTTTTGCTATATTTTTTAATTTTTAACAATAATTATTTAAAAATTTTATTATAATTTTTAAAATTTTATAGTATTGTCAATTTTGTTCGAAACTCAAAGTTCACTCTTATTTACTTGATTTAAGATTGATTTCATTATTTTTAGAGACTCGGGACAACTAGCTCGAAATTAAGTTGAATAATTGTGCATACTTAAATTTTTAAAAAATACATTTATAATATTTTATGTATACGAATAAGTCACTATAGATAATATAGAGTTTATTAAAAAGTAGATAATATAAAGAGAATAAAATACTAATACATACATAATTACATATATATTTATTTTTATATTTATATATTTTTATATAAGTAAAATATAATTGTAATATTAAATAATTAATATTTTAATTAAAATGTATATAATTAGTTAGATTTAATCATTTAATTTAAAATCAAGTTGAAATAAAAATATTTTAATTTATTCAAATTAAGCTAAACTCAATCCAAAATTTTATTTATAATTAGTCGTAAATATCGACTAAACTTATGTTTTGTTTTTAAATAAGAATTTTATATATTTTGTGTCGTATTTGAAAATTCTAGAAAAGAAATTAAAATATTATTATATTTGATGAAATTTTTTTTAAAAAAGTTAAAATGCTATTTTTATTAAATAACAAGAATCAAGATTTTAATCATTGAAATTGCTTTAGAGAAATTGTATGTTTATATATTTATATGAATATTTATACAAATTTTAAAAATTTTGCTTAGGTGTCATAAAGTTTAGCTTCGGTGATATGATGGGTAGATTGATTTGATTTGTTAAAACTTAAAAAAAGTATGAGCATTTTGGGAACTTCAAAGTTTCAGCACATGCACCAACTTTAATATAATAGTATAGATGGTCAAGCCTTGACATACTTCCATGTATTAGATCTTGTTAACTTGCAGGGGAATTACAATAAAAAAAAACTGACAGGAAAATTAAGAGAATTTTATATTCTTTAGATTTTAATTTGAAGGGAAAGTGTTGTAAGGTAGCCATCTGTCTAGCTATGCCATATTTGAGTGATCTTTGTGCAGTGAACAAAATACTCAAAACTTGAAGCTCACTCAAAACTCGCTCTTATTTTACTCAGTTCGAACTGGACAAAAATTTCTTATGGCTCGAAGTCAACTCACTTGAAATAAAATTGATTCAACTCATAATTGACTTGATATCTGTATAATGATATGTATGCAGGCTTTTTAGATATATATATATATATATTAATATATTTTATGTATATTAATATATTATATATTGAAGAGATTTATATATAAGTACATACATAATATATTTAATTTAAATAAAAAACATATATAATATATTATGTACAAAATGAATGTATAAATCAAAAAACCTAAGCTCACTTTAATTCAAAAATTGACTAAAAATCAAATAGATTTTAATAAACTTGAATTAAACTCGATTCGAACTCAAAATCTTTGAGTTTGAGTTAAGACTAACTTTCTTAAACTTAACTCGTTATCAATTTTATCAGTTGTGTGGCAAAGCTTCATATGATTACAGTGTTTGAGATGCAAAAACTTAGATGAATGAACGGTCATGCTAGAGGGGATTGCATTAAAAGTGGATGTATCATTGTGTGTGGGCATGATACTTACAGAAAATAAGACAAGAGTATTGATATTTAAGATGGATCGTCATCCTATAATGGTCTTGTATGTTATGGGTAGATCCAAATCATGACCGTAATAGAGAAAGGGAAAGATAAAAGTGACTTAGGTTATGGTCATTATGCTTTACGTTGACTCGTTTACACTCAAAGATAGTGCTTCTTTAAGCACAACTGAATGGAGAAGAGAATCCATGTACCCTATCCCAACTAGTTTGCAAATTAAGCTTTGTTATTATTTTTGTTTACAGTAAATTATCATAACTATTTGTTACGTAGCTTTTCAAGGTTGCTATGTGTTTTGAGAAAATATTATTGATATTCTTGAGAATATAATTCATGTTGAGCTCAATAAAGGTCATGGACTGGTTTAAAAAAATTAGGTATTGATTGTCATATGTTTCTTTTCATGCTTTATATATTGTTTGAGAACCAGCACGCATTGCATAACTTTGTTCATTAATTGAGATTTTAAGCTGAAACATGCATTCCTATAATTGTTTCTAGAGTTTGTAGTTTCCCTTGAAGTTGTGCTAATAAAAATAATAGCTTTTCACTAAATTCTATGATATTTTTTTTTAATTAAAACAAAATTATTACAGGTTGGAACCTTCTAGAGTAGAAGTTCACACAGATAGATCAGAGGCTGCTAGTTCTGATAACGAATTCTATAATTACTCTGCTGACATTAGCAGGTTTCAATTTGCTGAAACTGAGGTAAAGTTGTATGGACTTAATTTTCTTGTTCTCAATTTGTTTTTGAAAAGATATAATCATTTATAAAAAAGAGCTATCTTCTATATTATATATATTTATTGATAGTAATCTATATTATATTTTATCATGAGGGTGAAGATTTTGCCTACTTATATTGTTTCTTTATAAAAAGACATTTGTGACAACAATTCTAGAGACATTGGGTGACTCAACAATATATTGGGGTATCCAACCCTAGTGCAAAGGGCAAGGCATTTATATGTATTAAGTAATAAACATTCTTCCAAGGATTACAAACTGGGCCTCAGATTAATTTTAAAATCTTGTAATAGGTAGCCTGTTGTTGAATGAGCTAGCTGATCAACTAAAATCTTAGATCATGCAGGAGATTGTAGATAATGATTGGAAGAGGGCAGAAAATCTATTACAATCAGGAGAAAAGGCTGAAGTGGAGCTAATTAGCTGCAGCAGTCGAGGTTTTTTGGTGAGAATTATGCAAAACTTCTCATGTTGTCTATGTCATACATAAAATTTTCATTATTGTTTACAATACGGTAATTGCATTTCTATTATTTGAAGAAAACTGACTAGTTGATCGAAATACTAGGGTCCTACTTTGTGCCAAATGCAGTTCCTCGTAATGCCAGAAGCATATTCTGTCCATTGACCCCAGTATGAAGGAACCATGTTGGATATGCCAATTTCACCTCCATAGTTTGCAGAACAATAATCGATTAACATGATGAAAGAATATTTATTTTGCCAATTAATTACTTCATTTATGAAGTTTCTAATCTGTTTGTATTGACAATTTGAGGTTTAATTTGTTTTCCAGGCATCATTTGGGTCACTAATTGGTTTCTTACCATACCGTAACCTTGGTACCAAGTGGAAATTTCTAGCTTTTGAATCATGGTTAAGAAAAAAGGGTTTGGATCCTTCCTTATACAGGCAGAATCTTAGCATTATAGGAAATCATGATGGCTTGAATAAAAATTTTGCATCAGAGTCCAATAGAAAACAAGAGAGAGATCAAGATTTATCACTATCAGACATGAAATTTGAAAAACTTCTTGAGGCATATGAAGAAGAGAAAGCCAAGTATCTATCCTCCTTTGTTGGTCAGGTCAGAGACATAAATCATGATCCATCATTGGCATTTATGCTCTTTATTAAAGCTTGACTTTGCATTTTAATGCTTTATTTGATTGTTTTGTGCATTTTGTTAGAGACTGAGAGTATCTGTTGCATTGACTGATAGAAGTTCAAGAAAACTAATGTTTTCTGCAAAACCAAAAGAAAAGGAGGAGTTGCTCGAAAAGAAAAGAAGCATAATGGTACAGATTAGATCCTTTTTTGATTACGTGATTCTGTTGATTTTATTGGTCTTCAATTTTTAGAAATATAATTGCAAATAAGGTCCCATATCTTGGGAATCCAATTTTTAAAATTCCTCTTGTTAGTTTTAAGTTATGTAGTTAAATAGATTCCACATTTATGCGAAACTAGTTGTAGCTCTTTAGAAATTAATCCAACTGACGACAATCGATTGGGAAGCTAGGATGACAAATGTACCAGGGGATTTATTTCTTTTTGGGCCTCTTCTACCTTGGTTTTCCTCCCTTCACATTATGTTCCCACATTTTATTGTTTCCCTTCCTTTTTCTCTTATAATCCTTTTCTAGTTTATAAGAAAACCCTCATCCTCTTTGCTGTAAAGTTTTTTGGTTTATGTGTAAACTATGACTGTGAGAGAGATGAGGCCAAAGAGTGGAGATACTCCCCTCTTGAAATGGTTGCTTGAAAAGGTGAGGGAGGGATATCTCGATAACACAATTTTTACCACAAGAATAGGAGTTTTGACCAAGACCTTGGATCTCAAAAATGGTATTTCTTTTCTTCAAATATATGCAAGTATTAGAGAGGTTTTTCGGACATCTTTATAATCAGTGGTTTGTATCGTATATTGCACGTTGTTGCCTTTGATTGATTGATGCAGATTGTTTTTGTTGTGTTATTTTATTACACAAATAGTTTGTTAGGGTCGACTAAGTTTAGCGCTTTTAATTATATGTTTTTTTATTTTAGTTATTTTAAGGGCATTGTTAGTCTTGTATTGTATTATTTTGCTTTAAAGTTAGGATTTGCCCCTTTTAGGTAGAGTTTGTACTTGAACATTTATATTATCATAATTAATGATTTTGAGATTTGAGTTTGAATACAGTGATTCTAGAACGGATCAATATCCTAGGGAATGATAGGGAATCTTATGTAAGAATCCTAGAGATGCTAGTTATCCCAAGAAAAAAGAAATATCAAAATCCTAGCAACCGCCAATATATTTTCTTCTCTCCTATCCTATCAGTTGATTGATACCTTCATTGTTGCACGTCTTCAATGACTTCCTCCACGAATTAGCAGCATCTTCAACCCATCAAAGATGAATTCACCTTCAGCATCACTAGAATCTTACTTGATTCTGGAATTTGAGCCATTCACCCTCTTCAAGCTTCGTCAGTATTTCTTAGCGTGCTATGAATCATGGGGATGTTTTCGGATTGACACATGCTACCTCCAAGTAAAGGAAAGGTGGAGTCTGATGTGTACCTAAAGTGATCATCATGCTTGTTTAACGGGATTCCATCAGCCCATCTCAAGGCAATCAAATTTTAGCACCTTGAGGGGCCCTTATTTCACACTAATCTGCTGTAGAATTAGTATCGGCATTGCTTACAACATTTTTACAGCCCATGGCCATCTAGTCAATCTACGTCTCACCTATTCTTAAACTTTTTTGTTTGCGTGTAATTTAACACCAAATTTGATATTGGTTTGTGAATTGAATGACATAAAATTTGTCACTTATATTGTTCGATTTTCTTTAATCTAGAGACTTGATATTCAATTTGAGTGGAATTTGCTATTGGATTTAAATTTGGGAAAAATCGATTTAGTCTTTGAATCTCTAGATTTGATTTGATTGAAAAACATTGATCTTTTAAAAAAAAAGAGAAAAACATTGATGACTATACTCTAGCTCGAACACAGTCAAACTTTAATTTTAAATTGGCTTAATTTTTAGTATTGCATTTTCTTGAGCGACAAATATTTTAATATCTAAAAGTTTGCTATTTAAAGTAAATTTTGTTGACTTGGTGATCGTAAAATTCATATTTTACATTTGAATCTATCATGCATCAAGAGGCCTCCTATTTATAAGAGAGAATTGGACATTGAGCAACATATATCACTTCATTTTAATTAATTTATTCCAAATGAAATACTCTTTTAACATGTCTAGTCCCCTTTTTAGGGTTCCAAGAATTCAACACACGTACTAAACAAAATTTATAGTTGGCTCAAGTAAACTAATTAGTAATGGATCAAGAATGCGTCTCGAACATTCTTTGTGGTATAAATGGGTCAAGTTCGTGTAAGCCATATACAGTTGATTTTGGATCTTTCAATTCGTTCGTGTAATCCATGTACGGTTGACATTGGTTCCATTGACCCTAACTTAACTTGTCAACCCATTTGCCATCTCTATTCCAAACATAGCAACTAGTCCTCAGTTCTTTTAAAGCATCATCAAATGAATCATAAACATAATTGAAATGATTGAAAGATCATTCTTTTAATCATTTCAATTATGTTTATGATGCATTCAATTGAAAAGGAAATATGAGTAAATATTTGTTTTGACATTGCAAATATTAAATTTTTAGTGACCACATGGCTTTCTTTGTTAGATTTTCCTGGGTTGGTTTTAATATCATTAAAAGAATGACTTTACTGTGTTATTAACATAATATTTTTGGACCCTCCAAAAGTTCGATTTTGTTCATTAAACTATTTATTCTACTTTTCTATCCTGGGCATTTGTTCATGCAGAGAAAACTTAGAATTGGGGATATTGTGGAGTGCTGCATCCGAAAAGTTACATACTTCGGTATTTTTGTTGAGGTATGAAGAAGTCTTTCTTCAACTATTTATTACCGGCTTATATGAGGCAACATCACTTGAAACTCTTAAAAGGTTGAAGGGGTACCTGCATTAATTCACCAGTCCGAGGTGTTATGGGATACATCATTAGATCCATCAGCGTTTTTAAAAATTGGCCAGGTAAAAGAAATAGATTTTAATTAGTGTATGGTTGTCTTGATTTTTTATGCACAGGTCAGAACCTAATCAAGCTAGGCTTTTGCTATTCAATTACTGGAGTATACCAGAATATGAAAATGGACTTCTAATTATGTGGCTGGCCCCAACCGACTCTTTTTGTTGTTTCAAATGAAGCCTAAGTACTTTGATGCTTAATTTCATTGAGGCAGTTGGAAATAAAAGGTTGATCTGATAAAGCAGAAGTATAGAACCAAAATGTTGCATGGGAGCACAAATGGGACCAATATCATTAGTATTATGATGAGATTTTTCATTTCATTTGGTTTTTGAAGAGGTTTTTTCTTATCAAATTGACAAACTATTTCAAAAGTTTATCATATCTAAAGAAGAATTTGCTTTCACTTTTCAAAAAATTAAATCACTTTTCAAAAAAGAAGAATTTACGTTGCTAATGACATTACCAGAAATTTATCTTATGAGATTTACAATAGGAATGATGCTTAAATATTTCAAATATCACTAAAGAACATGTGTTCTGCTTTTGAAATTCGATGTTTTCATGAGGGCTTGCAATTACAATTTCCTATTTCTCGATGAGTGGGAAAAATCTGCATATAAAGTCCCTTTTATTTGTTATATCTGCCAGCCACCTAAAGCACGCACAAAAGCATAACAATTGTACCTTTAAAGGACCTTTTTCCCCTAATCTGTAAATCTCTCTCATTCTTATATCAGGTTGTGAAAGCAAAAGTTCACCAATTAGATTTTGCACTTGAACGCATTAAGTTGTCATTAAAGGAAGTAATGGTATGTGGAATATGCTAATTCGGTTTTTTCTTTTTCCCTGTTAACTATACATGAATTGTTTCTACCTCTGGTTTTTTAACTTCGTTGCTTTCCTAATAACTTTGTTGCTAAACTTTTATGCAGCCAGACCCACTATTGGAAACTCTGGAATCTTTTGTTGGTGATCAGATTTCTCTAGGTGGGAATGCTGAGGCCGGTCAAGCAGAGGTTGAGGTTGACGCTAGTTTGCTATATTAGACTTTAGGATGCATGGATGCACATATTATCCATGCAGTCTTGTGGTTTGAAAGTTAATGGTCAAAATTCTGTCTTGGAAATTTTTGCTACAGATAATGATATTTTATTAATTATTATAGTAGAATGATTGCTATTAACTCTTATGCTACACCTTTCAAAGATAATCTCCAAGTCCCACTTCAACCTACTGCATGAGATAGGAATACATAGGAGGTTTCTGGTCTCTGCCATCCACATTCTTTCATATTTTCTTGAGACATCAACTTGGCAGTTTTATTGGGAATACTTTTGGTTCTTTTAGCATTTTTTGTTAGTTATATTACCTGTTGGTGCACATGTATCTTGCATCCCTACGTTAATTTATGCTCATTGACCATGTCTAACAACCATTATCTGAAATGCATGTAGTGGGCCGATGTTGATTCCCTGATTAAACAATTAAAAATGATAGATGGAATTCAGAATGTCATGAGAGGTCGTTTCTTCTTAAGTCCTGGGTTAGCTCCAACCTTTCAGGTAAATTGTTAAAGAATGCCAGTTTGTTGCCGTCAACATTTTGGGTCATTATTGATGTGTTCTTTTTTTTTCTGATGGAAATTATTGATGTGTTCTTACCTTCTTTGTAAAGCTCTTAACCTTCAGTCAATGGCTGAGTTATGTTATTGAAAATTTTCATGCTGCAGGTATATATGGCTTCGATGTTTGACAATCAGTATAAACTGCTTGCACGTTATGAAAACAAGGTCCAGGAGGTACATGGTTTTCTTGCACTCTTACTTGATGACTTGAATATTTATGGTTACAGTAGTTTGATCTTATGTTCAAAATCAAGGATCAAGGTCGATAATAAATAAGTAAACTTCGACTTGTAATGTTTAGAGTGACTGATTGGTCTTTATCTGGTAGTCTAAATTTGAGCTCAAAGATTTTGATCTGATGCTTAACTGAATTTTGACTGTTGAGGCTTAGTTTTGCATTATTACAAAAGTTATTTTAAATAAAATTGATTTGAAACCATTTTAGTCTTTAATTAAGCAAAGTTGAGCAAAAATCTAGGCCAACTCTTAGGCCTCATTTAGTTCGAGCTTTATTTTTGGACAATAAATCTAACATGAAAGAAATTTATTTTAATATTGGAAAGTATATTAGATGTGAAAAAATTTTAATTTTTATATTTATATTTGTGTTGGATGTCAAATAAAGTTAATTTTTATAGTTGAAATTTGTGTTGGGCCAAAAAAATATCTTGAACCAAACGAGGCCTAATAATGTTGGTTGTTGCTATGTATGACCCTTATTATAAGATGGTCTCATATTTAGGATTTCCAACCATTGGTTGTTGACTTGTTAAATGTTGCCATGGATAATTTTAGAGCTAGCGTTACCCTTGATGGATAGCAAAGTCCGATTTTGTTATTTAGCAAGTTTGGTATTTTGATCTTACCCTACAGAAATAGCTGAGAAATTATGTGTATCGTTGAAACTCTTGCCATGTCCTCTCATTGTCCTTTCAACATTAAGCATGCAACTTGGTCATCCCTCATTAGCATTTTCACCCGGGTCATAGTTGCTAGATTTTGGTTATTTTTCTTAGGTATTGTAGGTGAATTCCCTTTAGTCTGACGTAGAGATCATGGATTAGAGCAGCCTTTTCTGACTTCCTTGTTGATGATGGAAGCCTTTTGGCATTTTGATCGTCTGTGCTGCAATCTGAAATTCAAAGCTTTTGGATTCATTACTACTGCAATTTTCTTTCACTGGAAGCCAACATGGAAAATTACCCTTGAAAATTTATTTTGACGAGTTATTTATGTATGATAAGCTGGAAATATTGTGTTCTTGCTGATAATTTCATCATTACCTACTCATGCTGAATAAAGAATACTTTTACTAGTTGGTAGGACATGTTTTAGCATATGGGAATTACACCCCATGTGACTTTTCACGTTACTTCATGGCTGTCGTATTGTTTCATATTTCCTCGAGTTTGGCCTTGATTTTCACCAAAGTCATGTTAACTGTTCCATCCAATAATAAGTACTCTGTTAATCCTGGAATCAGCCATGTCTCAAGTCAAGATCTCTTCGATTAGGTTAGAATTGAAAAAGTGCAGGCTTTGGATTGAACATTGGCCTCCGAGGTCTGATTTCCTTGAGGACCAACTCCCCCAATGATAGTTTCTCTTGAGATCCGGCCCTTGAGGCCGGGAGCTGGCCTCAAACTCCTTGAGATCAGCTCTTGAGGAGAGGCTTTTGATATGAACTTCGTTGATGTCCAATTGTGAGGCCCAGAACAGGCAGCTTCAATATCCAGCCCTTGAGAGGAGAAGATTAGACGTCAACTTCCTCGAGATCAAATCTGGAGGCTCGATATCCTGACCATAGTGACTCTCAAGGTTTAATCCTCGAGGTATGATCCTCAAGCTCTTACATCATCACTTCATCAGCATTTTATCTGTCATGAAGCCTTGACCATGAATATCGACATTAGTTCTCTCAAAGTTGTTGTCTCAAGGCCAAGAACTGCATCCTACCGGCTCAGCCCATTCACTTAGGTCTGTGGGGGATCCATTTAGCTCGGGAAGCTCTACAATCCTTGAGGTGGACCTTGTCCCCTGAGATTTTCATGTGTTGTGAACTTACGAGCATAACGACATACAAGATTACTGGAGTTTCGGTACAATACCCGCGCATTAGCATGTGCCTCACCAAACCGATTGCCATGATCTGAGAAAATGGTATATGGCATTTGGCAATATTATCTATTTCCAGCTGGTAAAATATACATCTAACGTCAATCCAGCTTTTACTCCTGAATAGCTATGGAGATGATCACACAGACGTCCTCCATGAATACCCTTTGGAAACAAATAATGGACTTCTATCAGACACTTCCGGAGCCTTTCCTTGTGGTTCAGATACATATTTGGAGGCTTTATCTTCTTACTTCTTATCCTATCATGGCAGTAAACTTGAGCTTTGTAGTCCCCTGGGAATCTTGTTGCTATAATGTGATATTTTCCTCTGGATCCCTTGGTTTTTACCTTTCTGAATGGTTTTCCATATAAAATCGGGCATCTTTGCTCCAAGATGCCCCTTCTATTTTTCTTCTCTTCACATTGTGTTCACCGGTTGTAGATCAACGCTTCTGATGATCTTGAACAGAATTTTCTATCAGCATACTCAGATTACCGTTTAAATGCCCAATTTTGATGAAATTCTTTAAAAGGCCAGACATAATAAATCAGAAAAAGCTCAAATGACGTATTTTGGTGGCAAGATCTTAATTCAAAACTTACGGACTAACGTGAAAGGTCCTCTAACTCAGGATCCTGAGGTTATTACTCATCCTTTAGTCTATCATGCATGCCTCATGTCTTCAGCCAAATTTTCCATGCTTAATTCTAAGTAAATTATTTTTGAATAGAGATAATGAAAGATTCAGTGTTTCTGCAGGTTATAGTGCAAGCTTCTTTGGACAAAGAACAAATGAAGGATGCAATCTTGAAATGCACAAATGGAGTGCAGTAACCGCTGCTTATTGGTACTCTACCTTTTATTCTTGTGTTAGCATGAACACAGTGGAGAATGAATCAAGCAAGACTCAACTTCATTCAGTTAGAATGTGTTTTTGAGATATTTTTAAGTTTCTTTAGATAAAAAGTGCGAGAAATTTTTTTGTTTAAAAGATAAGAAAAATGTTTTAATGTTATGATGTGAAATAATATTTATTTTTTTATTAAAAATGTGTAAGATGTGGAATAAAATTAATTTTTAAGATTGAAATTTATGTAGGATGTGAAATAATGTTCATTTTTAATATTTAAATTTGTGTGTGATGAAAAATAAATGTAAAATATTAATGAAGTGTTTTGAAAGAAATTTAGGGGATGTTTAGTTCGTTGTTATCTTGATGTTTTGTTATGTAATTTAAATGTCATCATATTTAGATGTCATCTTTTGACAAATAATTTTATAGTCTTATAGAATATTATTTATAAATGTCATTAAATCAAATAATTGCTTTCTTTAGATAACATAACATCAAGATAATATTGAGCTAAACGCACTCTAGGCCTCGTTTGTTTTGCTGTTTTTTTTTTTAGCTTAATATGTATTTTAACTGTAAAAATTAATTTTATTACATATTTAACATAAATATAAATCTTAAAATTAATTTTATTTCATATTTTATGTATTTTTTAATACTAAAATAAAACTTTTTGATATTAAATTTAAAAAATAAATAAAATTTTTTTGTCTAAAAAAAACTCGAATCAAGCGAGGCCTTAATGTTTTTTTAGCGTCTGGCGAAGTAGATGATTATATTGATTTAGAAAAAAATGGGAACAGTGGAATTTTACACTTTGATATGCATAAAAGATAAAAATGGCTTTAGGAGATTGAGTTGATTCATTCATGTTTACAGATTGAAGATGAAGTGAATTGGATTTTGAAGTCGTTAAATTTTATGGTGAAATGTTACCTGTAAATATATTTCTTTTGTAAAGTAGAGAAATTCACGTTTCATAAGTAATATTTTTAGTAGTATGCTCTACGCATATTTATACGAGATGAATTAACCCAAGCAAAAATCTAGAGTTCTATAGTGGGCCATAGATAAGTTGATTACTTTCAATAGTGTTGAGCTTTATGTCATAAATTTTAGACACCCAATCAACATCAAGAATTCAAGAAACAAATTTTTATCAAAAAAAAATCAAGATATAATTTTCACCTTTGGATGTGCTTTGGTGTAATTTGTTCCATAATCATTAATCGCATCTTAGACCTTGTTTGGTGTGAGAATCCAAATCAAAATTAAAATAGTACTAATTTAAAAAAATTATAATAATAATAGATAAATAATTTTTTAATTATTATATATAAATTTTAATATAAAAAAATATTATTTTATTTCACATATTTAATAATTTTTAATAAAAATAATAATTTTATTTTACATTCTAAATTAAAATACTTTTAATTCTAATATTTTAATCAAAGATGTGAAATAAAATTAATATTTTTTTAAAAATTATTAAATATATAAAATAAAATAATATTTTTTACATTAAAATTTATATAAAATATTTAAAAAAATTATTATTATTATTATTATTATTATTTTTCAAATTAATACCATTTTCACCCTTGCGTTTGGAAACAAATCACTCCATCGGTACAAAGAATTCCCATTATAATCTCTCTCAGCCCAATTTGTTTGTCCAATTAAATTTTTATGTAAATTAAATTAACTTTACTATGCTTTTAAAAAATAGTAATTTGATGCTCCATTAATGATTTTAATTATGTTTTATTTATTTATTTATTTTTGTTAATGTTCTTTTCCTTGAAATTGTTTTCTTCTCTAATTATGTTATATATTTTTCATCTCTAATTTCTTTATTTTAAGAAGATCGATTATCATTTCAGTATTTTATTAGTATTTTAAATTCTACATAAGTAAAAATATTAATTTGATAATATACCAAATCTCATATAAATTATAATATTAAAATAAAATTTATCTCATACAAAAAATATCAAAATTGAAAATTATACATCTAAAAGTAAATAGTTCTCTCAGAATTTCTTTATAAATCTCAAATAAAAATACGACCTTGCTAAAAATTAGCAAACTTACCAACCTGAGTAAACAAATGCAGAGGTAATTCAACTTTTGGTAGAAACACAGCTGACAATCTTCAAGCTCCCAAACAGACAATAAATCCATGCCTACAACTTTGAAAACTAATGGCAAATCCCTAAATTTCAGAAGCTATCCCATGAAATTCATGCTAAATTAATCTTATAAATAAGATTATGGGTTCAAGTTAATGCGTGTTGCGAAGTGATTGACATTACTGGCATCTGTTCTTCCTGTTGACCGTAGTATTGACACCTGCAAGAAGCAGAAATAGTAACATTATTCTTCATATTGGTGTTTTAAACTTCGGCAAATGCAAGATGAAACATCGGGTTTTTACGACACTACAACCTTATTGTATTTAGGTTCGTTTCTGACGTGTTTTTTCAAACACATCATATCTACTTCAAATTATCATCATCATCATCAATAGTCTAAAATCTATAACTTAATGATAAAGCAAGTTCGGACAAACCATGTCAAACTCAAATTTGATATTTTCGATTCATAGTAGACGAAGAAGGTTTCAAGTAAACAAAATCTTTGGCACAACATACACTCAAGAGTAGAAACTTTCTAATGCAAAACCTGATTAGAAGAAATAAGAAAATTTCAAGAATTGTAAGGAGATTAAAACAATGAGAAATATGAAAACCCTAGGTTTGCTTACAAACATGCTGACCTACAACAATAATAATTTTAACTCTTTCAAGCATAAATATTGAGACTTTATGGTCTTATGGAATCTACTTACAAATGAGATTCAGAAAGCAACTCCGTATCAATAATCAACAACATTCAATAAATTGGGCAGAAAGGCAATAAGTTTAATGATAGAAATGTAGAATTTTCAATAAAAACAAAGTAGCGTCTTATGATGCATTATAAGCCAAGATCCAAACTTGATGCAGGCCAAAATGTGACCTGCATGTTCCTAAGTATGATCAACTCTGAGACCTTTTCATCATAAATTCAATTTGGACCAGGCATGTAATTGCCTAACAGAAGGACCACGAGGCAAAAAAACATTAATATCAAGGACATAAGTGCAGTGATCCAAAGTTATGAACTAACCCCAGTTTTACATATTAATTAGGTTAATAAGTGCTTTTTAGAAATGTCCGTCCTTCATATCAAAGAGCTTAATATGCTTCCTAAGTTTTTTGATTCGGCAGCAAGCAACTGTTTTTGAGCTTATATACTCAACTCTCCTAGTTTAATTCACCCAGATGGTTGCATGAATAAAAAATGGTAAGACATTACCCATGCTTGTGAGTTTGGTCACTTTCGTTGGCCAGTAGAGGAATTCTATCTTATTATCAAAGATTAATAGAAATGGTATAATCATTGATACCTTTGGACGATCCATAGAGCTCCCAAAATAGCCAACCCCAAAAGATAAGGAGGTGTAAGCAGCAACCATCTCTACAGCTTTCAGTAGAGGGGGACGTCCCGTTGCCTAAAACTAACTAGTTAGTCATCTTTAAAAAAAAAATTAAAAAAAAAAAAGTAACTAGTTAGTCTGATTAAATCATCCGCCATGAGGTAATATATATTAGTAAAAAATGAGCAAAACCTGCAGAGTTTCAGCGTGCACAAGTAGAACCCCAGCACCTGTATCGTGAGAGCAATGCCTGCTATCTTGATTCACAGAACGGAGAACTTCAATACAAGCAGAAGCCGGGCCAGCTTGTGATCTACAGAAACAAGAATAGGAACTCAGTTTCTGTTTTTTTTTTTTTTAAAACTGTTTCTGTTTTTTTTTATACAAATAGTTAGTAAATTAAGTTGTAGATTGAACTATCTAAAGTATTCAAACAATTCTGAGCTGAACTACTAAACATGGGTAAATTACTTATAAATCCCTAAGAATTTATGATTTTTGCACATTGATCCATGAATTTTGAAACATTTCACTCAAATCCTTGAGGTTAACATTTTATTCCCATATAGTCTTTCCATCACCTACAACATTAACTATATGTCTACTTGGAGTTGGAACAAAGTTGGAATCAAATTATTATTCCATAAAAATAGAATGATAATTTCTTTGCTTACTTGTATAGAATAGATAAAGAATAAGAATATGTACACATGGGAAACATTTCACGTATGTTAACGAGTGTATATATACTTGTATACATGCATGCATTCAATTCCAGGCATAATGAGTATAAATAAAAGTCTCAAAAGAACCTCTTTTCGTCCTATGAACTTTTAGGTGTATGAAGTCTCATATTTGACTCTTGCAGCGGAACGATAGAGACTCCATTTCACTTAAGGTTAAAATAGGCCGAAGGCAGACCTAAATCAAGGTCGCTCTTCTTTGAAACACTTTGGTATTGCTCCTAAATCAGGATACAAATAATGAATCAGAGCACATGGAACCATCTCATTATCTTATTCTTTTCTGGAAAGAAAAATATGGTGGACTAACTGATCTTTACATCAGTTGATGAAAGAGCCCAATGTAAAAAAATGCATGTTGAGTCTTTGAAACAGTTAGAATCATTTCAATAATAAGAAGTTTGATCTGTTTTACCGAGAAGGTCTACGGTTCAAGTCCGTATAGCCCTAATAGATTTACATTTTTTTTTATACGATATTACTTACTAAGATTACACTAGATTAACAAGAATCTAATCCATTTCACTAGATTCAATACTATACTATATGACTATATGAAATAGTAAGTAAAATAAGAAGACTATAAAGAAAATACTATAGTGATACTTATAGTAAATTCAATTAATTTTGAATTCAACTGAAAATAAAATAGTAAATTCAATTACTTCAAGTATTCTATTAAATAAATAAAATAAAGTATCTTAATTTCTATTTGATTATTCTATCTATATTTTTAATTTAAATTTCTATTATTATTATATTATTATTTATTATAGTTTAGTTTATTTATCTATTTTCTATATTCTATAATAGATGTATTTTATTTAGAAGTATAAGAATATAATATATTATATTATTTATTTTATATATTATATTATATATATAATATATTAAGTATAATAAGTATAAGATTTAAAAGGACCAGATAAAGCTTTCTAGTTATGAATCAGATATAGAACCCATGGGGGATGCTTGGGTACAATTCCGAATTCCTATTACATGTTTGCTCTAGTTTTTGTTGTTTTTGATGTTGAAACAGTCTTTCTTTATCATGGGCAATAGTTTTGGTATTAGGTATATCTTGTATTTATAGAGGCTTTCATTTTCGTGCTTATCCTAATTGTGGGTTCAGTTTATGCATGCGAAAAGACGTTGGAATGTCTTAACTAAATATTTATACAATCAAAATAAAAAGGAAGGAAAGGATGACATTGAGACAGTTATGAATTTAATTGAGTTTCCATTACTCCGTAATTTAGCTAACATATAACATAAATGTATGTGTATAATTTACACGTGTTATATGTATCTTTATGTGTATATGTATACGAGTAGGTAGACGTGCATGCACTTACATGTATATGTATATATATGCATATGATAATGAGTACGCGTACATGTATATGTAAACATATAAGAAAATGTAAGCGAGTATATATATATATATTATATATATATATATTATATATATAATATATATATATATATATATAATATATATATTATGTATGTATGAGTAATATGTATACATATATGTATATGTATGCACATACATGTGTACATATATTATATACAT
>KZ451950.1:2006748-2023659 GCA_002786265.1 Apostasia shenzhenica
TTATAAGATATAGAAATTAAGGGCTATGTTTTGGTTGGTAAGATAAATTTGGATAAGGAAAGAGAAATAATTATATTTTATAGAATTGATGAGAAGAAATTTATTTTAATATTGGGGAGGTGTGTAGGAGTTGAATATAAAGTTGATTTTAAATTAAGATAAAAGTTTTGAAATTTGTGTTGTGATGTGAAAATAAAGTTGATTTTTAAGGTTGAAATTTGTATTGGGATGTGAAATAAAGTTATTAAAATTTAATAAATTTAAAATATATATTATATTTTTGCTCACATTTTGGGATATTTTGCCAAACAAGGCGCTAAGATATAAGAATATAAGAAAGAGATTTTTTATTTCTTTTGTTTTAATATCATGCTACGATCTACACATATGTAAATAGAGATCGAAAAAGAAAAAAAAAATGGGATTATATTGGCCTTGTTTGCATTAACCCCAAAAAGGGCAAAAAATATCTTAATAATATTTTAAATTTTATTATAAATTTTAATAATATTTCACATCCAACACACAAATTTCAACCTTAAATAAAATCAAACTTTAATTCACATCCAACACAAATTCTAACCCTTAAACAACATTTCACATCTACCACACTCCCAATATTAAAAAGATTTTCTTTTATCATCTATATTAAATTATCCTTCTAAAATCAAAAAAAAAGCTACATAGATGATTTTGAAACAAGCATGTCCTACAGCAAAGAAACTCTCAGTGGTTTGCTTTGATTTGATCAAAAGAAATTATTTTTCACCTACGAAGTTCTGGATGAATTGACAATTCCAATGAAATAATTTAGCTTATTCCACAATCTTAGGAGTACCTTTATGTTTCTGCTTTACGAATATGATATTTTCTGGGCATTTCTAATAATATCAAGTATTATTCCTATCTTGGCATTTGCCATTTCTGGAATTTTAGCCCCAATTAGGGAAGCCAGAAAAGCTTCTAGTTATGAATCAGTATAAGACCCATGGGGATGCTTGGGTACAATTCCGAATTCGCTATTACATGTTTGCTCTAGTTTTTTTTGTTTTGATGTTGAAACAGTCTTTCTTTATCCATGGGCAATCAGTTTTGATGTATTAGGTATATCTGTATTTATAGAGGCTTTCATTTTCGTGCTTATCCTAATTTTGTGGTTTAGTTTATGCATTGGCGAAAAAAGCGTGTAATGGTTTCTGATAATGTTGTTGTCTGTTATGGATGATTGATGGTGTTGTTTCGCCTGATGGGTTGTTTACACATGGAGTTCACCACCTGCTTTAATACTGCACTAGCACCTGCCTATCAAATATATGTTGAAAATTAGTACGCACTCAAAAAAGTACTACATTGTAACAAATAAAGCGCAATATAAGCAACCGTATTTTCTAAGTGGGAAAGTTTACACTGATCAAGGGAAAAAAGACACCAAAACTTATTCTCTTAAGGAAGGAGCAAATGGAAATAAAGTTGCTATGAGAAGATATATAATTTAATTGCCTATATTTTAGGCTTAATTTCTCTGGAATCAGTTTTTACGGATAAAAAAACTCAAAATTCAACGGTATTCTGCATGGAATTTTCTCACAAAACATAGAAGTACCCTGCTATTTTTCCTCAATTAGAAAGGCAATAAAAAACAGTAAGATTACATGTATATATATTCGTATGTGTATATGATTATATGTATATGAACAATGGTAAAATAATACTTCCATTTCACAAAAATAGTTATTCCTAGGGTGAGAGGAAGGAAAACCCGTGGAATAATTATTCCACCAAAGTAAACACGATAATAGTTATTCCATAAAGAATAAAAGTGAAATGAAATAGTTATTTCATCTATGTTTATTGGAATTCTGCTTTTACATTCAAGTTAAATGCTCATCTATTGTTACGAGATCACCAAATGAACTTGTAAAGCATTAATAAGAGCACTTTTTAATAACTTTATAAGAGTGAAAAGTGTTCTTCATCACATATTTAATGGTTTCTGTGAACTTAGACCAGAAGTGAAATCAGCTAAGATACGAAAGTACCACATAACAACAAAACATTAACCTCAAGGACGTCAGTGCAATAGTTCAAAATTCAATGGTATAAAAAATTCCTAAGACCTAAGAGGCTTATAAAACAATTACCAAAAAAAATAATAATAATAACCTGTTAATCACAATCCTAAAACACGTGAAAAATCTTAGTTATTAAGGTATGCTGAGAAAAACCACAGGATAGTAGCAACCTAAAGCAAAAAATTACTTTCAAACTAAATAATTCGTTCAGCTCAATATCTGAGATTCCTAACGTAACAAAAATATGAAGAATCTAACACAGTTAAAGCTATTATATTTCAAAGCTGATCAATCCTCCAACACGGTCATCACAGCCAAAGACTTTGAGAACTGAATTCCTTACTTTTGGTGATGGTTATGCTATGAACTCTCATCAATCCAAAAGTCTATTAAATGAGAGAGATGTTAAATTTATAGTTATCCTGTGGATCTCGTAAGTATAAAGTAATAGAGGTTAAAGTGGCCCATACAATGATAATGATAAACAGCATTCTCGGGAAGTAAACCCTCTCATGAGATACTCCCCAGCACCAGTTGCACAGCATCCAATATTAAATGGATCTCCAAACATATCTTTTGATGATGCCCAACAGCCTGAGCCATACATAGCTGCCAGCCCAACACGCCCATCAACCTACAAGGACCACATGTTACTGTTCTACAACTGTGGATAGAAAAATGACAACAAATACACTCAGTATAGCAAACTAGTATGATTAATGTTCAATAAACTGAACATGTATAAAAGTGCAGTAAAGCATTGTGAAGAAAATACAAATGGTTTGCTAGTCCTGATGGAAATTTCTCACACAAAAGCAACAGAAAAATAACAAAATTTAAAAAAACAATAGATTTTCTGTTAAAGTGTAGCCTTTTCTTGAACAATAGCTCCCAATGTGCTTGATAGAGTTATCTTCTCAGGTAGCATCGCTCTATACATTATTAAATAAGGCAAATTGCTTTGTGATTCTGAACCATAGCTAAACAAAGGCCAACTGCATGAAGGTGTTTAAAATTTATAGATTAATCTGATAAATCAAGGAAAATCTTAAAAGGTGTGCCTACCATAGATGCAGGAATGGAGAAAAGTTGAAGTCCAAGAACAAGCTGATTTTACTATTTATCTTACTTGAAATTGTAATGACCCAAGACCGAAGAGGGCGAGGAGTAATTGCCGGAGTGATGTCCATATGATTGAATCAAAATCACTTGGACAAGAAGTGGCCCCCGGCAGGCTTTCAGGTGAAGGGGGTACAAAAATGAATCGTCCTTCATCAGAAATGACGAAGAGTTCCGGAGCTACATAAATAGATAATATAATTCTAAATGATAAAAAACTCTATAATTAATCGTACTTGAGTCGGAGTAGTATTAAGATGGGTAACCTCTCAGGAAGTACTCAAGTTATATAGTTTTCTAAAGCCAAATAAGACAATATCTCTATATTTGGATCATGTGATGTTACAATATGGTATCAAAGCCGACTCCCACAGTACGATATGGTTCGGAGATGAACTAAGCGAAAACTAATGAACTTGTGACGACCTAGGACTAAAGAGAGCAGGGAGTAATCACGAGGGTAATATCCATATGATTGAATTAGAATCACCTAAACAAGGAGCGGCTTCTAACAGGCTTCTAGGTGGAGGAGCATAAGAATGAATCGTCTTACATTGGAAAGAGATGAAAGTTATACTATTTCTTCTACACATCCGTCTCTAATCCATATTCCCAAGCTATATAAGTAGATAACGTGATCTCAAATGGTAAAAAATGAGTTACCAAATTGATAAGCATCCAATCCAAAAAATTAAGCTTTCAAACTATCACCTAGTTTGGCATCTCTCCTTTCAATGCGCCAGAAATCATTTTTTTTATTTTGGTAGTTTTAATTCTATTTATTGAAAGAGGACGGGAAGACTGAGAGAAAGACAAAAGGAGGAGGAGAAGAAAAAAGGACCATAGTAGAGGAAGAGGAAGAACTAAAGGATTTAGAGGGGATTAATGTTATTTCATTAAAATCTGAAAATTATAAGCCAAATACAGCTCTTAATATAAAGTTTCCAACCCACAACACCCATTAAAAGAAAAAAATAAAATGACAATACTTGCTTGCCTAAACAATTGAAATAAAAAAGAAATGGAATAAAATAGATTAATCCCATCCAAATTCAAATATCAACAACTTGAATTCTCATCTTTCTTGGGCCTAAAATATTTAAGGTTAAAGTCATGTGATCAAGGTTAGATCTTCATCACTTGTGTTCAAAATATGTAAAAGGGACAACAAATGACCAACAATTAGGAATGTAACATCCCGGTCATCACTAATCCGATAATACAAATAATCAAGGTTGGGTCAACAACAATTTTGAGTGTCAGATTAACTATTTTTTCTACTCACCACAATTGAGGATAAACTTAGAGAAAGTCGGCTTCGATGGTTTGGACATCTAAATCGCAGGCCAATTGAAGCTCCAGTTAGAAAAATTGAGTTACTGGATTTTGCCCATGTACAAAGAGGAAGAGGGAGACCAAAGAAGACATGGCAAGAAACTATAAGGAATGATCTTAGTTACTTAAACTTAGATAAGAATTTGGTAACTGATAGAGCGCAATGGAAACAAAGGATTCATGTAGCCGACCCCACCTAGTGGGATTAAGGCTTGGTTGTTGTTGTTGTTGTACCACAAAAATAATATTCTTTATAATTAAATAGAACAAAATATATTATACTAATTGCCTTTTGTTCCTCTCCCCTGAACCCGTGACTGTGTTATACCTGTAAACCTGTAATTTTAGTGTCATAAAAATGGTGCCAGTCCAACCACAAGTCTCAATAGATGAATTCAACTCAACAAGTTAAACTAAATAAATTACATACACAAGCATCTAATTAGATTTTTGTCTTTTTAATCTTATTTTAATTCACAAGTCATATATATATCAATTATGTTTTCACAAACCCCTCTATTTTCTGATATGGAACGAGTTATATGCTCTTTTCCCATAACTAAAAGCATTTGCCAGGAGTCGTAAATTATCTTACTAATTTCTTTCTATTAAGACATTACCTGACAATTATTCCCTGCCCTCATCGGCCATGAATCATTATAGGTTCAACCTGAACCACACCATATTCTTAAACGTCAGTTCTCAATTCTATTTAATACCACATCTTAGCAACATTTTCAATAATTTCATAACAAATATATTTCCTCAACATGCAACATATTTATAAGTAATAAACAAAATCATAAGTATGAAACCTAACATAAATATTTACCCTAAACTAAATAATTCTCTCCCTTAATATTTATTTCCTGCTTTTCTTTCCCCTAAAATGTTTGAATTTGAAATTGCGCAAATCGACGACCAGATCTCCATCAAAGTTTTTAAAACTTATGCACCAAAGTGTAATTAGGAATTAATTATATAGACCTATAGTAATTAACCCTAGAATATAACGCACAAGAAATGACCACCTTCAAAGCAATACCCCCACTTGATGCTCCAGAGGCTACATGTCCCAAAGTATCAATGCAGATAGCTCCCACTGTATCCATAATACAACCTTCTTCAGCATTATTATCTGAATTTGGCACCACAATTGCATCACCAGTTTTCTCTCCAGAATCAAAAAATTGATCATCAATTGCTGAAATGAAACAAGTATCAGGTTGAGGTTGAATGCATTACCATTCTTATTTGGGTAAATTACAACCAGATCCCTGAGTTTAGGGTATAATAACACTCAGGTTCATATTTTCTCAAAATTTTAACATCTGGATCCCTGATTTTTAAAATTTTAACTTCTAGGTTTCTTTTTTAAATTTTTTTTATTATTATTTTTAAATTACAATTATACCCTCCCCTCTCTCAGTTGCCAGCATTATATGTTCAAATTAATTTAGCCGACCCTCTCTGAGCTTATTCTTAATTGAGGCTACTCCAACCTTCTCGTGGATACACTCATTTTTTATCTTATCTTTTCGCATATACCCACTCATCCACCTCAGAATTCTTATTTCTATGATATTTTATTTGTGTTTTTGCTTTGTATGTCAGCATTCAGCATTTTGTAATGCTAGTCTTACAATTATTCTATAAAATTTACCTTTAAATTTGAGTGAAACATTTCTATCACAATATACGAGATGTATTATTTTACTTTATGCATCTTGCTTGCACCCTGCTAAGAACATCATTGTCTATATCACTATTATTCTATATGATTGATTCGAGCAATCTAAACCGCTTGTTTTTCCTGATAACTTAATTATCAATTGTCATTTTCTCAATACAAGTCTTCTATTTAGATTAAATTTATACATTATATATTTGATTTTTGATTTACTAAGATAAAATTTTTTAGATTCTAAAATATTCATTCATAACTCAAGTTCGTTTTAGCCCCATTTTTAATCTTAAATTCAACTAAAATTAGTAATTTAATAGATTTAGAGACCTTTATACCAAGGTCAAAAAATTAGAGTATCAGGATGTAATATCGCAATAAAAGCAAGAGAGCAGGTTGGAATTTTAAAAAATTTAATAATAATTTTTTTTGAAAAGGACCCAGATGTTAATTTTAAAAATCAAGGACCAAAATATTAAAATTTTGAAAACAGAGCCTACGTGTTATTATACTCTAAACTCAAAGACCAATATGTAATTTACCCTTGTTATTTTTATTTTAAATTTGCACAGAACTTAATAAAATACATCAATCTATTATGACTTAAACAGACACTCTTACGTTAATCCAAAAGACAACCTGGCATTGTTTTCTGTCATATTTCATAATGAAATCGGATAAAAGCGCATTTTTTAAAATAGGAATATTTTTCTATCGAAGTTCTCATTAGCCTAAATATATTAGTGGTTGATTAGGTTGATTAGCATTCAGTAGCATCTCAGGCTACAATTATATATGCTTGTATATACTACTATAATTTGTCGTAAAAACTAAAACTATAGTTCATTTAAGCATCTTTTTGTATATAAGTACAAAAAATAAAATAACCTATTTGACATGCATTTTCTCTGTATTTCTTATTTAGACAATATGTGAATGATAGAAAACATATTCACAATACCTGATCTTGTAGATAGAAACCTTTTTACCCTAGCCTCTTCAGCAGACAGCTCGAGATTTGGTTCGTTCAGTCTCTTAGCATCCGCACACATAGATTTATACTTAAACCATTGTAATCTAGCTCGCTCCGTTACTAGCCACTGTTATAAGGTAGCAATGGGCAATGAAGTGGAGTAAAATATATCTATAGAGGAATTGCAAGACGATTAAACAAATTACTATTATATATAATGTCATAAACACAAGTTACCACTTCATCTTCTAAAATACTTGCTGACATGGTAATACCCTTAGACTTTCCCCATTCTCGAGCACCCTCTCCTACTAAAAACCTAAATATAATGAATGCAATTATTTTCAGAAAAAAAAATCAGGAATATAATAAATGAAATTAAATCTGATGATTTCTTGGTGCAAGAGCAAATGAGAATTTCCAACAAACATGTCAAGTTTAATTTCAATAAAAAACTGTTATGATGCATAATAAGAATAAGGATGACATCAAATTTAGATTTATATTTTCAGTCAAAATAGATTGGACCATGCAATGCATTAGAAAGAAAATCTGAAAAGAATTTAAAGAAGAGGAAAAACACTTTCATGATGACAAACTCCAACTATTCGAACTCCAAAACCCAAAGACCTTCTAGATACAATTATGAGCTTCCTCATTTCAACCAGCTGAACAGAAAAGCGTAATTCACTTTGTTCGATCAATAATGCGCCCACAAATAGGCTAACATTAACGGGGAAAAAACAACTTTCCGGGAAACATAAGCTAACATCACCCACAAATCCTAAGTTTATTTTGAAGCATTTCCCTCAAGCTAGAACATATACGTTCAACCTGCCCAGCTTGTTACAAAATGCGTTAAATCTAATAGGTCCAAAACCTTTGTAAAAATACATATAGTTCCATTTTTGGTAGTTGTATGAGAACAATATTTTTGGAGATAATAGTATCACAAATACAGTGGAAAGCCACTGCTATGTTTTATTCTTTCATGGAAAGTGGAGTTGTTGGCAATATTAATGCCTAACTCTGTTATCACTATAAATACTCATCGCTTCAATATGTTTAATATCAAAGTCTTCAATTTTAGTTTTGATCCAAATAATATCAAAGGTTGTATGAGCCACAGCACTATATTCTGCCTCTACACTAGATTAAGTCTCCACCTTTTGTTTCTTACTCTTCTTTGTAATTAAGTTGCCACCTATATAAGTACACAATACTAAAGTAGATCTCCTGTCACTCAAAGGCCCATGGATAGCATCAGACAAGGCTCCGTAGGTTGCTATTCCTATGTAACTGATTAACTCTCTCCTAGAGAATTCTTGATTTAATCTCAGATCCTCAAGATCATTCCAACGGTACATCCTTTGGTTTTTGCATGAAGTAGATCACCACACCAACAATAAATGAGATACTAGGCCTGGTGATTGTAAGGTAGATGATTTTTTCAACAAGTTTTCGATAACAAATACAATCTCCAAGTGTAACATTTCCCAATATGTCTACCAATTCCGCTTCATCAATCACTTCCCAGAAATGGTTCATGCCTCCTGCATCCCTGTCCTTCTTACCCAACTTCTCAGAATGTAGGTCCTCATTAAAATCACCCGCTATAACCCATGGTCCCCAAAAGAGTAAGTGGAGATGGAGAATAAATTCCCATGAGTGATGTCAGAAAGTTTTGTCTGGAATTCCATAGAAGCCTGTGAAGCTCAATTGGATATCATCTTTTGCAGTGATGTGCAAGTCAATATGGCCCTACTCATACTATTGAGTTTCGCACTACAGTCGTTTTTCCACAAAGTGCTAAGCCTTCACTACATGCTTCCTTTGAAAGTTAGCCTTTCTCTCAGTCTATTAGTCTGTTATCCACGCAATTCGGTCTCTGTTATGAAGACCACAATGGGAGAATAGCTCCAAATCAGCAACTGTTGCTAAACACCCAGGGATTCCCCAAACTAGGGTTTCAACAAATGTTATTCATTGAGCTGGTGGGACTGCAATGTAGCCTCAGCCAATCTCAAGTCATCCATACCAGTTTCTTCCTCTTTATTTGATAGAAAAGCAAAGTCAAAGAGCATCTCTATGAATCTCCTCTCGATTGTGAGGCCCATTATGATTTCCTCATGTGTTTATCCCTTAGAGTTGTGAATTTGAGAGGTAGTTTTGTTAGGCTTTGGTTTGCACCAGCTTCTATTCTTTTTCAGTTATATCATGTTCAGTAGCTTGGGTGCAGGCTCTTAATACCTAAGAGGGGCCTGGTTCATAGAGATAGATCCCAGTAAACAAAAGGGGTTAACCCTAACTAGATCTGATTCAATTATAACCTAAAAATTCATTTTAGAAGGATCTTGAATTGGAAGCTTCGAAATATCTTCTTCTACGGTGAGATTTTCTGCCTGGCTTAATTAGGTGGCCTAGAGACTATTAAATAAGAAGGGAACAATATCCTCAAATTAATTCTTGCACATCCCCTTTCGCCTCAATGGTGTTATTCATTTTCGTTAGATGGCAAACTGAGTAATTATTTTCTCCCAATTCGGTAATTTCCTTATGGAGATGTTAGCAAGCCTCTCCTCCTTTGCAATTGTCCTTGCCCATCCAAATACATTGTCACCACTCTCCAATGGCTGGTTATCAAAATCTGTGTTATTGTTTGGTAGCTTTGGGTAGGACCAATTTGACCTAGTGTCCAACGGATCGTCACACCTCAGCCAGGGGGGCCACAGAGGAGATCACCAAAGGTTGAGTTCGTCATCGGCACTTGATCACGCCAAACTTTGTATAAATGACTAATGTCTGCAAAAAACAAAAAAACAAAAATCTGGTAGTCTTTCGTATTTCAAGTCTACCTATATCGTCTTCCCTTGTGAGCTCATAACAATCTTCGCTTCTCGCAAAACCTTGATGCTTATGAAAGGGCAAAGACAACAACCTTTTCTCATCAGCATCGACCTCGTTGCTACACCTTCTACATCGCTGATAATCATTCCTTTTGGCGACAAGTTGTAAACCTAGATCCAAAAATGTGTGAAAGTGAATCACCCAAATCACTCCAGCTGAGGCCATTCAAATGCTTGAGGACAATGAGAGATTTGTTAAATGACCATGGTTCCAGTTCCAAAACTCTCTATGCCTCCTATCCCAGTTCGAAAGTGAATAAGTGTTAGGTGCCATTCACGAATCTCTAGTCTTCCCTCCGTCCTCCAAATGTGCCTAAGGGTGTTGAAGAGAGCTCATTTGTTATATAGCTTTCTCATCAAGATCCTTCCGACAAGTTCCTTCGAGATAAGTGTTCTCCCTTTCTCCACTATCATCCCGTTCATTCCAATGGGCTCTTCCTCCTCTTCAGTGATACTCATCTTCCTCCAACTCCCGATCACATCCTCCATTGGCCAACGCTCTGGAAACGTGCGTCAACTCTGAATGGCTAATAGGCGCACATCAACTAAAAAACTCTCATGAACTGCAGCCAAAGAGATTGTTGTCCTCTAATGCGAACATAACTTAGTGTCTGTTCTAACATAAAAAAAATAAATCATGAGATATTAATTTCAAAGAAAGACATAACACATTTTATCTACTCCATGAAGTCATCTTCCATGATTATCTCTTCCACCGTTCTAATTAAGAACAACTATCAGGATTTAAAAAAGTGAGCACATCAGATGAGAACTGCGGTTAGATGGATAAGGTAATGCAATTACATTGGAGGTAAGCGACCAAGTAATGAAGATCCTAATCTCTGTTCCCTGGCCAAGCAAGCAGCAATCTGGATAACATTCCGTACACCTGGGCTACTTAGTCAGTACCTTAGAAAGATAATGCTGAACAAAATCACAGAATTGCATATATAGATTCATAAAAAAATCATAAATAACCTTATTTCAACCATTTAAATTGGTGATATGGATTCCTTTTGCCAGTCATTCATATAAAATGCAACATAAATCTGATGTAAATCCCAAAATCTCAATTTCCTCAATAATTAATTACAAAAATTTGCTTTAAACACTGTTAAGTACCCGGAACAGCTCCAACAGCACCATAGGCTCCAGAATAACCATCCATGATACTAGCATCACATTCTACATGACCCTTCTCTGTCAAGTTGGAACCACGACCTGCATTTGTGATTGGATCATCCTGTAGCAAAGAAACTATTTCCTCAATTATCAGGTAAATATACAAAATCTAAGGTAGTAAGTACTTGCTTTAGCTAGAAATTAATAAAATTTTTTAGTTATAACTGAAGGAGTTGATGCATCACACATATAAAGCTGAATGGTGGTTATGCTTCAAGAATAGAAGTTATGCTGAATGGTTGTTATGCACGTTGCATTAGCTTAAAGATATTAAAAAGCGTACATCTTTATTGGACATGCTAAGTTGATCTAGTTCCTTCGTAAAATTTAGCTTGCAAACATTGACATAATTGTTATTGCCACTTTCCATTTAAAATCTTCTATGTTCCAATTGGGGATGACAGAGAAGGTTTTTTTAATTGAAAAATCAATAACAATCTTAAATATTTACTTTTGCATAGGCGGTTCCAATCCCGAGGAGTGTAATGACCCAGTCTGAAAAAGCCGAGAAGTAGAGACATCCAGCGAGTTTCTAGGATGATAAAAGGGAAGGAGCTTTAGGTGCTTGGTAGATGACAGATGATAAGAGAGTAGATTGAGTCCATTAGAAAAGGGGAAAGTTACTAGGCAACATATATAAGGTCCTATGTTAATATATCAAGGCACCTTTTGAGGGATAAAACCATGAAACTCAGTTTGAGACTACGTAACAATAGACAATGCCATGACAGGGATGGGATGATCTTAGAATAAAAGATAATGACAACCATGTTCACCACTATCAAGGAATTGTATGATTTGGCCCAAACCAAAACTGAGCCTCACATTTTTGTCCTCAAAAGGCTCCCTTGACATGTTGGGGGTAAAATACCCATAATATTGGTGTCACAGAAATGTAGATGTTGAGATTCATAAGTCATCACACTAAAGTGGACCTCAATAGAAATGGTTGTTCAGAGAGAATGTGAATGTGACACTGAGGATAAGATAAGGGAAGGACATCTGGTCACACCATCATCAATAAGTTCAACATGCACCCTTCGTGCACAGGCATTTCAAGGAGAGAGTAATCTAGGGTAAGACGAAACTACAATGCTTTCCAAGTAAGCTGTCGAAAAGATATGGCAGCTTATTTAAAAGGTGTAACATCGCATTGTTGCAAACTATTCTAGTTATAACACCTCCACGGATAAACATGCAACTCCTCAATTTGACTTTCTCTGACTATTCATTTGAAAATTAAATTTAGGTTCCAAACTCCCAAATTGTTTAATTCCACCACATAATCTCACGATAATTACAAGTCTCAAGGTATCTCACAATCTCATGAATACTATTAGCAGAAGTCAACATTGGGGTAAACCTCAAACAATCAATTGCAGCCATGTGAGAAACATCAAGCACGATGCTCCACTATTCTAGTAGAAAACAGAGAAAGGAAGAATTACGCAAATGATAGGCAATGATGGCATCTCCTCTCATCTTCTCCCTCCCTCTCTCTAGCTCATTATGTCCCTCATCTTATTGACCATGCTTAACCACATGATAATGGAGACAAAAAGAAATGAAGGCCAAAATGATGAACAAAGTATTGGAGTCAGGAAATTGATCATTGAAGTGAACAGGAAGCAAGGGAGGTTGCTGGACAATATAAAGACCTATTAGTTGTATAGCATATAAAATAGAAACCACGTGATTTGATACCAGAACATGTCGTCTTAGTAACAATCTTTTCTTGCTAAGTTTTTCTACCATTCTTTGCCATTAAATAGGGCAAAATGACGTGATGCTAACATTATGACTGTGAAAGAAAAACATGATGTTGTAGACATGTCATAACACTATAACTAAGTATTATCAGAAACTTCACATTTTCACCATGAACTGTTTCACAAAAAAAAAAAGTAATTTGAATCTTGCTCATCACAACTGATGTTCAAGCTTCACACCTGATGATATCAAGTACTTCACTTTTTAAAATTTAAAATGATGTTATAAATTTAAAAACAAGAAGAAGAAGTGCATGCAGGACTAGAAAAATTATGAAACTAAAGCAATGGTAAGTATGAATAATTCAATAAGGTGCTGCTTTAATATGGCAAAAATAATTCTAAATTGTACGCACTAACAATGCATATATGTATATTACAGACACACAAAAATACGCAAGAAAAAAAAAATCCTCACCTCAAGGACTTGAATTGCAGCTATGACAGCATCTAAACAGCTACCAGAACCCTAAATGAATCAAAAAACAACAATGTTCTAATTAAAAAAAAAACCTGTAATAAAATAAACTAAATGCAGAAATGCATGCAATTTACAGTCTAAATGAGCACATTTCAAAATAGCAGAAAAGTTTACTAAGAATTGTATGCCACAGAAAATTTCATGGGCTTGCCCAGTTTGGCGCGAGGACCAAAACAGGACCAAAATAGTATTAGTTTAAAAAATAACAATAATAATAATAATAAATAAATTATTTTAATTATTCAGGTGCACCTCGGATAAGCAAAAAGTGCCCAAATGTTATTCGCACAGTGCTGTGTTTTTAAAAAATTTAGAAAAGTTGGATGGTGATAAAATTTAAACAAGGGAAGTGGGGACCGAGACCGGTGGGCAGCAGGACTAGGAAAAATTTGAAACTAAAGCCAGTTGCGTTCCAGAGATATGTTGTAAATTAATTCAATAAGGGACTGCGGCTGGCTGCTGTTAATAAGCGGCAAGAAATGAATTCTAAATTGGGGTAGCGCACTAACAATGGCATATAATGTTAATTACACGACACCCAAAAATACGCAATCTAGAAATGAAAAAAATCCTCACCTCAAGAGACTTGGAATTGCAGCTATGACAGCCATCTAAACAGCTAGCCAGAACCCTAAATGAAATCAAAAACAACAATGTTTCTAATTAAAAAAAAAAACCTGTAATATAAAATAAAACTAAAATCAGAAATGCATGCAATTTACAAGTCTAATGAGGACACATTTTCAATTCAAAATAGCAAGAAAATGTTTTACATAAGGTGTGCGGGACTGCGCGAATGTGATGCCACATTCGAACATTTCAATGCTCTGCCGTTGGGCGAGGACAAAGCTAGAGCACTAGGCTTAAGCAGCCCAGCGGTTTCGTGCGAGGTCGGGACAAAAATAGTATTAGTTTATAAAAATATAACAATAATTAAGTATGGGTCAATGAATAAATAAACTGGTTCTAGAAACTTCTGAGCCCCTTCTCATCTTTTTTTTTTTTTTTTCCTTTTTTCATTCATATTATATTTTTTTTTTTTACACAAATTTTTAATTTATTATATCACTTCTTATTTCTTATATTTTTCTTTTTTTATTTTTTTTTAATAATAACACTATCCCGTCTCGTTTTTGATATCATTTATGTATAAACAAATAATAGAGAAATTTACATAATACATGAAAATATAACAGTATTATAGCCTCCAATTCACCATCTGTTCTCAAAGATCTAAAATTAACCGCGTATCTCTCGATCTTGATAATGATTATTTGTTTACTTGCTTATGGATATTGTGGAATAAAGTTGATAACGCTTTTTTTATTTTAATGGTTGGACAAGGATGGTTGAGGATGTAAAGCTGCATCGAGTTATAATATTCACTCTCTCTTTCTGGATATTTATAGGTAGATTCTTTGTATTGTGAAGAATGGGAATTAAATTTAGTTGCTGTATCCTATCAATTTCACTCTCTAGTTGAATTAATTTTGAATGAGATATTTTAGCTAAGTGTAGACTAAACTTGGGAGTTATTGTGGTTTGCACTAGAATTATGCTCGATGATGTTTGCTAGTTTAATAGGATCGCTGCAAGCTACTCCACCTGAGTGGCCTTGGCCATTGACTAATCTATTTTGGTTCTAGACCCTGGTTTTATGGGAGTTGATTGCCCCTGGGTGTATATCTCAACATGGTAAAGCTCCCGGAACCTCCCATTTTCAATTTCATTTTATATACACCTTTTGTATAAAAGAATAGGTCTTATGGAATAAGGGTGTCAAACACCACGATCGGGAAAAGGTAATTTAGGAGTTTTTAGAAAAAAAAGGAAGACGGGTTGGCACCTGCTTATATTCCCGAATTCGGATTTTCCTCTAAGGCGGTCGATAGAGTTTATTCGTCGACGGCGCCGAAAGGGATCTAGGTTGTTTGCCAACTGCTGCTTGTGGTTTCGGACCACAAGGAGGGGTTTTACTAAGATTTTCCTACTGTAAAGCTTGGATTACAACCAAGGGGGCTCGGTCTGTTAATGCTGGATTGATTGTCACGTATCTCTTTACCAGTGTGCTTTAGGATGTATATTGGAAAGAGGGGAATAGGGCTTCATGGAAATGGGGACATATCCAAGATGGAAGGTGCCTTGGTGGTAGTCGAGAGCTGCTTCGCACGATGATATTTGTTCCTTCGTGTCGAGTAACAAAAGGGAGGGGAGATTAAAGCGGGAATACGCAGATGACTCGATTAGATTGGAAATCTCCTATTTAGGGCTTTTTGATTGATTTGGGAAGAATTGTCCCCCATTACGAATCTAATAATTTTTTCCATCTTCAAGTAGACTGCTTAATGGGGGAATGATAGAAACTGGAGTATTTCATTCACGGCATTTGGAATTTTGTTGCAATTAGTTGTTAGTTTCTTCATTAATAGAAGTAACATATATTTTAGGCATGTTATTAGGTATTTCCTCGTTTGTGTGAGCGAATTTTATTATTATTAGGGTGATGTAGTATTTTTGGTTCTTTTGTTGAGTCAGTCAAATGTTATTGGGGGTAGGAATTCATAAATATTGTAATTCAAAGGCCAGTACACGGAGGTTAGGATGTTACGGTGCGGCCCTTTATTTATTTTCATTACGGGTAGTAAGGGGTTGAATTAATCTGGATTTTTGTGGTTTTCCCTTTGGGGATTATTTGAATTCTGGAGAATGGAATCGGGATATCCTGGAATAGGGGAAGGGCTTGGGCCCTTGGGTGAAGAATTTTACCCTAAACTCACCCGCTTAACCCGAGCTACGTGGCACATCGCGGGCTTTAGATTCACCATTCTTATATTGCATGCTTTAGGTCCGTCTCTCAGGGTGGCCGGAATAGAGAAAAATTACCAAATCCAAGAATCAAAAGGGTAAAATTTTATAATAAACTGGTAGTAGGAACCAGGCGATGGGATATATGGTGGGTCAGAATGCTGGGGCTGTAAAGAGAAAACATACAAATAAAAATAAATTGTTGCATTGAAATGGGATGTTAAGCTTGGGGGGATGGGGGGGGGGGGGGGGTTGGTTGGGGAATTTTTAAAAAAAAATACAACGAAAAAAGGGGGAAAAAAAAAATAGAATGAGAAATGAGTCAAGTTATAATCCCCCCCCCGAAAAAAAAGAAAAAAAAAATGGGGGTGTTGGTTTTGCAACCATTAGGATAAACTTAGAGAAAAGGTCAGATTAGAATGGGTTTGGACTCTAAAATCGTAGGTTCGATTGAAGCTCTCCAGTTAGAAAAATTGAGTTATTGGATTTTTTGGCCCATGTACAAAGAGGAGAGGGAGACCAAAGAAGACATGAAAGAAACTGATAAGGAGTTGATCTTAGTTAACTTAGACTTAGATAATAATT
>KZ451950.1:2023669-2121991 GCA_002786265.1 Apostasia shenzhenica
CAAATAAAATAAATGTTGCAGAAATGAGGATGTTAAGGTGGATGTGTGGATATACACGAAAGGATAGAATGAGAAATGAGTATATCCGAAAGAAAATTGGTGTTGCACCAATTGAGGATAAACTTAGAGAAAGTCAGCTTAGATGGTTTGGACATCTAAATCGTAGGTCGATTGAAGCTCCAGTTAGAAAAATTGAGTTATTGGATTTTGCCCATGTACAAAGAGGAAGAGGGAGACCAAAGAAGACATGACAAGAAACTATAAGGAGTGATCTTAGTTACTTAGACTTAGATAATAATTTGGTAACTGATAGAGCGCAATGGAAACAAAGGATTCATGTAGCCGACCCCACCTAGTGGGATTAAGGCTTGGTGGTTGTTGTTGTTGTTGTTGTTTGGTCCTGTTTTGGTCCTCACACCAAACAAGGAAAAGTAATTTGAGAAAATGTCATTCTTATAGAAAAAGTACCAAATAAAATTTACTCTCTACAGAATACCATCTCTACACTATGTCTTACCTTGAAGAGAAAGATTGTAGAAGTTAAAACATGTTTAAATGGCTTTCTGCACAGAACACACCATGTACAAAAAAAATTATCAATAAGTAATGTTACGGCACAAATTACATAAAACAATCCCTTTCTTAACCTCTCTTTCACTTATCACATGATTTTTTAAATAAATACCAAAAATACCATAAACCTTTGAGTTGCTGTAGTCTATTTATGGTTTGCTCATACGGAATGCAAGATTAAAAATTAAACTTACAGTTTATCTATGCGAACTCATATTTAGGTAACCTAAACGAAGAAAGTTTCAAGGTTAAAAAAATCAATTTCTGTATGTTTTATGCAGATTACATGCCACTACGCAACTTCAATTTCTCTTCTCAACGCAGATCAATACTAACATGTTTGACATTCGAGCAAACAAGAGACGAATCGGGCACGAATACGTTACAGATATAATTAAATACAAAATCTCGCTTAGAACCAAATAAATCGACCATCCAAAATAGCCCGGGAATACCTTCCGAAGAACGGACTCCGCAGAGAGGCAGGCTTTCTTCATTGCCTTCCTGAAACACTTCTCGTTGGATGGAGAGTGGAAACCAGCGCCGACGTGAACAGCGACGAAGAACCTAGGGCTGTCCTCAGCCTCACCCGCCATGGCTCCGCTGCCACAACCGGTCGCCTGGACTCCGATAGAAGAGGGGAAAAATATGGGGGATTCACCTCCACATTACTCATTAAACCCCAAATCTTAAAATTTAAACAATTTAAAACTCTAAAAACATCACAAATATTACCTATTAAACCTCTAAAGTTCTTTATTTAAATTTAAAAAATCCTAACATTATCATTTGCTAAGTATTTAAAAACTTTTTTAAAATATTTTATTTATTTTATGAATATTCGAGTTAACATATTAGAATGAAGTCAACTGACTCAATTCATTCAAATTTAACCTGTACTTAACTCATCTATTAAACTTGTCAAATATTAAAATTTCTTTTGATCAATTTAATAAATGTGATACTTGATTGGATCTATCATCCCACTTATTATAGCGTTTGAATTATAAAAATTTGATAAATTTAATGTTTTATGCTTTTATTTAATATAATAAAAAATTTTAATTAAAATAAAATAATATGGTATATATCTAATAATTAATATTTAAATTAATAATAAAAACAAAAAAATAAATATTAATTATAATAAATCAAACTTGTGTTAGTGGACTAATTCATTTATGACTTATCAATAACTTATTTATTAAAATTAATATATTTTTTTTACTAAATAAATAGAGTGTAGTTTTTTATATTTGATTTAATAAATAGATCAAGCTTATTTAGGTGGCACCAAAATGCTTGTTGATCAGAACTTTATCCACCAACATAAATATACTTAAAAATGATAACTTTTAGGTTTTAAATAAAAATAGAGAGTTTTAGATATTTAATTAGTAATTTTTCTATTAATTTGAATTTTTAATAGTAAATATTGCATCTCATATGTGAAAAAAGAACGTAGCAAATAATATTTAAAATTTTTTGGTATGCATATTATAATATTTAAAAATAAATAAATTACTAATGTTATAAATATGCATAATATTCAGTGATCATAATTCATTTTAAAGTTAAATTATTGCATTTCACTTTTGTTTTAGATTTTTTTATTTTAAATTATATGAAAACTTAAGTGACAGATTTTAAAATATATTATAATTAAGTTGAAAATTTTTAAAAATATGAATAAAAATATAATTATAAATAAATTATAAAAATTAATCATTATTTTATTTTAAAAATAGTTAAGATGGAATGGTGTGACTTTAAATTACATTAACATAATATTATAATTTATTTCTTTTTAAGTTTTAGATGGGTGTGTGTATATATATATATATATGATTTATATGTAAATACACAATTTTATTTTGGTAAGCTAATAAAAAACCAAAATTTATCAGTATGGACCAAAATAAGAAGGACATATAACGTAGGAAGCTGCTGGTAATTTACCCTTCCATGTTTAAACTGAGTTCGAGGCATCCCTCTATCGACGGTGCCCGCCAAGACGTGGACGTGCCCTAGACGGTCTCTCTACGAACAAAATCGTATAAAAAGGAAAAGGGATTTTCTTTTCTGTTCTTGCGATAATGGGGGTGAAGAATCTCTGGGATATCTTGGAATCTTGCAAGAAAACCCTACCACTACAGCATCTCCAGTGAGCTCCGAGATCCAATATGGCAGTTCTTGCCACTGTTGACGTTTCTCTTTCCTTACGCCTCTCATCTATCTAAGTGTAGGAATAAGAGGTTGTGCGTTGATCTCTCCTGCTGGTTGATTCAATTCCAACAAGCCTGCAGGTCTCCAGTCCGTTTGAAAGAGAAGCTATATTTAAAAAGTTTATTTCACAGGCTCAGAGCGCTCATCGCCTTGAACTGTGATCTCATATTTGTCGCGGGTGAGTCCGAGTTTTTGTTTTGTTCTTTTTGGCTAAATATTATCTCTTTTCGTTATTGTGCTTGAAGAAAGGTAGCTCTTTTTTTGATTTATTTATTTCATTTGGAATGTTAGTCTCTCTCTTTCTCTCTGAGGTTACCTACATATTTAGCCTTAAACCGGGAACTATGCAGTGCAGCATATTTGAAACTTCAAAGCTTGATTGCTGGTTTCACCAAGGCCTGTAAACAATGATTTTTATTTGAAATTAAGTTTGTGTATCAAATTCATTTAGTTTTGGTTTTTCCGTACTTGGTCCCTTGGATATTATAGTAAAACTAGTTTTCCCTGGGAATCATCACGATTTTTTGTCAGAAAGTTGATTCTCACATCAAGGGCTAGCAAGCTACTTTCAAAATTTTTATTTATTCTCTCATACACAGTTAATGAAAATTCAAAACTCATTATTCTACATTATGTAGCTCAGAGATACTCAAAGTGCAGCATATCTTCATTAGATTTTTGAGGTTTTTAAAAACATGAAGGATTCTGTCATGTCTATCAATTCTTCATTTCATATATGGCTGCAGTTTGCATTCAGTCTTTGATAGAATCATATTAATTAACTGCTTTAGCCTATCTGTTGAATTGTCGAGTTTGAGGCATGGCTTTAGCATCTAAATAGACTTATTTGATTTTCTGTAAATACCTTTACTGCTCAATCTGTGCATATGCTATTATCATTTGCATAGCACTTCTCAAAAGAAAAGAGTAATGCTATCATATGGCTATCCTGTATATAGTCTCTAGTCTCTAGTGTGTACGCTTACTTGTGAAACTGATGTTTAAGGTTTTCTTTGATCATAACGCATGTTTTTGTAGTGTTATGCATAATTTTGTTTAACTTGTAGATGGTGTATGCAATGAGGTTATCCATCTTTTGGATAAATTACGTGCAGATTGGGGACGTCTGTCCAACTGAAAGATTTATTTTAATGAGGTAGTGACAGGTTGATAAGATCCCCATATGATGTTAGAACTTTGATGTGGGGTTAGAAAAGAATAATGATTGTTGAAGATGATTTAAAGTTTGGTTAGGTGCTCATATATATGCATAACAAGTTGCCTGCAAATTTATAGTATGGGTTTTATAAAAATTTTAGATTTTGTTGAATTTTGGAGATTGATAACGAAGTTGATCAGGAAACAATTTAGGAGGTGTGTCAAATTCAGTTTCATAAATAAATTGTTTGTTTATGGGTGTAAAAATGAAATGATTGAATGAGGATAAATATCAAAATTCATGGCATTAGTGTGGGACTAACATAGGCACTGCACGTTAGTGCATGACCAAATCTTGTTTACAAGTATTACACCCAAATTTAGGATTTGGCTAACATGGGTATAACTGTGGGACTTCCTATTGGAAGAAGTTAATGTAAGAAGCAGATGATATAAGAAAAATAGATGCTTTGGCATTGCAGAGATATGGATTCATGTAGAACTTAGGTTTTCATGGAGTAAACGAGAAAGATGAACATTATATCTTACATGCATACATACAAATATATTGGCAGCCCTTTTGAGGGTTCCTTAGGAATCGATTCACTCTGCGTAGATTGACTGAATGTAGAAAGCCTTCCATTGTACAACGATCATAGTTTAGGTTTTCATGGATGAGTAAATGAGAAAAATGAACATTAGAATTAGTTTGTGAAAATTGTACTTTATTCATTTGACAATTAAAATGGCATTTATTGGAAAAGATGTTGTACACACACACATACAAATATATCACATACAAGTACATTTGTGTATCTATCTGTGTATATATGATGCATGTATATTTATTATAATTAAAAGTATCTGTTCTTATATATAGCTAATAACAATGAATACAAATGTTTTTTAGAAACTTCACATGAATTTCCTGAAATTAGTTGATTTCTCAAGTAATCTATATTTAAGGTTTTCATACTGAAAATGTCCTTTGGCAAAGCATGAGATTGGAATATTTGTTTCTTAATGGTGTGAATTTTAGTTGTTGTTGGTACTTCTAGTCAAATTGTACTTCAAAGCTGTTGCGGAACATTGGTTTTTATTTTGGGTTGAGAAGCAAAAAATTCTTGAAGTATCTAGAGAAAGGTATCATTTCCATTCCTTGCTGGCATCGTGACTTTCTTTTACTTGGATAATTGAATAAACATATTCTACATTAGAAACATCTTGAATTAAGTGCTGCATATTATTGTTCTCAGATGAATATTGGTTACACTTAAATTATTTATGCTTATAAGATAGGTACTTATATTCCTGTAATACTTAGTAGTGAAATATTTCTTATTAATTGGTATAGATGGAGCAATTCCTTCCATTAAGTTATCTACTTATAGGCGTCGACTAGGTTCAAGTCTCGAGGTATGTATCTATATTTATAGCTTCCCAGTACCAATTACGTGTGCATTTGTCTTGTTTAATTTTGCAAAATGTTCTTCAGCAGGTCACTCGTGAGGACACTAATATGCAAAACATGACCTCACTTAGAAGAAACATGGGATCTGAGTTCTCATGTATGATTAAAGAAGCTAAAGTTCTTGGATTGGCTCTTGGTATCCCTTGCTTGGATGGGTAATGTATTTTAGAAAATTACTTTTGGTATGGCTTTGCATCAATGTGCCAAACTCTTGTTGTAGTGAAGAGGCATTCTTGATCTCCTAATCACAATTGATGTTATTTTTTAGTGAAGCCCAAGCACGTGCAAGTTATGTTTAGCATTTTTGCCCTAACTAAAATTTAGGGCATTTGTGCCTATTGGGTAAATTATGCAATTTGTAAAATGCACTAGGAAAGACTTATGACAGTGGTCTTGGAACAATCTTTCTAGATTTGATTCTATTTCCTTGTTTTTGGATGTTAATGTCAAGGGATTAGATAAATATTTTAACCATCTGGTGGTCTTTAATTTAAAATTTGATTTGATGGATCTCCCATCTAAAGTTAATCACTTTAAACATGTAATAATATTCTATAAAAGTGCATATATTAATATGCTATTGAAAAAAAAAAACATATAAATTAATTTATATGAAATTAACATTCATTAATCTAACAATTATGAACATATGTGGAGACTATTGTAAAAAACTAACTTTGACAATTGTTATGCTAGTCTTAGCAATCCTAAACAGTGGATATAAGCTACTACCTAGGTAGTACCAATATTGTCCCTACTACATCCTTAACATCCTTCTAATAATAGTTTTCTTGTTTCTAATAGTGGTGTGACTAAATATGATGGTGGATTTTTTAAAATTCACAATTTCTAGCACAATAGCTATAGAGTACGACTTTCAAGCAAGTTGTCGCTACTGGGGTGGCCATAGCAAAGAATAGTTGGTGATTTTCATAAGATGTGAGTGGATAGCCCTTTGTAAAATAGCTGAATGCTAGTGATGGAGCCTCTCTACATCTCCCTGTGGATCAAAGTGGATAGAAGCGCCTAGCATAGGATGAATAGGCAAGGAGAAGGCGGACATCCCTATCTTTAGTTGTGGTCCACAACGATCTCTCTTCATGTTAGTAAACAATGCATAGTTAAGCCCTTTGACTCACATGCCAACCCATCGCAACCATTACTTTGAAAAGTTGAGCCATTCTAGCATACAGTCCAGTTGCTATCAGTTGGCTAGGGATGAATGCTTCCTGTTCCAAAGCCACAAGTATAGCAATAGATACTTAAGTCTATGCATACACTTTGAAATGACTTTGTATATTGTTGTGCACAAAATTATAGGCCTAAATTGCATAGGATGTTCTGTATTGTGAACTTTAGGCATTGGTGCTACTACTGTGTCTTTCCATGTCTGAGGCTTCACTCCAATGCTGAAAATGTATTGGAGTACTTCAATCTCCTTTTCCTCCATCCCAAGCCAATGCCCCTACAGAATGACCCACCTTGTGATGCCATCAATTTTCGGTGCTTTATTGTTGGCAAAGTTGGCTAATATTTTGGTGCTCTTATCTCCTCCCTAGTGACTGCTGAATCAACTGCTTTGCTGCCAAATTAGTAAGAGTAGGTCTAGGCGGAATGTCATCTGGTATTAGACTCAAAATATCGTAGTGCCCCAGAAGGGATTCCATCATCGTAGAGAGAATAAACTTGTCCACGAAAAATTATTACATACACTCAAATGTATGATTGTAATAGTATATTTGTTTTATTTTTGAGATTACACATGTATTTTACTTTTCTCACCTTTGATATTATGTAAGCTCTATTTATCACTAGTCTTTAGTTATATAATTCATTTTTTTCTTCTGAACAAAATTGTAAGTATCACTTTTAGTGAAGCCTACACTTTTAACAACACCGACTTTGTTCTTGCTAGTAAGTCTTGGAGAAGAAGGATAGATTGCTTTAGCTCTTTAGTTCCTACTAGTAAGTCCCCCACCACCTTGCTCCACTCCTTCGAAGCTTTCAATGTTTTGGCACTCTTTCTATTGAGAACAATTGTCAGCTTTCGTTTGACTAGATGCCTCAAAGTGACTTGGACAATGTGGTATGCCTCTTCATCCAACAATCAAGCATCCTCAAATTTAATCTCTCCTTGCGATTTGAAGATGGTGGACACACAATTTAGCTGCAAAGGGAAATGACTAGAAGCGATGCAAGTGAGATGGGTAACATAAATGTCAAGCATTTGCAATAGGGCAGCGGTATCCGTCTACACCGCTCCTTATCATTGCATCATGTAAAAGCTAGATCCATGATGCTGGGAGAGCCATCCAGATTTTCCTGCGATGACTAGTAGCGATGCAATGAAGTAGAGCCCTTGCATTGGCCAACTGAGTTGGGGTTTGCCCTGGCTCTTCCTCCTTAGCTGGGAGAGCCATCCAGATTTTCCCTTTTCACAAGCTGAAGAGCAAGCAGTCCAACTTCAGTCTTATTTTAGGCACAGACGGAGTAAGGTTATTTGGTTTAGGTAGGACTTGACTTACCCCTACCTTATTCATTGCCCATGTTGAAGTTAGCATAATCTTTATATTGTATTCTACTCTTCTATTTCTGTTTATCCTATTGCTTTTGATCCTATTTACATAACTATAGTTAGCTGTTTTGTTAGATGGGAGTTTACTTTTACAACTTCACAGTTGTGCTGATGAGGAAAAAATGTTTGAATCTGTCTAAATTTTTTCCACGCCCTGTCAATTTTTATCATATTTAAATAGATACTAGGTATCTGGCAACTGTAATGGAGATTAGAATTTTAGGCTAGTAACATCCATTTTCGATTTGATTCTTCTGTAAAGTTATGCATTTTGAATTTACCATTTTCTGAGTCAATCTTTCACTTTTCGAGTAGGGTTGAAGAAGCTGAAGCACAATGTGCAGCGTTGAACTTGGAATCTTTATGCGTAAGTGGAATGTCTTTATGTTTTTGATTGAAATTGCTGCAAATATAATGTATTTCCATCATGACTACTCTCAGGATGGTTGTTTCACTTCAGATTCAGACATCTTCCTCTTTGGAGCCAGGACAGTGTATAGAGATATTTATTTAGGTAATCTCTTTCAGACAATGATGTGCTGTAATAGGCAAGATTCCTTATTGAGGTTAATACCGCATAACTTTTGATTATTTTTCCAAATCTTAGATGCTTTATCATTCTCATTCTTGTTCTCAGCTCTATCTTTTTTGTTGCAATGCCTTGGTTTGTGATTTATCAATGGGTTTGTTTGATAAGTTAGGTGAGGGGGGCTATGTTATTTGCTATGATATGGCTGATATAGAGGGGAGACTTGGCTTTGGAAGACATTCGCTGGTATGCTTTCATTTCTCTGATTAATTTTTTAACACTGTAGGATCTTAATAACAAATACCTTCATGCTTAGGATTCATGATGTGCTATATAATTCAAGAATGACTTCCAAACAGTGATTTTACAGGCAAACACAAACTAAAAATTCTCAAATTACATTAGAATTTTTTGAAGGTGAGGCATTGTTCTTTTGTAGGATCAAGATGGTCATTTTTGAGGGATGGTGAATAGATGATTATTGAAATTTAAATGCTACTCACACAAGATAAAAAAATGTTAGTAGTAACAACGAAAGTTTGAATTATCTATAAGTATAAACGAAAGTGATAAAATAAAATACATACAGATGGACACACAATGATATATGTGGTTTGGCACCTTAGTATGCCCACATCGACGACCCGAAGGCAAACCCATAAAGTTCTGATTTACTCTATTCTCACACTAGGGTATTAGCGAAACTCTTTACAATACTACACAAATCACTTTCTTCTGCGAGGTTTCACTTACCTAGTTTCATTCACTACTATTTCTTGTCTTTTAAAGGAATATGAAATAAAACCAACAAGAAAATAAAGAGAATTAAAAATAAGCAAGAACAATATTACCTCTCTTTCAAGAATTGATCTTGAGTGTATGAACAGAGTTGAAGTTCACCCTTGAATTCTTGAGCACTAGCACTTTGAATGCTTTTTTGCACACTTGAATGGCCATTATCACACTCTTAAATGAATTTTGAATGTTTTCCATATGGTTCTAGGTTTAGGGCATGAAATCCCAAAATGTCCATCGGAATAGAAAAATCGACCTTGATGTGTAGGAAAAATAGCTATCTAAAGTACGCCAGAATAATACTATTGTTAAACATTTAGTTGGTCAACATTTAATTATGGTCCAAACTGGGCTGCAACGGTTTGGCTTGGTCAACCACACCTTTTGATTGGTCAAGCAATGACAGATGATTCTATGCCTTGGTCGACCAAAATATAATCCCGTTCTTTTATAGGTTGACCAATGCTGGATGACCAAGTAGTCTACCAACATGTCATGATCAACACACTCACTCTCCGGTTGATCTATTTCACTCCTAATTGACTTGAACTGGAAATTATTCTCTCCCTAATGTGCTCGTAGTGCTCAAAATTTCATCTATCCACTTATATACACTTGATAAGATCAATTTTGCAATCAAACTATTCAAAACAAACCAAAATACAATAATATGAAATAATGATCGTCGGGTTTCTTCGAGTTGTTTCTTTGACTCATCACCAATCTTGAACACTTTGATGCTCCCAAGCTTTCATCTTTCGATGTAGTCATTGCACTACAACTCATCCTTGACCACTTTTGTTTACACAATCACTAAAGCTTCAAGATTCCAACAAAATGCATCAGCTTGTCACTGTTTTTGGTTCACATGTAAAATAGAAGCATGCAAAGCCAACTTGAGCACATGTTAGTAGCCAGTTAACTTAAACTTATTGTCAAGCATCAAAACACATATCAATCGATTTTGGTGGTCTTTATGTGCTAGCTATTAAGATATTGGTTGCGGTTTTCTTATTAGTTCAAGCTTTTGGAAGAGTTGGTAAGCATCCATGGTCCTAATAATTGGTATTAAAGCAAGTCATGGTTCGTATCTCGGTAGTGACACTGGTGGTGGGGGGGATTGTTGGGGAAGTGCTAAACTCCTGTTGTGGCTTGTAGGCAGTAAGGCTAGGTCATATTCAAATCTCATGGGCATTGTGTCTATATACATAAATCTATTAAGATATTGATGCGACTTTCCTATCAACTTGAGATTTTGGGATAGTTGGTGAGTGCCAATGGTCCTAAAACTTTAGTTGATGGTTACTAGAAGGATAGATTGATTGTGCCTCATGAAATAAAATTGACATCGATGACTATGAGTGACCAAATGGCTATGAGTAAGTATTTTACTGAAAGGTTATAGCTTTATTGATCCGGAGGTCAAGTGAAATTGTTTCTTTTTAAGATAGTTTTGTTAGAGCATGGTGATTAATGGCATGTCTCTTTTGTAAGAATGCCTTTCATGGTTGATTAGTCTATTTTGACTACTTATTAAGAATGGCATGGCTACCATCTCCTTAATATTTACTACATTTCTAAGATTTTTGGCTTGCAAGTGTAGAATCACTTCATTGAGCCGTCATCAGAGTGAAATCTCTTCATCTTTTTCTTGTAGAATTCCTCTCTTGCCTTGCTATTCCGTGTTGTCTGTGTATAAAATCCTTGTTGTCTATTCCTTTTACAATAGCCTAAGAGCTTATTATGTTGGGGGGTGTATGTTTGAATCTTGGTATTATATTCATATTATTTTCAATCACTTTGTGTTTGTTGTGGCCTCTCCTGTCAGGCTTGTTTAATAAATACACTATTTCGGTCATGCCTTATACCAAAATGGCTACTTCATTAAAATAATAACAATAATAATAATAAATTAAATTTTCATCACATTTTACACAAATTTTAATATAGAAATTCACTTTGGTTCACATCCCACATGATTTTCAATACAATCGTTAACTTTATTTCTCATCATACACACATTTCAAGACAAGAGTAAACTTCTAAAGACATGACCAAAATGATCTTAAAGCCAAACAGTAGGGCAAGTATTTACATTATGGAACTATTGTTGTTTCCCTTCCTAGATTTGTTTTTGTGTTTGACTGGTATCCTGACACAAAATAAAGGAATCATAATCATGTTAGACCATTCATAAGTGTATTGGTTGTGTGACCACTATTATCACATGAGTTAGCTTCTTTGTTACTATTATGTCTTATATTTTCAATATCTAGCAGTTACTGAGTCTTCATTATTAAAAAAAAAAGAAAAAAAGAAAAACAGTTGCTGCACCTCCATTCAAACCAAATGAATTTTCATAGAGTGCAACAGAAAATGCAGTGGATACTAACCACTTAAGTAAATGAGTTAGTTTCATAAGCAACTATTCCGTTAACAATCATGGCTTGTACTAGCAAATGAATTAGTTAAGGTTTGTTCATTCAGAAACCTATGGGAATCATTATACCCTTTTCATTATTTTTCAACACAAAGGATGATTCTCATTAGGAGCCCTAGAATCATGTCTAGGGTAAAAAATAAAGTGTTAAAGACCACGTAATTCAATGGCCTCACTTATTTGTCATTATGCTGGTTCCAGTCATTGTGTTGATGCTGCTTTTTAAAGGCCAATACACCCCTTCCTGTATTGGCTTTCCATGTCATTAAATTATGTAGCTTTTAATTGTTTATCTTCCCCTTAAACTGTTTATTTATTAAAAAAATAAACAATTAAAGGCCAATACACCCCATTCAGTATTGGTTTTCCATGTATTTTTGTGTGAATGACCTCACTTATGTGTCCTTGGCTAGTTCTGGTCAGGTCTTTTATCACAATTCAAACTTGTTTGAGTCCTTGCCATTGTGTTGAGCTACTTTTTAATTGATGAAAACTGTCCCAATTCAGTCTATTCTTCAGACAACTTCTATCTTTATATCATCGTGTAGCTTTCAAAGATATAATTCTCCGTATTATTTGATGTCAACACTTACCTTCAATTCATTTACATTTGCTATCATTTTGTTTGGTTAAGTGATGTATATGTTTCAGATTGCACTGTCTCTCCTCCTTGGCAGTGACTACTCTCGAGGAGTCAATGGTTTTGGTCCAGTAAGTACAGAGTATTTAACATACTTGTATTTTATTCAGACTGCTATTCTTTCATTAAGTTTTTTTGTGACATTGTATTTAGGCAAGATCAGTTCTGAAAGGTTCCTTTCAACTACTGTAGGAAACAGCATGCCAGCTTGTTAAATCTATAGGAGAAGACAACATTCTGCAAAATGTTAAGTCGGAGGGATCAGCATTTGCCAAAAAGCTAACCAATGCATCAAAGAGGACTGTGAGGGCCATTTGCATTGCGGATAAGGAAAATATTATGTCCTACAAACAACATATGGCTAGTGAGTTACAAAGTTGTAATTTCCCTTTTTTTCAGTTATATGATTTGTGTTTACCTTTTTTTAGCATACTTGTTTGTAATATCTTTAAGTTCCCTATATATTTATTTCCCTTGTGTACTTATGTTTTTTGCATGATAGGATATGTTCAAAACCTCCTCTTTGTTAATCTTTTTCATGTAGGATCATTATATGGTAATTTTATATAAATTATCGTTGTAATATTAGAAATTGCTTTAGAATAAGTTGCTCATCTCTTAGTGATATATAGCAATGAGCTAGAGCATATACTTTATTTGCCATATAATGTCTAGATTAGTGATATATATGGGCCTGTTTGTTTGTAAGATTTAAATTTAACAAGGTTAAAATTAAACTTTATGGCATAATGTTATGCCAGAGAAATGCTTGACCTATCGGCATTGTCGACTCCTTTACCATATAGGCTGATAATTCATCCTCATTTTGAATAGAACTGCAACATAACATTTGGATGATTTTATTGTACTATAGTACATTGAACAAATCTATCTTAGGGGGGCATTTGGTTTAATATTATCTTAGTATTGTTATGTCATGCTATCTAGATTCTTGACATTTAGATATTATTTAAATGGCAAATCCATTATGTTTATAAGGTTATTTTCACATATCATCAAACCAAACAAGTAGTTCCTCTAGATAACAAGATATAACATAACATTAAATCAAATGTCCCTTTAGTCATTTATCCGGATAACAACCAGTTACCACTTGTGAATATTTTGAACACATATTTATTGTGTTCGTGCTCATCCTTTTTCAACTGATATAGTACAAGCACATTTGTTGGTTATAATAAATTCTCTTTTCTCATGCAGCAAATGGGAAGAAGCTGGGAACAAAGGATGACTTCCTACAGGTTGTAGATGCTTATCTAAAACCAAAATGTCATTTACCTGACTCAAAGGCCGTTCAAAGGTACATCATGCCTATAGATACAACAGTTAAACTGGTTGTACCTTGGATTAGTTTCAGTGGGATGGTTGTATTAGTCACTCTATTCAACATTGTTTTTGTGCCAGAATTACTGCCTGTGAAGTTTGGTGGCAAATCTGAATCATTTCTTTTTTTATGAATAAAGAAATTTGAAAAAAAAAAGAAATTACAATCTGAATCATTTCAAGAATTCATTAGTCCAGAATATAGTGATTTGATTTTTTTTTTTAAATTTGAATTTTTGTCAAGCTTTAGTCACGGACTTTGGTTGTTGATTCAACTTTCTTGGACTTTGTAGTGTAACTACCCCACATCCATTTCTGAGAGCAAGGCTACAAGAGATCTGTGCTAAATCATTTGGTTGGAGCCCTGTGAAAACTGGTGATTGCTGCGCCTCATCACCTTGTGCATAAAGTCTCTAATTTAGGATTTCTATGAAAGTGCTTTGATGTTTCACCATTTTAAATATTTGGACAAACACAAGTATGCATGCCACATGGCAAACATCTGCTGAGTGTGGTTTGTTCCTCTTGCAGATGAGTATATCCTTCCTAAGATTGCTGAAAGAGATCTCAGACGTTTTGCTAGCCTTCGTAATGTGTTATCAGAATGTGGAGAAAATATTTCTTTGAATACGGTGCAAGTTCAGGATATATCTCTTTTTGCAAATTTTGATGATTCATTACAAAATATGTTGTTTTGTTTGTAGTTGCCGGTGCCTTGCCCTGTGTCTGCAATTGTTAAGCTGCGGAAAGTGCGTGGAAGAGAATGCTTTGAGGTTTCTTGGCATGCAATGGATGGGCTCCAATCCTCTGTTGTCTCTGCAGATCTAGTAAAATGGTAATTTTGGTGACCATTCTTGCTGTATTTTTACAGCAGTAATTATCAGACACCTTTAGCATGCTACAGTGTTGGCCAACTAGGATTGCTTGTCCGTGCTTTTTGCTATGTTAATTTGTCCAACTTTCTTAATGTTTGTTTAATCCTATCCAAATTGACTTAAAAATGTTTTGGTAGTTATTTTTTTCTTCCATGGACTTTAATAGTCAATTCCTGCTGTCATTTTGACTCTTTGCTGAACTTGCTTTTTTGTACGTTTTTTTGACTTTTCTGAACCTGCTTCATTGGCTTTTCTGGTTTGAAATGTTGTACCAAAGTACTTTTGTTGCTTGAAGTGTGAGAGTTAGAAGTATTCATTTTTGTTTTGAATCATCGAGAGCTTCACCTCATCAAGCTTAAAGCATAAAGAACAAAAACAACCACCAAGCCTTTATCCCACTAGGTGGGGTCAGCTTAAAGCGTGAAGAACTACTTCAATTAAATCTTGAGTTAGGCCAGGTGTAGACACAACTTTCTCCTGTTGGATAGAAACTTTCTGTTAATTTCCCTAACCTTATCCATGTTTTAATGTAGTTTCTAATTACAAGCTTAAATTTTTTTTAGATTTCATTGATTATACTAAGATAATTTAGTAGAAATTTTTTCGTATTTTCTTAAATATATGTGCTTTCTTGTTAAGAAAGGTGAGGATTCTGTATGATTCTCAACTTTTAATCTAAGTTATCTATATCATACATTTAAATATATATATATATATATATTTATGTTGAACATAGAGATCATCAAACGTAAGAATATTTGTATTTATTTTTTATTCATCCTGAATTTTATTGGATAAATTAAAAATTTGAGGCCAATTATGTTGATTTTTAATTATTTTTGCTTCTTGTTAATCAGATGTAACTAGTTGTAAATCCATGATTCTTTGGCATTGGCTTTTGAATTTTACTCATTTTAAACATATGAACTGCTAGTTCTTGTTACTGTCTTTGATGGTTCTATGTTTGCGCTAAGGATTTATTATAGTGTATTAGTTAATAATAGTAGGATATTTTGTCAATATGCCATTGGACGTGCCATTTTTTTTCCATATTATTTTTATGATTTTTCATTAATGCTACTACGACTTTTTTGTCTTTAAAATAGAATTTCTTATGCTGCATTACTTACTACCGTCCTAGCTTTGTTGCTCTAAACTGAGCCTTAGTCGCCAAAAGTATTAGGCTGAAACAGAACTCACCAGATCAGTATTTACATTAGGTATTCTTCTAGGCTCAATGGGGAAAACGTTTGTGTTCTTTTGGAATGAATGCAACATCAACTTGAATACGCATGTTCTTACAGTTCATGAACATCTTTGTTGCTTGACATCACTAAAATAAGAACAATGAAAACAAAAGCATTAATCACAAACTAATTGCTATTGCCATCAATTTCATGGATTGTCTTTTCATTCAACTCTATCTAATGCAACCTAGAAGCACATGTGAGTCAAAGCTATGTCTAGTATGTGATATCCAAATCACAAGTCATTCTTTTAGTCTTCCCTTCGCTTTCTTTAAATTTGTAGTTTGGACTTTCACATTTACTTGCAAATGTTTTAGAGGTTGCACCTTAAATGTCCCTCACTCATCTTCCTATGCATACCGTGCCATTCTTTAACTAATATTTATAATTTCTAATGCAATCCACTGCTGTGTGACTGTTTGTCCACCTGACATTTGAATCACTGCTAAACTAATCTTATACACATTTTACTGCTTAATTATCTTCCACTTATTACCATATAACATTCCTGATCTGATAGAAACTTGTAATGTTTCTTATATTTCACATTTTATTTTCTCCCAATGCTTTGTAGTGCTTGCCCAGAAAAATTGTCTGAGTTCATGGAAAGGAAAATTATTGGGAATAAAAGGAACAAAAGAGCATTGAGGCCTAAAAGGGATACCAGAAAGGCTGATCTCACTGAACTCTATACTCAGCTACAAGATCTACTTCTTGATAAAGAACCAGAGAGCCATATCCTTCCCTTTACTTCTCAGGTTCTTCCTGGTGCTTCCCTCTCTGGTGTTGGACCTGAGGTTATTGACTTATCATCCCCTTCCCCTTCATCCCTTCGGCCATGCAAAATCATCAAATCTGATAAAGTTGCTTACCCAGAAGTTATTTTGATTGATCTTTGCGAATCAGACACCGACGTGACACCCAAACACGACAGGAAGGCTAGAGAGCTAAGATCTTTCACAGACAGCATTCAAAGAGACCTGCACTAGATAGACCGGCTAACGGAAGCTGTCCAGGTACTTAATGCAGAAGCTTAGACACTGTTCTTCACCGCTTTCGCTTCACTGCAGAATTGTTATTTTGACATGTACTGTAGGGTGAAATTTTATTGTTGGCAATGTGTTTTGAATTTATAATTACTAGAGATCACGCTCCTACCGAATAAACGGAATAACTACTTTGCTATTTTCTTTTATTTGGGAAGTTTTTAAAGCTAATTTGTGGGGTTATTAGTTTCTTGATTTTGTAGGCTGATTAGTTCTCTTTTTTTAGTTTTTTTTTTAATAGAGATCTACATGTCCTATAGTTTTAAGAAGGTTGTTTACTTTTTGTGTAGAATTGATATTTATTTAAGCTTTAATTTAATGCTGAATAGAAATAGAGGAGGTTTCCTCTCAAATTTCATGGTATCAGAGCCTGTACAATAACCAGAAAATTGGCCATGTAAAAATCTTGCATGGAATCATCTGGTTCCATCTCCTCGACATTCCATGTCGTTGCTTCTCAAACATTTTCAATTGTTTCCCATTATCTTGACAATTTTCATTTTAGATCACCAGCCACATATTGGACAGGAAGAATTATCTTTTATGCCCCCAGTTCGTTCTTATAGTGATTCAAAATAGTGGAAAGACGGGCTATCTCAACTGCAATATCAAAAGACCAGACGTCGGAGATGCTGGTATGCCACGTGGGAGTCGAGCAATTCAATCGTCTTGGTGTGGCTGATTGAATCGATAGAGATAAGTATTAGCTACACTTCTCTTCAAGATGGCAAAGGTGATTTGGGATACTATCAAGGAGAACTATTCATACTTTGAGAATGCATCTAATGTGTCATGAGATCAACATGTGACTCTGGGAGATCTGACGGGGCAAATCTAACTTCATTGGGTACTATAATACACTGAAGATTCTCTGACAAGAATGCTTCATGTTTTATGAAGCCAACTAGGGTGTAGTTGATGAACGTGTGAAAATCAAGGCTTGTCTCAATACAGAAAGGCTACATGATTTTATTGCTAGGCTTAATCAAAATACATGGGAGAATCTTGGCCAGTGGACCTCTTCCATCTATTGTTAAAGCCTTCAGTGAAGTCCGACTTGAGAAGAGTTAAATTCTACCATTGCATCTAGAGAATGGCTTATTAAGGCTACAGCATTATCCATCTTGAAGGAAACTCGAAATATAGCAAGCAAGGTGACAATCTGGTGTAATCACTGCAATAAATCAGGACACAGCTGTCTTCCATTTACACACAAATCCTCCTGGTTGAAACCGCGAGGTTTGAAGGTGAGTAGGCACCTCATTCGATGATTGCAGGATGATTTGAAGAGTCAAGTAACGAGAAAGCTACCATTGTTCTTCTCACCAAGGCTCAACTAGAAGCCCTTCATCGTCCTTCTGAATCCATGGCTTATGAAGGTACTGCTCTTAATTCTCACCGCATTAGAACTAATTTTCATCAGCCATGGATTTTTGATTCCAGGCCATTTGATTATATGATAGGTGACTCATCGTTCTGTTCTTACACTCCAACTTATGATTGTTCTCATGTAAGAAATTGCCAACAGATCTCTCTTACGTTCTATTTTGCAATCCAAATCTTTTACGCGTCATTCAGTTCTGCGTGTTCCAAAACTTCCTTGCTTCGAGTTTGAGTTAACCCAAATTTGATCTCTTAATTCATTTCCTCCGAAATGATTTTCAAACAGCTCAACTTGTGTCAAAAATCAGCAGAAAACTTTATTGCTTCCCCAAAAATTTTCTTTTGTTTAGTCATTCTTTTCCCAGGTGGAATGACTTTTAAATCCATTATTCAAAAACTGAGAGCTCTGGCTCTGTTCTTTGCGGCTACTGTTTGGGGATTTAGATCTTTCAAGTTTTATCGCTGCAATTTTAAGCATCACCATCATTTCTTTAGCGGTAATTCTGCCGAAATCTCTTCGTTAACTGGGGGAAGAAGAATCAAAATCAATCAGATTTTTTGAGGATTGGCAAATTAGCTTTTGATGGAAGTTCAAAACTGAATGAGTTGTTTTACACGAATTTCAATTTATGATATTTAATATTTGAAACTCCCAAACAAGTTGAGACTATAGAGTTATCATGAAAACCACCTCCTAATCATTTAAGCAATTAATGGGAACAAAATTTGGATATTATTTGTATGTCTTGAGAATGAGCCACATCATTGGCTGCTCAAAATCCAAAGCTATCATCTTTCAATCAATGATCACAACACTTAATGATTGTATTGTCTCTATTGTCTCTCCATGACCTAACGTACTATCTTGTGATGGAATCACTGATTATAAATTTCAATATAAATTTTTCTTCTATGATTTATAGCATAGTGGTTATAACTAATAATTGATCTGAAAAAAATCAAATAAAATCAAGTATGAAGTTTTGAGGAGAGAAAATAGTAAAGTTAGGTTTATTTTGGCTGGCTAAGATGGGTTGGAAGATAAAATTTTGTGATCTGGCAAAAGTTGTGCCAAATATTTAAATTCGAGTCTACCGAAACACCTTGAAAGTTCCTTACTAACTCAAAAATATACAAGTTTGTTCATAGTGGTATCTTTTTTCCTATATGTTATTAACTAATGTGATGTGCAACATAGAATGATTGAGGAGATTAAACTAGTTTGCTCTAATCATGCTAACTCGCACATTCACGTAAGTTTTATGATAATTCGAATCCAGTAATACAAATTTTAATTTTAGCTGGTAAAGATTTCAGGAATAACAAAATCAAATCAGCAAATTAGAAACAACACTAAGAAGACATTTAAACAATGAATAACAACTCTAAGAACTCAAATCAAAGGAAGGAACACAGGACTGGCAACAAAGTAAACCTTAGGCCTCAGTGAAATGGCAACTACGACCCTTTGCTCTTGCTCCCAACGCCAAATTGATGCCACCTGGGCTGAATCAGCTCAATCGGTCATAGCCCACTACTACTCCCAACTCGATTCAACACCACCTGTGCTCGAATCGCTCAAAGGAAGAAGAAACCTCTCTTTCTTCTCAATCCCAGTAGGAAATCTTAGTAATCATCGTCCTCATACCGCACATACCTGAGAGATGTGCCTCGTTTGGTTCGAGCTTTTTTTTTACATGAAAAAAAACTATTTTATTTTTTAAGTTTAATGGGAGAGAAATTTATTTTACTATTAGAAAGTATATAAAATATGAAATTCTTTCAATTCTAATATTCGTATTTATATTGGATATGAAATAAAGTTGATTTTTATAGTTGAAATTTATTGGGTAAAAAGCTTACATCGAACCAAACGAGTTAAGAAGTAAGTAGGTGGGGTGATTACTCAGAGGGTTCGAAGAAGGTATGGAGATGCGCGGTAAATGTGACGCCCGTGGTCGAAGAAGACAAGAAATGATCATCAGATGATGTCCCAAGAGAAGGGAATCATTGGGGTAAAATGAGGCTTCTAAGCCAATAAATAGTGGTGAAAGGAGCTCACGAATAAATCATCCCGCATCAAAAACGGATGGGAGATTCTGAGTGGTGTAAGTAGATAACGTGATCTCAAATAGTAAAGACACTTTTTAGGACAAAATCGTGAGGCTGGTCCCATGCATGAACTTTTTCATATTAATACACTTCTACCTTGCCACATGCTCTTCTTATTCCAACTGAGCTAACACTTTCTGTATACCTTCTGAGCTTCCTACTTTTTCTTCACAGTTCTGTTATTCTCTCTTCCCTCTCATAACTACAAATGTTTCCCAGAATTCTCTCACTTCCAACCATTTCTTCCTTCATCCTAATGCTTGTGTTTGCTGCAGTTTTCACTGGTTTTAGCTCTTCTTCTTCTTCTTCTTCTTCTTCTTCTTCTTCTTCTCCTTCCCCTCCTCCTTCACCTCCTCTTCCTCCACCCTCCATTTATGGAGCTTGTGGGAGGTTTGTGCCTCAGGGACCAAACCCTCTGCACAACTGAGATGAATTTGCTGAATCAATTAATATTCATGGGGTACAGGGAAAGGGTTATTATAGCTTTAAGCATAGTCATGTAATTTCTTTATTTAGTAGAAGATTTTCTCTGTAATCTGCATGAAATGTTATTTTAGGTTCATTTGTATATTTTATTATGTTGTTTTTTTCATATTTGATAAGAAATATGAAGCTGGAGCTTTCTTTTTTCTTTCTTTTTCTTTGCTTCAAGAAATAAGGCATTGATTTGGGTGTTTTGATGCTCATGTTAGAAAAATTTACTAATTTCTTCTTGCACTAATGCAATTGTGCTTTTCTCTTCCTTGTATATAACTAAAATAATGATGTTAACAATATTGAAATACATAATATTGAAGTTGTGTAGCAAATATATACCTTAACTTTGTTAACAAAGAATTTCACAGTAGAATGTTGAGCTTATAAGTGAAAATTTGTGTGCTAAGATTTATTTTCGATGTTATTTATTCAATCGATGATTGTTGGTAAGAGGTATTTGTTAATGATTAATTTCTTGTAATGTCTATTCAAAATTATCTATTATCATATGTACTTGATAGTTAGTCGTCTAAATAGTAATTATAGTTATCTTAAATATCAAATGATAAAAAAAAGAACAATTATTTATTTATTTCATTGAACTTTAGGATCTCCAACTTATAACTAAAGGATAGCAACAACTTCAATGTGCATGGGATTTTCGATTTGGTCGATCTTTAAATTGTCATTTTATGGTTCTATAATTTTCCCTTTTCAATTTTTTTCATAAAAATCTTTTTCTCTACATTCTTCATCTACTTAGCATATCATTTTTTGTTATCAAAAGTAAATAAATAAATAAAATATCTTTTTAAATTTATTATTGTTAAAATTTAGGTCAGCACCTTTCTAGTTAATTTCTATTAGCATATTAGAAGAACAAAAAAATTTCATTCAATTAGGGGTGGCAATTTGTACCCGTACTCGATTGACCCACCCCGACCCGCCCCTAATGGGACGGGTATGGGTATTCAAATTTTACCGGCAACACCCGCCCCACCCCGTCCCGTTATGAAATGGGGCGGGTTCGGGTATGAATCATCTAGCCCCGTCCCGCCCCTTACCCGATTCGATATAATTTAAAAAAATTAAAAATTAATACCTAAATAAAAATATTACTCGGAACCGGACCAACCGGTGCTTCGGCTTATGTTGAGGTGATTAATCAGAGTGAACAAACTAATATACAATAGTGTCCGGATCATTTTCTTTGTTTTGGTTATATGTCAATGTTTAGTATACTGTCATTAGAAACAAGGTTTACGCTAACACATGATATTAATATTTTTGGTTCATAAATCAATTGATACATGTTGCCTACAGGGGTCTTATAACTGTCTCATATTTGGTTCTTTTTAACTGTCCAATGCTTACTTTATATAAGAATTCATGCTAAGAAAGTTGGCAATCTGAAGAATTTGTATGAAAGTTATTAATTATTCCTGATCTTGTTACATATATTTACATACAGGGAATGATTTCTATAGAAAATGTCACTAATATTCACTATATAGTTATGATTTTTGTTGTTTCAAATAGAATAAAATAATTCAATTTTCATTAACATTAGTGAGGAAACGGGGCGGGGCAGGGCGGGTGCGGGTTTGTGAGAACTAGGGGCAGGGCGAGGCGGAAACGGGTATGGGGCGGGTATGAGTAATGAATAATATATAGCGGGGCGGGTATGTGTATTTATAAACCCGATTCAAACCCGCCCTGTTGTCGTTCCTACATTCAACCTTAATATCATTACTGATCTATCAAAAAATTATAAGTTTGTTTCTATAAAAACATTATTGCTTTAGGTTTTATGTTCATCACTTCCACTTGTCTTCTCTTGCCTTTTCTTCAAACAGAGATAAGTGAATGATTAGGGGGAGACAGGAAAGTAGACTGAGATTGGTGAGGGATGGGTTGCAAGTCGTGTTTGAGTGAGACAATTTTATTTCGAATATGAATTTTTCAATTTTCATACGAGAATAATTAGACGGCTATTAAATGATACATCGAGTTAATTCAACGTACTCATTAATTTCTTTTAAATAACTATTTTCTATGTATCAAAAAATAGTTTAATTGAATATAAGAGAGCAAGGTAATTTAATCGATTACCTATCTTAAATGACTATTTATTAAATATTAAAAGCATTCAATAAATGAATGCTCTCTTGTAATTATTTGATGTCATAGTTAGAGGAGTGAATCAATTACTTATATTTAGATATTGTTCGTTATATATTTGAAGTAATTCAATTAAATATATGTTTGAATATAACTATTTGATAAAATATTACGGTGATTCAATTGATTACTACTTAGAAATATTGTGTTCAGCACTCGAATAATTCGAGCACCAAACAGCTAAGCGTCATGTGTGCGTGGCAGGTGGGCCCATGCACACACGGCGCTCAGCTATTCAGTGCCGAACCGTTTGAGCGCCAAATCGAGAAAACGGCTCCACTATATATCTCTTGTGTAATCATACTATGTGAACATAGATTGGATGGTGATTTCACTTCCATACAAGAACAAGATCACTGATCAAGATACCCAAAATTTTCTCCTCAAGTAATATAACATAATTTGATTTTTGTTTTGAGATAAATTTAAGTACATTGCGCTTGAAATAAAATTTTTATGAGTTCAAACTTCAAAAAATTGATATGACGTGTCGGATATCGACTATCTATTTCTCATAGAGTGCATGTTATAGTTGTACTCATGATCAACCAGCTGCAAATAAAAGGATCGAATAATAGTAAGTGATTCACGATTGCTAGACAAAAAACCTATTAGTCAAACAACTTCCTTGAGATGGGCTGCATTTGATTGGATAGGTGTAACATCCCGTGATCTCATTATAGAGATATTGTCCGCTTTAGCTTTAGGAAAATTACGTGCTTGAGTGCTTCCCAGGATATCACCCATCCCAGTGCTACTCCAGCCCAAGCACGCTCAACTACGAAGTTTTCCATCACTAGCCTCACGATTTTGCCCCAAAAGACGCCTTTACTATTTAAGATCACGTTATCTACTTATACAGCTCAGGATCTCCCTCCCTTTTCGATGTGGGACGATTCATTCCTGCGCCTCTCTCACCACTCATTATTCGGCCTAGAAGCCTGCCAGGAGCCGCACTTTGCCTCAGTGATTCCTTTCTCTTAAGACATCACCCGGCGATCACTCCCTGCCCTCTTCGGCCACGAGCATCACAATAGGCTTTCAAACAAATGAATGAACATCCTCGACTAGATGAGCCTTATTAAATTGTGCAGTCTTCTGACTGATCAATAAAGCCTAGCTAGCAGCACCAACTCATAGAAAACCTCAATGATAATAGTGCAAGATAATTTGATGGAACCTTTCCCCACCCTTAATGCTTTATTTGGTAAATGCCAAAAATTGGGCAAAAAAATATAATAATAATATTTTTAATTTATTATAAATTTTAATAATTTTATTTCACATCCTATACAAATTTCAATTTTAATAATTAACTTTATTTCACATCTAACACATATTCTAACCTTAAAATTAATTTTATTTCATATTTTACACACATTCCAATATTAAAATAAATTTCTTTCTCATCAACTCTATAAAATAAAATATTTTCTTTTGCTTATCCAGATTTATCCTCCAACCAAATAAGTCCATATGTACATTTTTTTTTGATGAAATATATATATATATACTTGATGGGATAAAGGAAAAAGGGTTTTCTTTACTACATTAAAAGCATAACAATTACTTATATTTTGAACTCAGCCTTTCAATTTTTTTTTTCATTTTTTTCATGATAGCATCATTTTTTCTACTCATTTGAAAATTATAATCATAATATAATTCAAATGTGAGACCCTTCAGTACTCAAGAAGCCCCGTCCTTAACCTTTTAGGATCTGTTTGTTTGTAAGATTTAATTTAATGATGTTAAAATTAAACTTGAATAGAAATATTTTTTATTAAAAAATTGCGAATGATGTGAAATAAAGTTAGTTATTACGTTAGGATATGTGAGGAATGTGATATAAAGCTAATTATTATGTTAATAATATGTATAGGATGTAAAATAAAATTAATTTTTAATATTAAATTTTAGAATTTCATCTCTTTATATTTTGCTTTGTAATGAAATACTCTCTCTTTCTACGATGATTCTATGTAAAAAAATTTCTTCTGTTGCAATTTTTTGTTTTTATCATGAAATTATTCACTTCTAGAATGTTTGGCATTAAAACCACTTTTATCGTAACTTAAAAATTTTAAATTTATCTTAGAATATCTGTTTGACAAAAATTAAAATTAATTATTTATATTAAAATTTTTAAAAATAAAATAAAATACTCTTTTTATATTTAAAATTATGCAAAATATGATAAGAAATTAATTTATTATTATTATTATTTTATAGCGAGATTAATTTAGTCAAATATGGTACTTATTTGATGACCACAAGGCCAGATATTTAAGTGATTTCAATTGAAAATTAGAGCCTTTGTTTAATTAGTTAGTTGTTAGTTACACGTCATTTTTATTTTATTTTTGCATTCCTCTCGGATGCAAATTGCTATTGCCCCCCTCTGACACCACCCCTCCCACGGGCCCAACCCCCTCCCCTCTAAAATTACGTTTTTGCCCCTCCTCCCTCCCCCTCTCTTTAATTATTATTTTTTATTTAATTTAATTACTGTATTATTTTTATTCATTAAATTTAATTAATTATTTTTCTTAATTATTAAATTTAATTAAATAATTATTTTTTAATATCTTTTTTTTATTATTTATTTAATGTTCTTTAGATCACTTTCCTTAGTTAATTATTATTTTTTATTTAATTTGATTATTATATATTTCTTATTCATTAAATATAATTAATTAATAATTTAAAAAAATATATACTTTATTTATTTAATGTTCTCCTTAATTAATTATTTTTTTTATTTAATTTGATTATTATGTTTTCTTATTCATTAATATTAAATAATTAATTTTCTTATTCATTAAATTTAATTAATTAATTAATTTCTAATTTTTTTTTTAAAACTTATTTATTTAGTTTTTTTTAGAACACTCTATTGAATTAATTATAATTTTTATTTAATTTAATTATTATACTTTTCTTGTTCATTAAATTTAATTAATTATTTTTCTTATTCATTAAATTTAATTAATTAAATAATTTTGTACTCACTAAAGAATAAATTTTTTTTAAGATACTGATGTGATTAGACTAGCAGAATTAAATCTACATACATTTTTTAAGAATAATTTTTTTTTGCATTATTGCATGTACTCTTCCCTAAACATGAATAAAATAATATTGGATTTATTCTAAAAAATATGTCTATTTGCAAGTTATATATATAATCGCTTTTGCCATAAATAAAAAATTATTGCAAAAAAAATTCATTTCTATTTTAAATAAGTAATGTTAAATAAAAGAAAAAAAAAGAACAAAAAAATTACATAAATAAAAAAAGAAACACAAAAATAAATAACAATAAATAAAAAATATATAAGATTTCTTAAACAAATTAAAAAAAATAAATATATAAAGACTATTAAATAAATAAAATAGAAAAAAAAAGATATTATAAAATAATTAATTAATTAAGTTTAATGAATTAAATTTAATGAATTAAATTTAATGAATAAGAATAATATAACTATCAAATTAAATAAAAAAATTAAAATTAAAGAGAAGGGGGAGAGGATTAGGGGCAAAAAAATAATTTAAGAGGGGAGAAGGGTGGGGCCGGGGGGGTTTTGTCAAGAGGGGGGAATAGCAGCTCCCCTCTCAGATTTATACGTCAGATTAAATTACGCCATCCCTTCAATTAATTAAGAAACGGCAATAAAAATGGGAAACTAAACGTAACATTAACAAAAATGGCTCTTTTTTTGTTAGGTCCCTGAAAATACCTTAAATTCATTCTAAATTCACCTATAATAACTTTTTATATTTCTTTTATATCATATATAAATTATCTCAATATTAAAAAAAAAGTAGTAAAGTTCATCTGAGCATTTGAGATTATAAAAGAGAGTTGCAAATTAATTCCAACTTTAAAAAAAAGAACTTAATTTTAATCTCTAAAATTATAAAAATACTACATTTTGATCTATTTGTTGAGATCCCACCCTTTTGTTGGTTGTTCACGGATAATATAAACGTTTTATCACTTTTTAGCTGTTTAAACCACGCATATATTAAATAACTGTCGTACCCCCTCCAACTCTTTTCTAAAATTTTAAAATTAAAAAAATATTATTATTTTAAAATAGCATTCTAAATCCCAAAAAATGAACAGTTGAGAATAATGAGGGCTCAATGATAAAAACCTAAAACATTAACAACTAATCTTTAATTGGGCAATAGCACTTTACAAACCCAAACGAGATCATAATAGAAATTTTTCAAAAATTTAATCAATTTGTAATGATTTTTCAATCTTAGGAACCCAAATGTAATTTACCTAAATACATTAGGACAATTTAAAAAATTTACATAAAAATACTTTAATTACAAAAATTATATATCCCACTATCAAAAATAAAATATTACATATATTACACTAAAATTTTGCACTATACTTCTAGCATCTAAATTTTAAATCTTAACTCTAAAATTTTAATTTTCATAAATTAATTATATATAAAATTTAATTAAAATTCAATTTAATAAAATAAAAAACTTTATTGTAGACTTATAGAGCATACGCAATATCATAAAATTTGTAAAAATACACCAGTAATTTTTTATTTTTTTTTAAATTTATATAAAAAATAAAATTTTGTAAGAATTCAATATAATATATAATTATTTAAAATCTATATAAAAAATAAAACTTTGTAAGATTTTAATATAATATATATAATAATTATTTTTAATAATAAAATACATAATTTTCATAATTAAAATATCTTTTATATAAATGTCTCAAATAATTGTCACTCTCCATCGTGAAAATACCTCAAAGTCATTAAAATAATAATTTTCTTATGACATAAAATCGGCATACTCAAAATAAAATCAACACAACGCAAACTAAACTCAATATTTTAAAATATGTAATTTTTAAATATAATATTATGTTTTTATGTAATATATTTAAGATAATTAATGTATATTTTACCGCTTATAAAAAAATTTAAAAAAAATAAATTATTTTCATTTATATACATTTTTAAATATTAATATTATTACTTATTATAATAATTTTAATAATTGAAATACATTTTTATTACTACACAAGGCTGATTGTTTAGCTAGAATAAACTCGAAACTCAACTCAAATTCGAACGATTGTAACTCGACTTAAACTCAAAAAATTAAAACTCGAAAAAAGGCATGCTCGCTCGAACCCAACTTGGGTACAGGCCTAGCAGCAGGTCGTTTGGGGCCGGGCCGGTGGCCCACACCAGGACTTGCGCCAGGTGACCCACGTGGTGCTCCTCTTCCTTCAATAGCAGGAACTGACAGACATCCTATCACAAAAAAAAAAAAGGAACTGACAAATAACAGAAGAAAAAGTAACCGTTGTCCGCCACATGTGCATGGTCCCACCACCCGTGCACACGTGGCAGGCAATAATTGGCAGTTAAATGATTCAAAAAATGATCGAAACACAAGAAGCTGCTCACAAAAATCACAATGCCAGCAGCACTGCTACACTGTGGGCAGATGAAGATCACCATCAAGAAGATGAGGAGAAGATGAAGAGCAGAGGAAGCCCATCACAAGAGATCTGAGGGCAAAGCACCCACTGGGAGGAGAGAAACTGGAGTTCTTCCTCTCGCTGGATAAATGGGCAGAGAACTTTCTGCTGGCACCCCCCAGGACCACCTACCCCATCCGAGCTGCTCTAATAAGGAGTTCCTGCAGCGCATGCGGCAGCCGTCTCCTTTGTGGCATGTATGTAAAAAAAAAGTTGTAATTTCATATAATCTTCGTGACTAATATATAATATTAAATATTTAGATGTCAAATAGGCAAAATAGCTGGATTTTAATCTCGTGTTTCTTCCATACCTGAGACTTTTGGTACGATGAGAAGAGTTTTAGCCCCAAAAGCGCTCCAATGAGTTCGGTGATATCAAACAATCGATGGTGTTGTCCAACATTATGCTTCCTGTTTGAATGGATTAGCTCCCTCAGAAGCATACCAAGCCTGCAAGCCCTACATTGTTTGAGACTATAATAGCTCAAAATTAGATATGAGTTATGTCATCAACATGAATACAATAGCAACAGGCAACAGAAAAAAATTGATTACAAATTTACACCAAAGAAAACCAAGATAAATATAAGATTAAGCAGGCTTTCAGAATAATATACCTGTAACGCCCGTGGCCAAAGAGGGCGAAGAGTGATCGCCTAGTGATGTCCTAAGAGAACGGAATCACTGAGACAAAGTGCAGCTCCTGGTAGGCTTCTAAGCCAAATAATGAGTGGTGAGAGGAGCACAGAAATGAATCGTTCCACATCGAAAAGGGAGGGAAATCTTGAGTTGTATAAGTAGATAATGTGATCTCAAGTGGTAGAAGTGCCTTTTGGGACAAAATCATAAGGCTGGTGATGGAAAATTCTATAGTTAAGCATGCTTGGACTGGAGTAGCACTGAGATGGGTAACCTCCTGAGAAGTGCTCAAGTCACGCAGTTTTCCTAAAGTCAAAGCAAACAATACCTCTACATTGAGATCAAGAGATGTTACACTTTCCTTTCCCGCAAAGCCGCATGCTACCCAAAACTGCTCGACCGAATTTTTTAGTGCTTGTTCATGCCTGCCATCCAAATCCAGCAGTGAAAGATCCCCATTAGACCTCAATAGTAAGCATCTACAATTACATGCAGCACCAAACAAGACTTCATGATTAAGCAGTCGGTCTAAAAAAAATTTGCAAAAATGTTGACGATGACAAATTGACAATTAGAACAGGTATGAATCGCATAGATGCGCAGGGCGGCTGTTTGAAGTCAAAATTGACAGCTCCTTCGATGTCGCAAGCAGTACAACAAATGATTCTTAAAGCAGAAGATCAATAATCATCTATAAAAAAAATCTAAGGAAATAAAATATCTACAAGATGAAGGGTATGGTCAGATGTCATTAAAAGGAGCACTAACCATGCCTAATTCCTGCAGACACGGTGTGCTAGTGGGAGATAGTTCTCCAAAAATGTTTATGTCGAGTAAATACTCGTAATTATGTAATAGACTGAGAAGCATTTAAGTAATTTGAGTACATTAACCTTAATACATATACAGATCGTGAGGGCTACCTAAAGTGGAGATTTTTTTTCCCTCTCTCAACAGTTTATATGGAAGATATGAACATCAAAGGGACGATAAGTCCTAGAAAACATCTATGATTATTGGTTTCCAAGGCAATGGCTTCCAACAAAGTGATGAGCTCTGTTCAAGGTGATATCTTGGAAAAAATGAGAGCTCCAACCTGCAGGAGATAACCAAACCTTATCAAAATGCACAGCAGTGGCATGGAGCCCATGATATTACCAAAAGAAATAAGTCATAGATCCAACGTAAACACACACCAGAACATCGCACACTCACACAAAAAAAGAAGGTAGTTGTAAGAAAAAAAACTATTCTGGCAAATTTAAATAATATGAAAGAAATGCTTCTAATAAAGCGAGCATTAGAAATACAAGTAGAAGTAAAATGCCACAGGAGGCACTGCCCTCACGTGTTTGAAGAATCAATAATGTTCCATATGATAATAATTTTCCCCAACCATGTCTAACCTTTGCATTCAAACTGAAATCACTGAATAAAAAATAGACATTTAATTGAAACCACACATACCTTATTAATTCATACGAGTCAAACCTCCTTGTGTCCGTACACAGGTAACAGTTCCTTTATACATGTCTTTAATAACTTGAATATAACTAATACAAATTCCTTTCTTTTCTAAAACTCTTTGAAGTACTTCTCTTAAGACTTTATCATAAGCTTTTTCCAAATCAATAAAAACCAAATGGAAGTTTTTCGCATAAAACCAAACTGATTCTTCGATACCTTAGTATTATGGCGTAACCTTTGTTCGATCATCTTCTCCCAAAACTTTAAAGTATGACTAATTAATTTAATTCCTTTTACTAAAAAAAATTACATAAATGAACAAAAATATTTTAATCAATTCAAATAAAATTAGACTTAAAATCTATTAGAGCATTTGATTCAATGTTATCTTAATAACATGACGTATAATATAAATATTATTTTTTAATTAACAATTTAATAATTTTATAAAAAATTATTTATAATTATTTTCTCTAAATAACATGACATAACAACAAAATAATATTGAATCAAACTCCCCCTTAGTGTGATTATAGTCGGAATAGTAAATGATTCTCAATTCTGACACAATTTCGTACAGAATGGTAAAAAATTCTCAATGCTAATGCCATTTCAAAACACACAGCCCAATAAAAAAATGATAATATACGGAGCATAATCAAAAGCCCTTATGAGATAAAAGCTAATTGAGCAAAAATAGAGTACAAGTTCACGAGTATTAAAAAAATACTCGTGAGATCATGTTGCCATCAGTCGCTCTACCAACCTATTAAAAAATACATAGCCAATCAAAAACTACTTCAATCATCTTCCTCCTCTCAGAGAAACCTCATGAAGTAAAGAAGTGTTTTTAATCATCTCCCTCTCTCAGAGAAACTTGTTAAAGAGTAAAGCCAAGTATTTTAAAGTTCATCATGAGACTCATCATCATCATCATCACTACTCTCTGAGCCAGCTCCTGGAGCACCACCACCAGACCTCTGATAAACCTGAGAAATGATAGGGTTGCAGACGGCCTCCACCTCCTTTAATTTCTCGTCATAATCTTCCTTCTCGGCGTTCTGATTGTCGTCAAGCCACTCGAGGGCTTCCTTGAGGGCCGTATCGATCTTCTCCTTCTCCTCTTTATCAATCTTGTCGGCGAGTTTGTCCTTATCGTTGATGGTGTTCTTCATGTTGTAGACGTAGGTCTCCAGCTGGTTCCTGGCATCGATCCTTTCCTTTACTTTTTTGTCTTCTTCGGCGAATTCCTCAGCTTCCTTGACCATGAGCTCGATTTCTTCCTGGCTGAGGCGGCCCTTGTCATTGGTGATGGTGATCTTCTCTGACTTGCCGGTGCCCTTATCCTCGGCCTTCACGTTGAGAATGCCATTGGCATCAACCTCAAATGTGACTTCGATTTGAGGTGTACCCCTGTTTTTCCAGAAGTAAAAAGTGTAGGAATGACAGTGAGAGAGGTTGATCAAGCTTCTAATTTGGTATATAATCTATTAATTTTTCACAAAAATCCGGTATCTGCATTATGTTTTAAACATGAATCTAATTCCAGAAATCACAACTGCTGTGTCAAAGCTGCCTATTTATAATCTGCTCAATATATGCATTAGTATGTGAACATGAACACAGAATAGATACGCAAGTAATATGCGAACTTTTGATTCATAACATTATCTACATTGCCGCATCATATGTACTACGTGTAATTAATTCAAGGTACAAGGCATTGACTCAATTTAGATTAGGCTGAAAATTGAGTTTTTATAGGTTTGAAACATGATTTGAGATTGGAAATTCTGACTTAAAAATGATTTCAACTCACTTAAAAACAGACTGGTGGCCAGCCATAAGATAAAGTATCAATTTTTGAGACAAAGGAAAAAAAATAAACCTGGGTGCAGGAGGAATTCCACTAAGATCAAACTTCCCAAGCATCCGACAATATTTGGTGAGACTCCTCACACCCTCAAAAACCTGATCAAGAAGGGAAAACCTTCATAACTACTTCTAATAGTTGATAAATGGCAGGCTATGAAGTATGGACACTTCAAATAGCCACGCCATGTCCATGTCAGACAAACGGACACGCGGGAACACTCGAGGACGCGGGGACACCGTGTAATAATGATAATCCTATGTCATCTGATTATCTTACAGATTTCTTGAATTCACTTTCACCAACCAAAGATAAAAAGAAATGGCATACAAAGGTATCAGATTCTAATAAAATAATATTAAAAAATTAAAGAATATTTCTTGGTCACACGAGAACACTCTAGGACATCTTAGGACACTTTTGAAACACTTCTCAGATGCAGTACACTTTTAAAGTATAGAACACTTCTGAGACACATATAAAATAGAATTGAATATTTTAAATATTAATATTAAATTTATTTATTAATATTATATTTTTTAAATAAAATTTATAGATATATCTACCTACTTTTTATTTTTTTATTCATATTTAAAACTTTTTATTATTAAAATTTTATCTAATAAAATTAAAAAACTATTTATTATTATTATTAAAATTTTATCTAATAAAATTAAAAAACTATTTATTATTATTATTAAAATTTTACCTAATATAAGTCAAAATTCTAAACTAATTAAGCTAAATTAAATTTTTTTCTCCCATGCTGCCCTCAAGCTTTATGAAAATGAACCAATTGCAAAAAATTTATACCTTCACCTTCATACTTCTCTTGTCCTCAATATCGAAAGCTCTTACTTTCTTTTACTATCATGCTCACTATGATTGTCTTAATAAGAAAAATTGTATTATCTTATTTTCTATCTACTTTGCAAAGTAAACCCTAAATTTACATCCCAAATTCCTTCAATGTCGACAACATTTATTCTCAAGTTTTCATCTTAATCTTATGAGATTTTAGTGCTAATCACAAGTTATTTATACTTAAAAATTTAAATTTATATTATATTTTATTTATTTTTTAAATATTTATTATGAATTTTATAATTATTATATTTCACGGGTCATGCCGTGTCTGTGTCCTATATTTTGAAAAATTACCGTATCGTCATGTCGTGTCATGTTCTGTGTCCACGTGTCGTGTCCGTGCTTCATAGATGGCAGGAAGTTGAATTTCCAAAAAAACATGGCAAAGAATTTGTAACATCCAGGTATCTTTGTTCTCTATATTTTGGTTCTTGAGTGAATGTCATTGTTTTGACACTACCTGGGAAGTAAGAGTTAGGTATAACGTCGTGCACGATGAACGTGAAACCTCGTGAACGATGTTATGTAGTGTGGATTTTTGGTGCCACGTGTATAGCTAATCCTGAAGTCAGGTGTTGGGATAATATGATGTTGGTGAGCAAGTCCTAAAGAGTTGGTGTGAGTCAGCTCTTAATCATGCCAAATATTGAGTTGCATGAAAACATGCAAGAGAATAATCGTGCCAAGTGTTGAGTTGCATGAAAACATGCAAGAGAATATTATATATATACTTTCTGATTCTGTCATTTCTCTCTCATTAACTCTTTCTGTGATTCTAATTCCCTGAAAACTAGAGAAATAGCCCAGCGGACAGAACAAACTTGTAATAGAGGAGATTCCAAGCTAATATTCATTTATTTCTTTGGTAATGGCAAATGCAAGGTAGACAAATCTCATGCATATAAATATAAAAGAGATAGAGCTATGAATCTTTTACTTTGTACGAAAAAGTATGCATGTTTTTCTTTAAAGAAGTGTGCATGAAATTCCTGATTTATAACTGAATATTTATGTGAAGAAATTCTGTGATTGCTCTGTTACTTTCTTGTTAACTGAGTAGGATAACGTTGTGGAGAATAACTTGAAAGCCAAGTCTACAGGACTTGTGTTAAAGAAATGAACTGTGAAAGAAAGGGTGAGAAAAGGTTGTTTCCAATTTCTCGCAGTATACGTGTCTGCCCAAACTGAAAAGTGAAAATGATGATGACGCAAGACCAGTCTATCAGTGAAGGTAGTATTGGCAGTGAGCTGGAATATGTGGTACTATGGGTGGTCTCTGAGGACCATTCCAACGAGTTGGTCAGAGAGGCAATACATTGAGAAATCAGAACTGATTGGGACAATCGCCGTCCCCGATATTTGGTGGGACAATCGTCGTCCCTGATGTTTGGTGGGACTGATATATTGAGTGGTACTATCATAAAAATACGAATATTATAAGTATACCGATGTTATGGGTAAAACTGATAACACGAAGTTATGGAGAAATAATATTTGACTAATTGTGGTATGACGATCCGATGTTTGGCAGCTGAGGGTTGTCAGTGCACGTATCGTGGCCGATGTTTGTCTACAGTGTTTGTGCAAACATCGTGTCCGTAGTTTCATATTTTTATAATATCGTAAATGATATTATGGAATTTACTTGCGTGATACAATAATCCTTGTTAAGGGGTGTTGATATGAACTCTGTACTTTCACACGACGTTAGGTTAATCAATGTTAGAGTGATTTCTTTAACATCGTGATCGAAGGTTAATATAGAATTTATTGAGCTAATCTACTGATATTGTGTTCTGATGAAATATTTTCTTTTAGTAGTATGAGATTTATCTACATAGTACTTTGAGACTGATGTCTTTTTGGCAGGTACTTTTCCACGCGATCAAACACGGGACAAGGGCAAGAGGTTTGGCGAGGCTTGAGCTGCCACCTATTTCCTGTTGTTTTTAAATTATAATAAACATTATGTACGATGTCTGCTGAGTGAGCAGATAAAGTGATCTGTAATAAATATCCTATTATATGCTCAATTTTAATATCGTCGTACTCGATATTTCCTTTGCCAAGAATGTTTGGTCACACCCCCACTAACTTCGAGTGTAAGATGGTTACGGTGGCGGGCTGTGACAGAATTGATGAGATTAATGAATGAAAAATTTAATTTTTACCTGAATGGAAACAATACTTTGCTGATCCTGGTAAGTTGTGAAGACCTGGGACTTCTTTGTGGGGATGACAGTGTAGCGTGGAATCAATTTGGTCATCACTCCACCAACAGTCTCAATGCCAAGAGTAAGTGGTGTAATTATAAGAAAAAGAATATCTAGAAGAGGAATCCAACAGAAATTCAGAATGCAATTTATATTAGTAACAGACAAACAACTATCCATTTTGAATTAGTACACAAATTAAAAAGTAACTATATTACGGTAAGAACTACGCATGCCACAAATATGTTAGCATTGAGGGTATAAAAATTTAAGATAGGATAAATAGCAATCAGGTCCCTCTTATTTTACAGTATGTGTAAATGGTTCCCTTAAGTATTATGATGTGACAATCTGGTCTTTTACTTTAAACAAACGTGTAAATAGGTCCTTTCATGGTTACAGACATTAGAAAATTTTGACATTTATTTATTTACCCTCAGCCACGTATGCTTTAAAATTTCGGCCACGATGTGCGGTTCACACAGTCACGACGATAGGTCATCCCACAACAACGACGATAGGTCATCTAGAAACTTCGGCCACGATGTGTGGTTCACACAACCACGACGATAGGTCATCCAATGCTTCCTGCAGGGTACTATCGGCCACGATACTTCGGTCATGCTAAATATTGTGAACCATACCGTGACTCAGGGTAAATAAGAATGTCATATTTTTCTAACGTCTGTAATACTTATTTACATGTTTGTTAAAAGTAAAGGACCAAATTGCCACATCATAATATTTAAATGACTCATTTATGCGTACTGTAAAATAAAAAGGACTTGCTTGCTATTTACTCTTTAAGATAAAATTTGGGCTGAATAACACAAAGAACGAGGTTTAACTATCTTTCACATGGGCTTATGTTTTTTGAAACATTTCACATAACTCTTTTTAAGTAATTTGATAGAAATCATGTCAATCTTCCATTTCCCACTCTTTAGAAAGGGTTGGAGAATGGGGAGGAAGGGGAATGAGGAATGGTGTCTGCCTTGACGGTGCGTGGAGGTCAATTCCTCAACATAAATCACTAAAATAGACTGAAATCATTTAAACACATTAACATAAACTAAAAACTCGAGGTACAAGAAACAGTGTGAAACATTAAAAAATAAAAATAAAAATAAAAAAACTAAACTTACGGATTCAATCCTAAATATTTTGGCCATGAAGATTAGTTGACTTTCAAGGAGGTATAAACTGATTCGAAAAATATTAGTAGAAGAATGTATCTTCAAAACAACTGCCCAAGTCTAAAACTATAATACCTTTAGTTTCCTCGCCACCTTCACTGCTTAGAATGCTTCCTTGTACTGCAGCGCCATAGGCAACAGCTTCATCAGGGTTGACCCCTTTGTTTGGCTCCTTTCCATCGAAGTAATCCTTCAAAAGCTGCTGAACTTTAGGAATCCTGGTGCTCCCGCCAACAAGAACAATTTCATTAATTTGGTTCTTCTCAAGTCCAGCATCTTCCATGGCCTTTTTCACCGGCCCCATAGTCTTCCTGAACAAGTCATTGTTCAGCTCCTCAAACCTAGCACGAGTCAAAGGCTCTGAGAAGTCAATGCCATCATAAAGAGACTCAATTTCAACACGGACTTGGTGCTGATTAGTCAGGGCTCTCTTTGCACGCTCACATTCCCTCCTGAGCTTGGCAAGAGCACGATTGTCCTTGCTGATGTCCTTACCACGCTTTTTCTTGATCAATTTGATAAAGTACTCCATAATTCTCTGATAAAAATCCTCACCTGCACAGTGAATATAATGTGAATCCATCTTTTATGATAAGTGTTGCAAACAACCAAGAAACAACGGCTGGCAGTTATGTACTAAACTTCAAAATTTCTCCCCACAAACTATAGAAATAAATTTTTTTTATAGGAACAATCTATAAAATTTTACTCGAGTTATAGTTGAATCAATTTCCACATGACTCAAAGCCAAGTATTTCAAAATGGATTTGATTCAAAGAAAAATTTGACCGAGTATATAAAATAAGCATATGCATTTTAATATTTACAATTACAATGTATTCCATATGCAAATGCATGTTCTGAAGGAAATAACTGAAAGTTGAGTTATTCTATGTCAATTAATTGATGAAAGTATATGTATGAGTATAATATACATAATGCATATTGAATACAAGATATAACAAGTGGGTGGATATTTACACAAGGAGACCTAAACTATTAGCCCTAACGACCTCACAGAATGCTACTTGGTGCGTCTCAGGAAGGGAAAACTCCCAAGTCAATTCAATAATCAAGTTGAATCAAACTCTTCTAAAAATTGAAAATTCAATAATACAAGATATAACTTTGACTTCAGGTTGATTTGCTTGAATTCAACACAACTGCTATAAAAGGAGCCCTAAAAATGAAAACCATATCACTACGAGAAAAGAAAAGTACCTCCAAGTTGGGTGTCACCATTTGTCGCCAAAACGTCAAAAACTCCATTATCAATGGTGAGGATGCTGACATCAAATGTGCCACCACCAAGGTCAAAGACCAGAATGTTCTTCTCACCACCCTTTTTATCCAGACCATACGCAATCGCAGCAGCTGTTGGTTCATTGATAATTCTAGCAACATTCAAGCCAGCAATTATTCCAGAATCTTTGGTTGCCTGTCTCTGGGCATCATTGAAGTAAGCTGCATCATAAACATGAATGAGATGTTAGATTACTATCAACAACTAAGACTGGTGATGCAACTTTAAACGTATAACACAACTTTTCTGCAGTTACAAACTCATATATTAAAATATTCATGAATTGCAACATTTAATCCTTAATAATTCACTAATATTCTGAGATCTTAATTTTTTTGAAGCAGGACAGAGAAAACTTTAGTCAATATACTTTGAGACATAAAAGGAACCTATTACTACAATACTAATTGTCTAATCCAATAAAGAATTTACCCCATTCTTTGAAATTACATATAAACATCTAAATTCATTCAACTACCGCAAAATAAAATGGGAGTTTTGTGTGTAACTTTCTTAGATAAAAGGAAACAAACATAATTTCTCCTGACCAAACATAAAAATAAAAAGGATCTGAGAATGTTAATGCAATATTAAAGAACTGGAGAACAAAATATGTTTGCTAAGATTTAAAAATTGATGTAATTTTACCTGGAACAGTAACAACAGCATCCCTGATTTTCTTGCCAAGGTATGCCTCCGCAGTCTCCTTCATCTTAGTTAAAATCATGGCACTGATCTCCTCAGGACTGAAAAACTTAGTTTCACCATCCTTGATCTTGACCTGTATATAAGGTTTACCATCCTTGTTCACAATCTTATAAGGAACAAGTTTCATGTCCCTCTGCACCTCTTTATCTTCAAACCTATGATAGTCAAAAAATAAATTAAAAAAAAAAATCATCCGCAGCATAATTAATTAAATCCATACTTACTTTCTTCCAATAAGTCTTTTGACGTCAAAAATAGTTCTTTCCGCATTTACTGCTGCCTGGTTCTTCGCCGCTTCGCCAATCAGCCTTTCACTGTCAGTGAACGCCACCCATGATGGAGTAATGCGGTTACCCTGATCATTAGCTATAATCTCCACATGACCATTCTTGCAGACACCAACACACGAGTAAGTGGTGCCAAGATCAATCCCAATTACTGTTCCTAACTTGGTGGCTTCCTCTTTTGCTATGGAGATTGCAAACAAATAACCTGGAAAAAAATCATCACGAAAATTAATTTGATTCTCTGGCAGATCATCAAAATACAGAAAACATCAAGCAGGTTGATTCTGGCAGTTCTAAAGCCAACAAGGCAGTTCAGATTAAACCCAACAAAAAAAAAATTAAAGTGAATTTAAACTATGAAAAATCAAATTTAGAATCATCCTTCATGCAGAACGCAGAAAGGAAACTATGGACCAATTCTCCAGACATTAAAGCAAATCGGATTGCTAGGATAGGCCTTGATCTGAATGGAGCAGTTTAAACGGTTCGAGTTATCAGTATTCAAGCATTTTAAGGTAGATATACGATACAGCAAGAGGTTCCTCATGTATGAGTACTAAAAACACCAAAAATAAACCCTACAATCCTCAGGCAATCCAAAACCTACTAGACTCCACGCCCCAACTACGCACGAAAGAAAGAATACCAGAAATAAAGCCTCAACCGAGCTCACTCAGATCCAATCGGATCCAATAAAATCCCCAAAGATTCAAACTCTCTCCCACAGATTTTATAGAAATAATCACCGAGAAAATAGACCATCAAGTTTGCGAAAATTACCAGCAAGCAGAAGCCCTAAGAAAATCCAATTCCTAACCGATCGCGCCATCCCCCGATCAAGACATTGTTAACGGATCTGCAGATTCTACACCCCCGATCTCCCTCCCTCCAGAGAACCGTGATCTCAGCCTGTTTGGCGCGAGGACTAGGACCACAGTGGTAATAATTTTAAAAATAATAATAATAATAATAATAATAATAATAAATTTTTTAAAATTATTTTATATAAATTTTAATATAAAAAATATTAATTTATTTTACATATTTAATAATTTTTAATAAAAAAATTAATTTTATTTTAACCAAAATACTCGATTCAAATATTTTGATTTAGAATGTGAAATAAAGTAGATATTATTATTAAAAATTATTAAGTACGTGAAGTAAAATATTATTATTTTTATATTAGAACTTATGTCGAATAATTAAAAAAATTTATTTATTATTATTATTGTTTTTTTTAAACTAGTACTGTTTTGATATTGATTTTGGTCTTCACACCAAAAAGGGCAAGAAAACACTTCGACTAATATTCTGAAGCTTATATATGAAATGATCGTCGAATAAGGAACGTCATCGCCGACGTGGACCAATAGTGTTGCGATTCTCCGTTCTCTGTCAATGGCATATTAAGGCAACGTTGGGGTGATCGCAACCGTTCGTTTCAAGATCTAACGGTTCGTCAGATATATAAGGTCCATTTGGCAAAATGAGTCGGCGGGTCGGGTTCGGGCAACCCGAATCCGACCCATTTATTAAATGGGTCAAAATCCATGACTCCGAACCCGACCCGATTAATATATGGGTCTGGTTGGCAGGTCGACTCGACCCATTTATAGAGTATTTTTTGATAAATACCCAACCCGAACCTTACTCGACCTGATTATGCCCAACCCGAACCTTACCCGACCCGATTATGCCCAACCAGAACTCGACCCGTTTAATAAATGGGTAAAAATTTATGACCCATACCCAAAATTTGCAGGTCGGGTTCGGGTCAGGTTCACAGGTCGGGTTATATATTGCCACCCCTATCCATTATACAGAAGAAGCCGAAAAGTTGCATCAAAACTAGGATCAGACGATCCAAATTCAGTGGGTGACGTGTACGTTTTTTTTTTTTTATATTTACCTACATGCCATAATTTATTTAATGATCTATCCCTTTTTAGTTAATTACATGCACATTCAAAACATTATAAAGCTTACGTACACATACTTGAGTTAAAACTCAGTCAAAATTTATTTTACAAAAAAATAAGAATATCTACCTACATGTCATATTATTTAGCTTTATTTATGCAGTACCCATAAATTCTTTGTTAATTACGCTATACACACTCAAAATATTACAAAATCTTTCATACATATACTTTAACTTATTTTCATTATAATGAGTAATCATAATTTTCCAATAACCTAATCATTGTTAGGTTACAAAAAATCTGAGCCGTTCATCATATTATTTTAAACACATTTAAATATATTTTAAGTGAAAATCCTAAAGCTTTGATGTTTAGATAGTGGCAAGAGAAGGAGACATCCGCGATATGAATTGATTTTATGATAAATCAACGCTTTAGTGTGACATTGAAGAAGAAAAAAATATGTACTATTATGAATAAAAATGTAAATTTTAATGATTCATCAACGAAATATTTTTTTAAATAGATTTTTACTAAGTTTTAACTCAAGTGCGTGTATATAAGCTTTATAATATTTTGAGTATGTATACTGTAATTAACTAAAAATGAATGAGTAATGTATAAATAAAATTAAATAGTGTGATATATAGGTAAATATCTCTTTTTTCGATTTTTAATTACTCGAAATTTTATTTTGCCGTGAAAAAGAAAAATTAGAGTCACCCACTGAATTTGGATCGCCCGATCCTGCTTTCGATCGCAACTTATCAGCTTCTCCTGTATAACGGACCATGTATATCTGACGAACCGTTAGATCTTGAAACGAACGGTTGAGATCACTCCAACATTGCCTTAATATGCCATTGGCCGAGAACGGAGAATCGCAACGCTATTGGTCCACGTCATCGCCAATGACGTTCCTTACTCGACGATCGTTTCATATATAAGCTTCAGAATATTAGTCGAAGCGTTTTCTTAAGAAGATCACGGTTCTCTGGAGAGAGGGAGATCGGGGGTGTAGAATCTGCAGATCCGTGAACAGTGTCTTGATCGGGGGATGGCGCGATCGGTTAGGAATTGGATTTTCTTAGGGCTTCTGCTTGCTGGTAAGTTTCGCAAACTTGATGGTCTATTTTCTCGGTGATTATTTCTATAAAATCTGTGGGAGAGTGTTTGAATCTTTGGGGATTTTATTGGATCCGATTGGATCTGAGTGAGCTCGGTTGAGGCTTTATTTCTGGTATTCTTTCTTTCGTGCGTAGTTGGGGCGTGGAGTCTAGTAGGTTTTGGATTGCCTGGGGATTGTAGGGTTTGTTTTTGGTGTTTTACTCATACATGAGGAACCTCTTGCTGTATTGTATATCTACCTTAAAATGCTTGAATACTGATAACTCGAACCGTTTAAACTGCTCCATTCAGGTCAAGGCCTATCCTAGCAATCCGATTTGCTTTAATGTCTGGAGAATTGGTCCATAGTTTCCTTTCTGCGTTCTGCATGAAGGATGATTCTAAATTTGATTTTTCATAGTTTAAGTTCACTTTCATTTTTTTTTTTGTTGGGTTTAATCTGAACTGTCTTGTTGGCTTTAGAACTGCCCGAATCAACCTGCTTGATGTTTTCTGTATTTTGATGATCTGCCAGAGAATCAAATTAATTTTCGTGATGATCTTTTTCCAGGTTATTTGTTTGCAATCTCCATAGCAAAAGAGGAAGCCACCAAGTTAGGAACAGTAATTGGGATTGATCTTGGCACCACTTACTCGTGTGTTGGTGTCTACAAGAATGGTCATGTGGAGATTATAGCTAATGATCAGGGTAACCGCATTACTCCATCATGGGTGGCGTTCACTGACAGTGAAAGGCTGATTGGTGAAGCTGCGAAGAACCAGGCAGCAGTAAATGCGGAAAGAACTATTTTTGACGTCAAAAGACTTATTGGAAGAAAGTGAGTACGAATTTAATTAATTATGCTGTGGATGAATTTTTTTAATTAATTTTTTGACTATCATAGGTTTGAAGATAAAGAGGTGCAGAGGGACATGAAACTTGTTCCTTATAAGATTGTGAACAAGGATGGTAAACCTTATATACAGGTCAAGATCAAGGATGGTGAAACTAAGGTTTTCAGTCCTGAGGAGATCAGTGCCATGATTTTAACTAAGATGAAGGAGACTGCGGAGGCATACCTTGGCAAGAAAATCAAGGATGCTGTTGTTACTGTTCCAGGTAAAATTACATCAATTTTTAAATCTTAGCAAACATATTTTGTTCTCCAGTTCTTCAATATTTCATTAACATTCTCAGATCCATTTTATTTTTATGTTTGGTCAGGAGAAGTTATGTTTGTTCCCTTTTATCTAAGAAAGTTACACACAAAACTCCCATTTTATTTTGCGGTAGTTGAATGAATTTAGATGTTTATATGTAATTTCAAAGAATGGGGTAAATTCTTTATTGGATTAGACAATTAGTATTGTAGTAATAGGTTCCTTTTATGTCTCAAAGTATATTGACTAAAGTTTTCTCTGTCCTGCTTCAAAAAAATTAAGATCTCAGAATATTAGTGAATTATTAAGGATTAAATGTTGCAATTCATGAATATTTTAATATATGAGTTTGTAACTGCAGAAAAGTTGTGTTATACGTTTAAAGTTGCATCACCAGTCTTAGTTGTTGATAGTAATCTAACATCTCATTCATGTTTATGATGCAGCTTACTTCAATGATGCCCAGAGACAGGCAACCAAAGATTCTGGAATAATTGCTGGCTTGAATGTTGCTAGAATTATCAATGAACCAACAGCTGCTGCGATTGCGTATGGTCTGGATAAAAAGGGTGGTGAGAAGAACATTCTGGTCTTTGACCTTGGTGGTGGCACATTTGATGTCAGCATCCTCACCATTGATAATGGAGTTTTTGAGGTTTTGGCCACAAATGGTGACACCCACCTTGGAGGTACTTTTCTTTTCTCGTAGTGATATGGTTTTCATTTTTAGGGCTCCTTTTATAGCAGTTGTGTTGAATTCAAGCAAATCAACCTGAAGTCAAAGTTATGTTTTCAATTTTTAGAAGAGTTTTGATTCAACTTGATTATTGAATTGACTTGGGAGTTGTCCCTTCCTGAGACGCGCCAAGCAGCTTTCTATGAGGTCGGTAGGGATAATAGTTTAGGTCTCCTTGTGTAAATATCCACCCACTTGTTATATCTTGTATTCAGTATGCATTATGTATATTATACTCATACATATACTTTCATCAATTAATTGACGTAGAATAACTCAACTTTCAGTTATTTCCTTCAGAACATGCATTTGCATATGGAATACATTGTAATTGTAAATATTAAAATGCATATGCTTATTTTATATACTTGGTCAAATTTTACTTTGAATCAAATCCATTTTGAAATACTTGGCTTTGAGTCATGTGGAAATCTATTCAACTATAACTCGAGTAAAATTTTATAGATTGTTTCTATAAAAAAAAATTATTTCGTGAGCAGAAATTTTGAAGTTTAGTACATAACTGCCAGCCGTTGTTTCTTGGTTGTTTTAACATAAAAGATGGATTCACATTATATTCACCGTCCAGGTGAGGATTTTGATCAGAGAATTATGGAGTACTTTATCAAATTGATCAAGAAAAAGCATGGTAAGGACATCAGCAAGGACAATCGTGCTCTTGGCAAGCTCAGGAGGGAATGTGAGCGTGCAAAGAGAGCCCTGAGTAATCAGCACCAAGTCCGTGTTGAAATTGAGTCTCTTTATGATGGCTTGGACTTCTCAGAGCCATTAACTCGTGCTAGGTTTGAGGAGCTGAACAATGACTTGTTCAGGAAGACTATGGGGCCTGTGAAAAAGGCCATGGAAGATGCTGGACTTGAGAAGAACCAAATTAGTGAAATTGTTCTTGTTGGCGGGAGCACCAGAATTCCTAAAGTTCAGCAGCTTTTGAAGGATTACTTCGATGGAAAGGAGCCAAACAAAGGAGTCAACCCTGATGAAGCTGTTGCCTTTGGTGCTGCAGTACAAGGAAGCATTCTAAGCGGTGAAGGTGGCGAGGAGACTAAAGGTATTATAGTTTTAGCCTTGGGCAGTTGTTTTGAAGATACATTCTTCTACTAATATTTTTCGAATCAGTTTATACCTCCTTGAAAGTCAACCAAAATCTTCATGGCCAAAATATTTAGGATTCAATCCCTAAGTTTAGTTTTTTTTTTTTTATCTTTTAATGTTTCACACTGTTTCTTGTACCTCGAGTTTTTATTTTATGTTAATGATGAGGAATTGACCTCCACGCACCCTCAAGGCAGACACCATTCCTCTTTCCACTTCCTCCCCATTCTCCAACCCTTTCTGAAGAGAGGGAAATGGAAGATTGAAATGATTTATGTCAAATTACTTAGAAGAGTTATGTGAAATGTTTCAAAAAACATAGGCCCCTGTGAAAGATAGTTAAACCTCGTTCTTTGTGTAATTCAACCCAAATTTTATCTTGAATAGTTATACCCTCAATGCTGACATATTCGTGGCATGCGTAGTTCTTATAGTAATATAGTTACTTTTTAATTTGCGTACTAATTCAAAATGGACAGTTTGTTTGTTACTAATCACAAACTGCATTCCGAATTTCTGCTGGATTCCTCTTCTAGATATTCTTCTTCTTGATGTCGCGCCACTTACTCTTGGCATTGAGACTGTTGGTGGAGTGATGACCAAATTGATTCCACGCAACACCGTCATCCCCACAAAGAAGTCCCAGGTCTTCACAACTTACCAGGATCAGCAGACTACTGTTTCCATTCAGGTAAAAATTAAATTTTCCATTCATTAATCTCGTCAATTCTTTGCCATGTTTTTATGAAATTCAACTTCCTGCCATTTATCAACTATTAGCAGCAGTTATGAAGGTTTTCCCGTCTTGATCAGGTTTTTGAGGGTGAGAGGAGTCTCACCAAAGATTGCCGGATGCTTGGGAAGTTTGATCTCAGTGGAATTCCTCCTGCACCCAGGTTTATTTTTTTTTCCTTTGTCTCAAAAATTGATACTTTATCTTATGGCTGGCCACCAAGTCTGTTTTTAAGTGAGTTGAAATCGCCTTTAAGTCAGAATTTCTGATCTCAAATCATGTTTCAAACCTATAAAAACTCAATTTTCAGCCTAATCTAAATTGAGTCAATGCCTTGTACCTTGAATTAATTACACGTAGTACATTAGATGCGGCAATATAGATAATGTTATGAATCAAAAGTTCCCATATTACTTGCGTATCTATTCTGTGTTCATGCTCGCATTAACTTTATATGACGTATGTTCACATACTAATGCATATATTGAGCAGATTATAAATTGGCAGCTTTGACACAGCAGCTGTGATTTCTGGAATTAGATTCATGTTTAAAACATAATACAGATGCCAGATTTGTGTGAAAAATCAATAGATTATATACCAAATTAGAAGCTTGATCAACCTCTCTCATTGTCATTCCTACACATTTTACTTCTGGAAAAACAGGGGTACACCTCAAATCGAAGTCACATTTGAGGTTGATGCCAATGGCATTCTCAACGTGAAGGCCGAGGATAAGGGCACCGGCAAGTCAGAGAAGATCACCATCACCAATGACAAGGGCCGCCTCAGCCAGGAAGAAATCGATCGCATGGTCAAGGAAGCCGAGGAATTCGCCGAAGAAGACAAAAAAGTAAAGGAAAGGATCGATGCCAGGAACCAGCTGGAGACCTACGTCTACAACATGAAGAACACCATCAACGATAAGGACAAACTCGCCGACAAGATTGATAAAGAGGAGAAGGAGAAGATCGATACGGCCCTCAAGGAAGCCCTCGAGTGGCTTGACGACAATCAGAACGCCGAGAAGGAAGATTATGACGAGAAATTAAAGGAGGTGGAGGCCGTCTGCAACCCTATCATTTCTCAGGTTTATCAGAGGTCTGGTGGTGGTGCTCCAGGAGCTGGCTCAGAGAGTAGTGATGATGATGATGATGAGTCTCATGATGAACTTTAAAATACTTGGCTTTACTCTTTAACAAGTTTCTCTGAGAGAGGGAGATGATTAAAAACACTTCTTTACTTCATGAGGTTTCTCTGAGAGGAGGAAGATGATTGAAGTAGTTTTTGATTGGCTATGTATTTTTTTAATAGGTTGGTAGAGCGACTGATGGCAACATGATCTCATCGAGTATTTTTTTAATACTCGTGAACTCATGTACTCTGTTTTTGCTCAATTAGCTTTTATCTCATATAAGGGCTTTGATTATGCTCGGTATATTATCATTTTTTATTGGGCTGTGTGTTTTGAAATGGCATTAGCATTGAGAATTTTTTACCATTCTGTACGAAATTGTGTCAGAATTGAGAATCATTTACTATTCCGACCATAATCACACTAAGGAGGAGTTTGATTTAATATAATATTATTTTGGTGTTATGTCATGTTTTTTAGAGAAAATAATTATAAATAATTTTTTATAAAATTATTAAATTATTAATTAAAAAATAATATTTATATTACACGTCATGTTATCAAGATAACATTGAATCAAATGCTCTAATAGATTTTAAGTCTAATTTTATTTGAATTGATTAAAATATTTTTGTTCATTTATGTAAATTTTTTTAGTTAGAGAAATTAAATTAATGAGTCATACTTTAAAATTTTGGGAGAGGGTGATCGAACAAAGATTACGCTATAATATTAAAGTATAGAAGAATCAGTTTGATTTTATGCCAGGTAGATCTAGTATATAAGCTATTCATTTATTAAGAAGTTTAATGGAGAAGTTTAAGGAGAGAAAAAAAAATCTCTATTTGTAAAGAGGAAACATATAAATAAAATAAATATTGTAGAAATGAGGATGCTACGGTGGATGTGTGGATATACACGAAAGGATAGAATGAGAAATGAGTATATCCGAAAGAAAGTTGGTGTTGTACCAGTTGAAGATAAACTTGGAGAAAGTCGGCTTAGGTGGTTTGGACACCTAAATTGTAGGCCGATTGAAGCTCCAGTTAGAAAAATTGAGTTATTGAATTTTGCCCATGTACAAGGAGGAAGAGGGAGACCAAAGAAAAGATGGCAAGAAACTATAAAGAGTGATTTTAGTCACTTTAGACTCAAATAAAAATTTGATAATTGATATAACGCAATGTAAACAAAGGATTCATATAGTCTACCCTACCTAGTGGTATTAAGGCTTGGTTGTTGTTATTGTTGTTGTATGTAAATTTTTTTGGTTGATTACTGGATATAATTTATCTTATATATTATTTTTTTATTTATATTATGTGTATTCTTTATATATATATATTTTATAAAAATAAAAATAAATAATTGAGAATAATTTTATAGTAATATTTTTCTTATAAAAATTTAAATTAGAGATTTTTAAAAAATTAAAATTCTTTAATCTTTTACTAGACTCAGGTTGGTTGGTCCGGCAGCTGCAGCAGCAACGATGATTTGAAATTATTATTTGATGAACAGCTCAAATTTTTTTAATTTAATTATATTTTAATTATAAAAAAATTATGATTACTCATTATAATAAAAATAAATTAAAAAATATATATATAAGATTTTATAATATTTAAATGTGTACAGTATAATTAACAAAGAATAAATGAATAATGCATAAATAAAAATAAACGGTGTGGTATGTAAATAAATATCTAAAAAAAAAAAACTTAGAGCAATTACAAATCAGTACATGTTGGTAACCTAAATAACATGTAGGTGCACCTTTTCCTTGCCTATCGAGCTAAATTGCTGATTAGCATATGGTGATTCAATGCCTACGGGTGAGACAGTGAGAGCATCAGTTGATAATCGCACAATATTCAGATTATTATTTAGTTTGAATTGATCTCAACTCAAATTTATTATGCTCAATCATAGGTTATAATTAGATTTATATTTTAAATATAAATAATGCATTTATTAATTTAATATATTATTTATTATTTGTATATTGATATGTGATATCTATTTTGTATATAAGATTTTGTAATGTTTTGAGTGTGCATAGCGTAATTAACTAAGAATGGATGGGTAAAGCATAAATAAAATTAAACTGTATGGCATGTAGGTAATTTTCCCTTCATTTTATACTTCTAGTAAAAATTTTATATATATAGTAACTTGTATTTTTTGGTCTCTTTTATTATCTTCTGTTGCAAGAGTATATGCTAGACTCAGATCTTTCAAATTAAATCTACTTTTCATCGACTCAATCAATAATTGTCAATAATATTCGAGTTAAATTTAAAGTCAAGATGCTAAATATTTATTAAGAAAAAATAAGAATCATGATAGAATGACTTTCATTTTCTTCACATTTTTTAAATAAAGAATCTACTTCAAGTCTCTGAACTGGAATGTAATTTACTCTTAAAAACTATTTATACATAGTAATATTCCACGGACCTGTTTGTAATTGTGTTTTGAATGGTGACATTTATGTAATTTCATCAAGAATTACAGTTAAGGCAGCCCAGTTGGGCCTGTGGTTTAAAAGGCCAGCTCAAAATGGGCCAACTTCGGCCCATTAAATCCTTTTGCCAGTCAGCCCAGTCTAAAATCCTCCACATCCACGCACTCACTCCCGCTAGGAAATCGTCGGAGGTCGGTAGGCCCTGTTTGGCAATGGACTAAAAATTATGGCTAAAATTACCCATGGCCAAAATCTTAAATTTATTTTAAAAAAACTTAAAAAATTATTTTATATCTCATCTTACATAAATTCCAACATTAAACAATCACTTTATTTCACATCCAACACAATTCTCAATAAATCAATCAACTTTATTTCACATCATACATAATTTTTAATATAATCAACTTACTTTATTTCACATCATACACATTTTTCAAAAATCACTAAAAATTCCAACCAAATCTTCTTTTTTTTTTCTTATCACCAAACAGAGGTGTTCATGGATTTCTATCTAATTCATAGGATATGTAATTGGGATCGATTCATCATAATCTAGTCAAAATTAGATTGTCTATGAGATGAGAGTTTATCTTGCCAAATATAATATCTCGTGATCTAAATATAAGAACATTATGTATTTTGGATCTGGAAAACAGTATGACTTAAGTACTTTTGAAGAGATCACTCATCTTAATATTATTCCAGATAATTTAACTACGAAATTTTTTTATCATTAGTCTCATGGTTTTGTCTCAAAAAGTTACATCTATCATTTAAAATTATGTTATTTACTTATAAACTTAGGAACGTTCTTCCCTTTTTAATGTAAGAAGATTCATTCTTGTGCCCTTCCGCCTAGAAGCCAGCCAAAAGTTGCTTCTTATTTGGGTGATTCTAATTTATTCACATGGACAATACCCAGTGATCACTTTCCGCCCTTTTCAGTCCTGAATCGTCACGCCAAAGCTCTGGACCAAGAGGATTTAGAGTTCGCTTGTTGTTCACTCGTGTAAGCTCGTGACGAACTTTATTAGCGTCAATTTGTTCTTTTTAATTTTATTTTTATTTTATGAAAACACTCAATGGAAGAAAGCAAACAATTATTTCTTTTTGAAATATGCGAGGACTTATTTCTTGTGAGAAAATAGAGGTTCATGAGAATGTGATTGATAAAAAATAATTATGTTTATTATAACTTGTGAATTAAGATAGGATAAAAATTATTTTAAGTTAAATATAACGATTGTGCATGTAACTAATTTAATTTAGCATATTGAGTTGAATTCATCTACTGAGTCATATAATTGGGTTATCGTTATTTTCATGGCACCAAAATGACATATTTACAGACGCAACAAAGGAATTAGTAAAATATATTTTGTTATATTTAACCGTGAAAAATTTTATTTTCATAATTAGTAAAAAAAAGTTAGTTAAGCCGACAGTACTCCACTAAGATGTCACTGATTTGGGGGGCATGATTTCTCCGCGAAATTATAGGACTGGTACTTAATTGAATCATTTGAATATTCTATGAACCCAATTTATTTTAAATTTGTAAGTAAATTTTTCAATGTATCTTTTTTTTTGGGATAATTATCTACATGCCACACAATTTAGTTTTATTTATGTCTTACCCATCCATTCTTAGTTAATTACGCTATGCACACTCAAAACATTATAAAATCTTACATACACATATTTGAGTTAAAACTTAATCAAAATCTATTTGAAAAAAAAAATTCTTTTAGTAAATCATTAAAATTATATTTTTTATTTTTAATGATACATATTTTTCTCTTCCTCAATACCACGCTAAAGCACTGATTTGTCCTAAAATTAATTCACATCGTGGATGTTTTCTTTCTTTGCCGCCACCTAAACATTAAAGTTTTAAGATTTTCACTCAAAATATATTTAAATATCCTTAAAATAATATGATGAGCGACTTAGATTTTTTGTAATCTAACTATAGTTAGGTTATTGAAAAATTATGATTACTCGTTATAATAGAAATAAGTTAAAATATGTGTATGTAAAATTTTATAATATTTTGAGTGTGAATAGCATAATTAACTAAGAATGCATGACTAAGACATAAATAAAATTAAATTATATGACATGTAGATAATTATCCCTTTTTTTTATAGGATTCAATATATCTTTGGATATAAATAAATATTTGCAACATTGGTCTTTGTCCTGTTAAATATCGCTTTCTAATGTGTATTATTCTACTACAAAAATACTAACAGATAATATTGTACATAATATATATATATATATAAGTGGAAACTTACTAAAATAAATAAATATACATGCATATATATTCTATATTATCATTGGTGGTTGCGCTTGAAGCTTCATTCAATTCGTTGCTTCTTTTTGGCGAAATTTTATTAGGTTCGGTTGGCCAAATTTAGCCGGCTAAAAACGGGGCGTTATATTAGTAGATGCTGAAGTGACAGCCTCTATTGGTTGGTCAGACGGTTCGGCCAGCCGAACTTAATGATTACTTTTGTTTGACCGAGGAGCCTTGACCAGAAATTTCATCTAAGAGAAACATGCCGGTGTCAATTAAGGTTATTAAACGATCTAATTTTGAGTCGATTTAATTTTAGCTCGAGATTAAATTGAAATTTTTTAATTTGATCTTGATCTCGACCTAAAATATGACCGAAAAGAGTTCCGTAAATTACTAAAATTCTCTTAAGGTCATAACAAAAAGAGTTTCCCATAAGTTTACTCTTCCCAACTGGTTATTCCGATCGAAATTTATATTTTCATCTTTGGTGTAGCATCCTCGAAACGAGAACATGAACATATTCGTCCGCTTCAACACAAGATGCTGAAAACTATCCGAGTTCGGGCGAGCTAGCCACAACTCAAACTCAGTTCGTAACAATTCGATTCAAGTTCGAGCTGGCTCGTTTCAACTTCGAACTAACTCGAGCCAACTCAAACTCTTCGTGAAGTAAAAGCTTTTCTTAAAAAAATGACTTTATTAAAATCTTAAATTTTATTAATTATGTCTACTAGATTACCTAACTACAATTAACAAATACTTTTGTAAAAGTAATATATAAATAATTACGATAAATGATTTACTAATATTTTTAAAAAGTAGAGATCGAGCCAATTCGATTCAATCCGGCCTTAGCTCGTGGCTCGGCTCAATAATTCGAGCCGAGCTCGATTCAACCTAAATATTGATCCGAACATCTAGTGACTATCGAATTCAACCTAAATTATGATTATCCCTTCTTTTTTTTATTGAATTAATTAAAAGCAATGAAGCTTCAATTGAATTTCATGTTCTTTTATTTAATTCAACTTATATCTATTCATCTACACACAAGTTGAATTAAATTAATTTAGGATGCTAACGTGCCATTGTAGTTTCCCCCTTTTGTTATTATTATTATTTTTATTATTTTTTATTTATTAATTTTTGGATGTAGAATTTTGCTAGTTTACAAATATACAATAATGTATATTTGCATTAAATGTTAATTTTACTGAGATTAAAATTAAATTTAAATGATGATAATATTTTATTAAAAATTGTGTATAATATAAAATAAAATTAAGGGATTTTTACATATAGGACATGAAATTTACACGAAATTACGCATTTTACCATTAATTCGTAAATATTACTACTATCACACCATATTCATTTAAAAATTTTACATTTCACATATTTCACAGAGCCGTTATAATAGTCAATCAAAGCCTATAAATGAATATGGTGTGATAGGGATAATATTTATGAATTGATGGTAAAATGCGTAATTTCGTATAAATTTTATATCTTGTATATAAAAATCCCTAAAATTAATTATTATATTAGGATATGTAAGAGATTATACTGGGCCTGAGGTCTAAATGACCTTGCAAATTAATCTTAATTTTTTTAAATTTTCTACTTATTTGTAAGATTATAAAAGCGCTATCGTTTGTTCTTGATTAAGATATAATTATAATTTTTTTTACTATTATGTCATAAAATTATTTTGTTTGTTAACTTTTTGCTTTTTTAAAAATAATTTTAAAATATTATATTAATATTTTTTAGTTTTAAATTTTTAGTAAAAGAATTGAGTAAATTGAATTTATATTTTAGTTATATTTTTTATGAAGAATGAGGATAGAATAATAAAATAATTTTTTAAAACGTGTAAATAAGAAAAAGCAAGCAAAAAATGCAAGATTTTAAAATAGAAATCAAAAGTACAAAGTTTTTACAATTCGAAGAATTGAAATCAAAATTTTTTAAAAGTTGCCCTCTCGACCTCAATCCCAGATGTAATTTACCTTAATTATTTTTTAGTGTTTGTGTGAGATTTAAAATGATAAACTTGATAAAATTTTAAGAAATTATTTGATTTGATATTATCTTAATATTATATTATATTATTTAGATGATAATAATTTTATATGTTATTAAATTAAATAATTATTTTTTATATTGAATTTGATGACGAATGTTAAATTTGATGGTAACGCAGAAAAAATAAAATTGATTTTAGAATTAATGTATAATATAAAAAAATTTAATATTAGAATTTATATAAAATATAAAATAAATAAAAAATAAGTGGAAATAATTTCAGCATTAGTTTGAAAAATAAAGCTTGATTTTGTTTTATTTCATTTTGATGAATGAATTAAACAAGCAATTGGTGGCTCAATGAAACATGCTAGAGCTAAAATAATAAAAAAGAATTTACATACTTATATATAAAATATAAATATTATTCTAGAAACAACTTAAATATAATTTTTATTTATCACTTACTGTTTAACTCAAATTAACTATAATTAAATTAATCACTAATCATAGTTAAATTAACCTTTAATTATAATTTGTTAGCATAAATGTTTTATAAAAAATAATATCAATATGTGATATAGTTAAAAAATTTTTAATTTTTGGATAATATTTAATGTCTATTATTTATATCTAAAATATGTGCATAAAAAATCATAATTAAATTAAATAGTGAATAATAAATAAAAATTATAGTATAAAACAGATAATATTAATATATTTAAAATATTTCTAAAATAATATTTATGTCTTGCCACACAGCTTCCGTAGCCTCTTAACATCATTTAAATTTTTTTTTGCGTATTATAAATTATTATTTTTATCTAATATTAATAATTTAATGTTTAGTAATTAGTATAATTTTTTTTTTGCTTGGTATACATATTATATTAAGTCAAAAAATATCAACACAAGGAAAATAAAAATTATAATATAAAAAAAATCTATTAGCAACAAAAATATTTATAATCAATAAAAACATGTTCATAGAAAAATTTATTTATATTAAGTAAAAAAAATTATATTAAATAAAAAATTTTAAATTGCATTTTCCCCACTACCCCAACATTATATTATTGGGTTTGAAATAGCTTATTTGGTGGGTCTAGGGGTGGCAATTTGTACCCGTACCCGATAAACCCGCCCCGACCCGCCCCTAATGGGACGGGTATGGGTACTCAAATTTTACCCGGAACACCCGCCCCGCCCCGCCCCGTTGTGAAATGGGGCGGGTTCGGGTATGAATCATATAGACCCGCTCCGTCCCGTACCCGATTTAATAAATTTAAAAATTTTAAAATTTTTAAATTTTAATACCTAAAAAAAATAGTACTTTGGAAAGAGAATGCATGTACTCTTTACTGTAAAAATTTTCTTACTTGTGATAGTTGACATTTCCAGTTGGCACTTAAATCAATTTATATAGAAATTCATGCTAAGAAAGTTGGCAATTTGAAGAATTTATATGAAAGTTATTTATTATTCCTGATCTTGTTACATATATTTACATACAAGGAATGATTTCTATAGAAAAATGTTACTAACACCATGTGGTTACGATTTTTGTTGTTTCAAATAGAATAAAATAATTCGATTTTCATTAACTAAGTGAGAAAACGGGGCGGGGCGGGGCGGGTACGGGTTTATGAAAATTAGAAGCGGGGCGGGGCGGGGCGGGACGAAAACGGGTATTGGGCGGGTATGGGTAATGAATGATATATAGCGGGGCGGGTATGGGTATTTATAAACCCGACTCAAACCCGCCCCGTTGTCATTCCTAGGTGGGTCCAAATCTAATAAGAGCTGGGGAGAGATAATCTCGCACGTGGCCCGTACGCGTGCGAGGTAGGTCAGCTCGAGACCGGGAGCCGGAGGGCGCGAAGAAACGCACGCAACTTCCTCTCTCAGCTTCTCTATAAAATACCTCGCCCGAACTCCACGGCCTTGTCATTCATTGCTTCTCTGTTCCTCTACAGCCGTTCCCCTACGCCGCCGTAGGCCGCCGTGAGCGTCGCCGGAGACCTCAGGTACGAGAAATTTTGGCTCTTTCACCACTTTGGACGAACTCTTTGTTGATTGATATGACGGACTGAAGCGAGGCTTTCCTGATCGTCTTCGATTGTTCTTCGTTTCTGGATTGATGAGTTTTTTTTTGGTTCTGCACTCTGAAAACTTAGGAGGATTCTCATTCAATTGGGCTTCCGATGATTGTGACCCGTCCCTGCTTCTTCACATTACAGATCTAGGGTGGTTTTTTTTCTTTTCTTTTTTCTTTTTGTTTTTCTTTTTCGATTTCATTAGAATTCGGAATCGAGCTGAAGTTGTTAACCTCCTTCTTTTTAGGATTTTATTCTTAACGGCAATTCGATCTGGTTGTAACCTTTGGCTTTTTTTGTTGGCATCGATCTGATTCCACTTGTTCCTAATGAACAGATAAGAACGGATTCGTCATCCTCTTCGGAGTATATGGAAGTAGATAGGACCTTCGGCAGCTGCTTCCCTGATCTCATCGTTGATCCCTCGGCCGATCACGAGCCTTCGTTGAAGAAATCCACCCCCTGCTCTTCCAACGACGTTGCCGCTCCGGCGAAGGCCTGCTTTGATTGCAACATTTGCCTCGATTTCGCCGCCGCTCCAGTGGTCACCCTCTGCGGACACCTCTACTGTTGGCCCTGCATATACCGCTGGCTCCATCTCGACACCGCCGGCATCGCCGGCCACGGCCATCGTCAATGCCCTGTCTGCAAAACCCCTCTCTCTGAATCTTTCCTCGTCCCGCTTTACGGCTGCGGCCTTGATGCTAAGTCTCATGTACGCCATCTCGACATTCCGGGCCGACCGAAAGAGCACCAGAGCCTATTCTCCTCCGCCGCCGCTGTCGACAGGCACCGACCGCCGCCGCCGCCGCCGCCCTCTTCACCATCGCCATCGCCGTACCAGAACTACCCGCGGGAGAACCATACGGGAGTCCTGCACTCCACCGCCGGCGTGGTGCTCGGCGAAATGGCTTTCGCCATTCTTCCGTGGGCGTTTGGTAACCGCCAGGACTTCTTCGCGAGCTTGTATCTCTCGCCTTCAGCGGCGGCGGTGAGCAGCGGGCGCCCGAGCTGGAGAAGGCGGGAGCAGATGGCGGAGAGCTGGCTGCACCAGCTATGGGTTTTCCTCTTCTGCTTCGCTGTTCTGTTCCTGTTCTTCCTCTAGGTAAGCTAGCAGAGTATTCGCCTTCTTCCTTCAAGCCATATTTCTAGAGATTCCTGAAATACTGTAAGTAGTATAGATATGTTCATAGATATGCCTAATCGTGGGGTGGTCTACTTTTGTTTCCTTCAATTTGTTCCCTGAAGGGATTGTTTCTGTAGTTCATAGAACTTGGTAGAAGTTAGGGTTTTTGATTTGAAGATGAGAAGAACAATTTCTGCAAGTGAAGGGTTTACCATTTCTTTGTAGGAAGAGTTTTCATTTCATTATGCTTGTAAATCATCTGTTGGCACAAATGTTCTCTATAGCTGCTTAACGTTTGGGTCTCAATTGCCATTGGGTTCGTGGTCAGGCGTCCATCCGCTAATAGCGGAGGGCGGGCTTGCTTCGCACATAACACCACAATTAACGTTAAGTTACTGAGTAGCTGACCGGACGAGCTAGTCGGCTGATCGGATTGTCTAGTCAGCCACAGGATCATTCGTTCGGCCACCGACAAGTAGGTATTAGTTAGATATAACTTGAAATTAGGTAGGTATTAATTCGAGAAGATGTAGTTATATGTGATACTAACTGTCTTGGATGACTACCTACTTAATTTCAAGTTATACTTTTGTTTGACAAATATCTACGTTACTTGGGAGCCAAACAAACCGTCTGGTCACAGCGAATGGATGATCCGATAGGCTAGCAACTCGTCCAGTCCCCCAAATGGGTGGTCCGATCGGCCACTCAGCAACTTAACGCCATTAATAGCGTTATGCACGAAGCAGAGATCGCTCACCTGAGTGGCTCTCTGCTATTGGTAGATAGACGACGTGGTCAGACCTAGTAATTTTTCTTTTTAACTACTTACTAGTTTAGGTTTAACAGCTCTAGAATATTAGAGTTTTTGTATGTTGATCCATAAAATTTGAATTCTTATATGTCTTATTATTTTAGGCTCATCCTTTATTGTTTGTCCTAAATTTTAGATTAATAATTTACCCCTTCATTTAACTTCTTTGGAGTGTGTGGTTCGATGAGAAAATGTGTTGCATATAGGTGGCATGTTACATGAGCTTTAACACAAAAGGCAAAAATAACCTTCTTACGCTACATGCTTGTCTCATCGCATGAGGGTTGGAGACGTTGACGATGTTGTAAGGGTTAGTGAGGCGCAAACGAGGGTTGCATAGGCAGGGGCGACAATGGGTGGCAGCAAAATAATGAATCTTTAAGGCCCCATTTGTTTGGAAGTTAAAAATTAACTAGATTTAATTTTAATTTGGCACATCACATCACACATAAAATTTAATATTAAAAATTAATTTTATTTTACATCCTACACACATTACTAAAATAATAACTAACTTATATCACATCCCTCGTATATTCTAATATAATAATTAACTTTATATCACATCCCTCACATATCCCAATATAATAATTTTATTTCACATTATTTACAATTTTTAATAAAAAAATATCTCTATTTAAATTTAACTTTAATCTTATTAAATTAAACTTTATAAATAAACAGCCTTAAGTAATAATAAACTCCTAAGATCTTAAAAATTTTATGTTATTTTACTGATTTTAAATAATAACATTCAGGTCATTGAGGTCATAAATTTTTTGAATACTGATTTACAAATTTTGAATATAAAAATGCACTGCAAGATTAATTAAAGCAATACAAAAATTTGAATGGCTAGCTCCATTAAACAACAATGATTGAGTGCTTAACAATAAATACTACTTTTTTTTTTCAAAATTGATGGTTTTATCCAATCCGATCCTATCGCATTGAAGTGCATTTTGAAGGACAAAACCATCGATTTGGGTTAGAACATAACGAATAATTCACCGATAACATTGGATTGTTATAACACGGCAAGAATAGCCACCCACACCCAAACTAAAATAGTAAACAACAGCCCGATTCAAAGAATTCAACATTAAAGTCTAAGTATGAGAATCACAATGCAATTGCTCCATCTAAAGTGGATGCTAGGGCTGTAAAAATTAGCATTTGATGAACAGCTCGATGTTCAGTTTAATAAAAGCTCGTTCATGTTCACTTCATTAATATTAACAAACAATCTTAATATAATTTTAAAAGCTTGATCGGTAAATGAACAAATTTGAATATTACTAGCATTCTATTTGTTAATTCTCATAAATAATTCATATGATGTTTATGAACAAGCTCAATTATAAGCTTTGATATGATGCTCTTTTAGAAATTTTAATATATATTTTTTATTGATAAAAAAATCCATGAATCATGATAATGAGTCTTTTCATGAACACATTGATGTCTTTGATATATAAAACTAGTTTATAATTTGTGTTTATGAATGAGCTCATTCAGGAACACATTAGTGAATTCGTTTGCGAATCATATGAACCAAATCCAAACATGCCTTCATGTTCGCGAACCAAGCTTGAACGAGCTTGAAACACGCTCAAACTCGAGCTTGATTTTAGTAAATGAACATGAACTTGAGCAGCTCGGTCCATTTACAGCCTAGTGGATGCAGGAATGGGTAAAAAGCTGAGCATAGCTAAACCTCAATTAACAACAAATTCAAGATGTAGACTCAAAAAATGCAACTGAAAGGAGACATTCCATAAGAAAAAAATACTTAATTTCAAGTTTTTTCAGCTATAGTGAAACTGCAGTATAAGTAAGTTCACAACAATTTGCATTAGTACAGGGGTGTAACAGGAGAAAACGAAAGAGAATCAAAACTAAAAATCTCATCTAATGGCACAGTATGCCATCCAGAGTGGTAGAAAGTGTGATCTGATTATGTATTTCCAGATGCTAATTACCTTGGTCAGGATCTAGCACAGCTACTTTACCTTCAAGGAGTATTACACATTAATGGAAATGAGCTTTACTGCATTTAGGCTTGGCTTGGATGAAACTTTTGGCTTAAAACATATCCAAATTCCTGCAAAGAGCATAGTATGTTACATACTACTGCTAAGAAATATGTTTAAGACATTGAAATGTTTCAGTTTATGCAAGAAGGTGATATGAACCCTATCAATGAAACCCTTATTTGAATCCCTTCTAAGTTCTAATTCAGAAATCAAAAAAGCATATACCAACATAGTTTCAACTGAACAAAAAAAGAAAAAAAAATGAGATAAATCAGTATAATCCGCACCATATAATCCTATTATCATAAGTTTGAAAGACATTCAGTTGTTTCTACTGCTCATCTTCATCACTTTTTCTTCCATTTTCTTGTAGTGCATTCCCCCAGTAAAGGGAAATTCTATTTCAAGCCATTCCACAAGTAAGCTAAGATCATCAAGATATGCTGCAGGGATGGAAAGGGAAAAAAAGAGAGATTTTTCTAGGTCAGGTGTCCTAGGATGTGGGGGATATGACAGAAGTCATAAAGGAAATGGACAAGAATCTGGGAGAAAAGAGTGCAGATAAGATAATGTAATATAAGATAAGGTCATAAGGATCATTCCAGAAATGGTGGGGGAGGCTATTTTAAAGATAATTCATACATAATTGCATGATATGTGGTACTGGTACCAAGTGCATGATATGCAGATACCAACACAAAATTGCTAATTAAGCTGTTCAGCATAAGGGGAGAAAAAGAGAGAAAAAGGCAATCAAGTGAATTATCTTAAAACTTTGAGAAGGGGAAAAGGGAGATGAATAAGTGACTGCATCCAATCCTTCAAGCTTACGAAATGTTTCATATACTGACATACATTTCTATGGAGCATAAACTCTCCCATTAGATTGGAATTTAACTGCACTCCTGGCTTAAATAAACTCACCTTTTTTTCCATTTCGATGAACTTTTCATCTTGGAGTTTATGCAGGGTTCATAACAATGTTCGGAAACTTTAAGATTAAGCAAGTTTAACAATAATAATATTTTTAATCTCATTCTTTAAATTTTACCCTCAAGTTCGAGGGCACTGTTTCATTGTACCTTCTTTCTCCTACTCTTTATAGTAAAATCTAGAACTACTAGTCAATGTTGAGTAGTCAGATTTTCACTTGTAATGACCTTACAATCTTTACAATGCAAGCAATCCCATTTCCTACAAGGAAATAATTAATTTGTGTTTTTAAAAGCTCATTCTTATAAATAATTAGATTTCGTCTAATCAGACGTTCATCATAAAATAAGCAAGTTCAACCTCAAACTAATCCAAAATAAGAAAAGTAATTGATGAAAGCAATGGTACAACCAAACTGACACAAAACTATATGTACGTCGACATAGAAGATTACCTATTCCAGTGTGTTACTAAACTTTATATTCATTGATATGCATCCACTTTGTAGATGACCACTTATGGCCTTTAATTACTGGGCAACCACCTGCAAAGATTTAAAAAATGAAAATTGAACTAATTTCTATTTACAGCAACCTAAGTAAAGGCCTAACAAATAGCTGAAAGAAGCATATTCAACGACAAAATAAACAGGTATGCACAACTGGTAATTGTGGAAAAAAACAAAATTTTAGAAGTAGTGATGCAGAAAACAAATGCTCTAATAACAAGGTAAGGTAAAACTTGAGGAGAAAAGAGAAGAAAACTAGAAGAAATGTAAGACATAAGATAGTCTCATTCATTCACTAAAATCAACTAATTACAAAGATATGAAGTTTATTAATAGAGTTTCAAGCTCAACTAACAAAAATAAATGCAAATAACATATAAAGGATTCTAATTAATCATGCTAATCCTGGAAATCCAAATAAGGAAAATACAAAATAAAAAATGACTAAATCCCCTATAAACTAACATCCTCTTCAATAATAAAATAAATAAATTCGAACTACAAATTATCTGAACCCACATCATTTCCCGGAATATGTGGATCAGCGTCATAGAGAATAATGGAAAACAAACCATGCAAACTTGATGGATCAAGAGTTGCATCAGGCCTCATACTCCAAAAAAGCAAGGCATCTCCCATTTTTGGTCTAACAGAAAGACCCTTCTTTCCACAATCTGATAAGTCCTTGTACGAAGGTAAAGAGCTGCTGTTTACTTTTGCAGAAGGGAACACCGTCTCACCACCTTCTTCAACATCAGAACTGAAGTTGGAAGAGAAAGTTAAGAAATGACAGTGAAAATTACTACACATAATCAAAAAATAAAGATAATATATATCCAACACAAACCTTGTTATTAGCATACATACATATGCATACATACACACACACACACACACACATAAAGAAAGAAAATTTAGAAATAAGAAAATAACAAACACATTTGACTTCTGTCAAAATGCTAGGAACATTATCAACTTAATTACAGGCAAACATATGATGATAATAATGAGATTGAAGAGGCTGCAATACCCAAAAACAAATTGAACCCTTTCATGGAAATATTCATCTTTAAAACTCCAAGACAAGTCAATCGGAGTGTTATGTTTGTGGTACTTATCACTACTTTGTATTATTCATGCATATGAAAATTTGGGTGTTTACTATATAGTATTTTTCTTATTGTGTTGCATATGTAAATGCCTGAATTCAGGTTTGATAGTCAAGAATGAAGCTTTGATCACAGCATCCACGTCTGTAAACAGGAAATTACAGAGGCCACATACAGATACATGAGGACCGTAGCTATACGTTGGCCACCATTCTTAGTGTTGAATTCATCAAGGAAGTAGTCAAAGTGGGGTTCATATTTCTGGCCTTCTTCGTAATGAAGAACTTGAAGACCCTCTCCATGTTCTGCAGAGTGATAAGTATAAGATAACCAGAGAATTTGAAAAATGCTAATGATTACAAAACTTTGGTGATGCAACCAAAAGAAGTCAGATTACATATGAGGGAGTTCTAAAGAAGGGCTGTCAGAGAAGAGGCAAGGAAAGCAAGTAATCCACTAGAATGGATTTGTCTAGGAAGCAACACAGACCATGAAGATCAGCGTTCAACTTTGAAAATACACTCAAGGTTTATGAATTGATCTATTAAAGCTCTATAACAAAATAAATATCCAAGGTATTTATGAAGATATACAAACTAGCTTGTATAAAAATGAAAACTTCTTGTTTTCAAGCTTGCCTTGGATGTAAGGACAAAATGCATATTGCCCAAACAACATATAACTTTGTTGAAAAATTCTATCAAAAGAAATATAGAATGCAGTCATTCGAACTTGCATTACATGCGTCATTATTTCTTGGTACAAGTGGGGGAAAAATTTGACACTCAAAACTTGCTCATTTTTTTCTTGACTGACAAATCAAATTAGTAATTAAAGTCGAACTTCGAGTCTGCTTTATGAACACCATTTCACCAATTAATCTTGTCTAATACAATAGGAGGTGTTAACTCTAACTTCTCTGTATCTTTTTCTACAACATATAACCAAGTTAATTTTGGCCTACTCTTTTTTATTTGATTTCTTCAATCACAATGTCATCTACTCGCTTTAGCGATTCCCTTTCTTCTTTATACAATGTCCATATCACTTAAGTTTATTCCAATAATCTGATCTTCAATAAATGTTACTTTGACATTCTCATTAGTATAAACATGTTTTATTTTAATATACATTTTTGAGCTTCGAGGCATGCTAACTCAAAATTGAGTTTGAGTTAAAGGCAACTTGATCAAAAGCAACTTTGAGTTGACCACTAAAATATTTTTTATAAAGCAATATGTTATGGACCTAGATGTATTATGAATATCCTAAGGAGATTCACATCAGGGTACTACATCCTATCAAGAAAGAACCTTATCTCTTGAAAAAGTAAGAAGTAAAATGTGGTAGTAAGATCTATTCACACAATAGATGTAGGGAAATATAAGGATAAATTGCATTTGATTCCCTGACATTGGAAGGGCATTGCAAACTTTTCCCAATTTTTTTAAAAAACTTCGATTAGGACCCCTGAAGTTACAAGAGCTATGCAGTTTTGGACTCAATTAAAACATAATCGCTAATTTTTTATTAATATGCTGTAAAATTATTTTTATTTTTTAACTTTATGGCTATTTAGGATATAATTTTGAAGTATTAATATATATTAGTTTTAAATTTATAGTACAAAGAAAGCAAAAGATATAAATTTTAAAATTTTACTAAAGTTTAAAAAAGGGTGAAAGTATTAAGGGTGTAATGGTCTTTTAAAATATATAAATGATTCGAAATAGTCAAAAAATAATCAAATTTCACATTTTATATAATGAAACATCAATGAAAATGGTGAAATTTTGAAGGATGAAAACTGTTGCACTTTTACAACCTTAGAGACCTAAACTGATATTTTTAAAAAGTTAAGACTAATTTGCAATGCTCTTCCGACCTCAGGGACCCGAATGCAATTTACCATATATATAATTACTATGTATATTTTTTAGAAAATATGTAATAATACCTCTCATGCACCCTAGACTTGCTATGCTAATTCCTCTCCTCGAAACCATCACTCCATCCTTCCGGTGTTGCACAAAGAAGCTGCATTGTGATGTAGAAGCAGCAAGCTCGCAACTACCAAGTACAAATGCATGCGCGCACACACACATATATAATTTGATTTGGTTTGAAATTATTTTGAGTCACCTCAAAATTGACACATTCCAAATCGATTTTTCTCAAACTCGAACTAATTTGAGTTTGATTCAAACTCAAGCAAATTTAAAAAATTTCAAGTTAAGTTTGACTTTACCCAACTTGTCTGAAATTGACTCGACAACATCATAAGCTCTGGACATGATTGTGAAATCAGGAATTCTATAAATTAATATATGATGCTAATGATCAGTGGCAGAACCCCATAACACATTAGAATTTGGTAAATTGCACATGGGACCCTAAGATTGAATAGTCATTGCAAGCTATCAAGTTTCAAAAACCAAGTCCCTTAGATCAGTTCTGAGGTTGGTTCCTACTTTTTGCTTGGGAGTTCTAGACAAAAAAGGTCTATTTTACCAGAATTTTCTAAAAAGTAACTTTTCTAAGCCCATGTTTGTTTAATTTTAAACAGGCATATCACATCATACATAAAATTTAATATTAAAAATTAACTTTATTTCACATCCTACACATATTACCAAAATAATAACTAGCTTATATTACATCCCTCACATATCCCAACATAATAACTGACTTTATATCACATCCCTCTCATATCTCAACAATAATAATTAACTTTATTTTACATCATTCACAACTTTCAATAAAAAATATCTCTACCCAAGTTTAATTTTAACCTTGTTAAATTTAAACCTTATATTAAGGATAAAAATATCCCTTTAAAACCATTCTTTCACTGTGCTTCCTTTTCTAGAATATCTCAAAATTGGAGGGTAAAAAAGGTAATATATAACGATTTTAGTAATTGACCCTTAAAATTAAGTTTGTCCACAAATCCTATTTAACCAACTTTTGGATATGAACAAAATCAGATCAGTAACGTCTAAAAGAAAAAAGGACAAATATAACTAGCTAATGTTTGTCAGTACGAGCAATCGAATGAAAAGTGGATTAGCTCAACGCAAACCAATGGGTTAATTTCCGGAAACAAGCCGAAACCTGAACTGTACATTGTTTTTGAGAAATTTTTGTTGGTCCGTTGGTCAACAAAACCACTTTAATTGAAATTTAGTTGATCTGCCTAAGTTCCTTTGAAAGAATCCCCTAGCACATCTGAGAACAAACAGCAAAATGCCAAATCATAACACTAACATAAGTAGCATCTTTCTAAAACTCATGAGTAGCATCTTTCGATAGGTGCAAGATTGCTCACAAACATAGCAATCCAGCAGAAAAGGAAGCTGCCTCATCAACAGCTTAAGCATCTCTTGAGATTAGCTTTCCATGTCCTCCGCAAATACCAAGTAATCCTATGATGCCATGACCTCTGTCTCTTGCATATATGCAAAAGAACTACTGAGCTTTCTTAATCAAAAGATAAAATGATAGCATATCATAGAACTAGCAAAATCAGCAATCCATAACATGGAAGTTGTAATTCACTGAAACGCACCTACAGGTATGAACGTATAATCAGCAATCCTTTTCTCAATTGCCTGAATAATTTTGTCGTGTCCTCTTCGAAGAAACATGCCTGAGCTAGTTCGCACCCTGTAGGCAATCTCAAACTGTAAGAAACCTTCTCGTTCTACAAATTCAAATGGTAAATAGGTAAACAGCAAACCTGCTATCTTTACTTTTTCCAGTAGTACTATCTACAACCGTGGACTTTGACATACGAGGCTTTGCTAATCCAATAAGATATTCACATTCATCCTTTGACTGAGTGAAGAATTACACGATCAGTGTCCATATGCAATATATTCTTAAAACTAGATAATGCTCATGGAAAAACAATTAAAGCAATGTCATCTTAAAAAAAGTCCTGTACAACAAACGCTTCAAGGCTTTATACCAGTAAAATAACAATGACAGCAAGAGAAAGGAGTAGTCTGTCCACAGCAACCTAATAGCCGGTTCTCCTCTTCCCATAAGACAAGCATTATACATGGACACAACAAGACAAGCATTATACATGGCATCTCACTTGCAAAATGCAACACACGATAAAAAAGGACATAGTTAACCTACTAACAGTGTTTTCCATCAAAAGATATGTCAAACAAACCATGAGATGACATATGACATACAAAGCATTAAAGTCAGCAAAAAAAGAACACTATATTTTAAATAATGAACAAAAGAGAAAATAAAGGAATCAAAAGTATGATTAGAATAACCTTTAAACTGCCAATGTGCCATGATTAACAATTCAAACTACCAACTAAGCTGCCTGGCTCAACAACCATAACCAATCTATTCAAACTGGATAGGTGGAAATGCAATGAGGTATGGGGCAAGTCCATACTGTGTTTTATTGTCTTAAGAATTTCTTTTGACAAATAAAACAACTTTGATAGATCCAGGCATGTCCTATATTGTACACAATAGAGAAAATCTAAAGCAAATTAGCATCCAAGGGTGATCAGACATTTACATAGGAGGCTTATAGAAAATTTTATGCACCCATGCAACAACAACCAAGCCTTTTATCTCACTAGGTGCGGTCGTCTATATAAATCGTTTATTTTTATTGCACTCTATCAAATAAGAGTTTCTCATTTAACTCTAAGTATGCAAGATCATTCTTTATAATTTCTTATCATTTTTTTTTGTTTTTTTCTAGATGAGCAAAATCCAATAACCCAACTCTTCTTACATGATATATATATCTAAATCATCTAAACTAACTTTCTCTGAACTTATCATTAATCAAAGCTACTCCAACTTTCTTACAGATGTACTCAGTTCTCATCTCGTCATTTTACATATACCCACTCATCCACCATACCATCTACATTTTTATTACATTTATTTTGTTTATATGTTTTTACTTTATATATTAGCACTCAGCACCATATAATATCGATTTTTTCAAAACTTTTTGATGCACTTTTCTTAGAATTTTATCATAATTTTTTTTCTAAATTGATAAAAACTAAATTTAAATTTTATTTTTTTCCTGAACTTCTCCATTAAACTTCTTAACAAATAAATAACTTTCATAGTATATCTATCTAGTATAAAATCGAATTGTATCCATCATACCCTAGTATCACGATGTAATCTATGCTCTTCACTCTTTTCTAAAGTTTCAAAGTATGATTCATTACTTTAATTCCTCTAATGGCTGGTGCAAATCATACTATAGAAAGGAACTCCCATCACCAAATAATAGAGCAATAGTAATACAAATGGTGTGTTTGTTTGTAAGGTTAAATTTAAGAAGGTTAAAATTAAATTTGGATAGAGATATTTTTTTATTGAAAGTTGTGAATGATGTGAAATAAAGTTAGTTATTATGTTGAGATATGTGAGGGATGTGATATAAAGTTAGTTATTATGTTGGAATATGTGAGGGATGTGATATAAATTAGTTATTATTTTAGTAATATGTGTAGGATGTGAAATAAATTTAATTTTTAATATTAGATTTTATGTGTGATGTGATATGCCTGGTTAAAATTAAACCAGGTTAATTTTAAACTTCTAGACAAACGGGGCCAAAATGTTATACTAGAAACCTCTTCCAAAGACCAACACTGTAGATCGTATGACAGTACCATGATATTCCAGAGCATCAAGTAAAAGGATTTCAACAAGGAAAAATGTATATTTTCTCCAAAAATATGCCTATTTCTACAAGGATAGAAGAATATGTTGCAAATCAACTACAGAGAAAAAGGAGCATTGGCATACAAGAGTTATAGTTTAGTTCTATCTTTTAAGAAAGAAAGAAGAACTCTAGCAAAATAATCCAGAAGGCATAGAAATGACTCCCCCTTATGGCCTCCCAGATTCAAACATCACTTTAAAAAATAACAAGAAACCCATGTTCTTTAAAAACGAAAAAAGAACATGCACCTCCGAAATAGCTTAAATATAACCATGTCGAAGGAATTACCAAGAAATTATGGTAGATAAAGGCCCTGGGCTCCCAAGATAGTACTTCCGTCCACTGCTTCCTTCTCTTCCCCATCCCATCCCTACATTTCACCAAATTCAACTATTGCAATGAACCAGGGAAAGAAAAAATCATCTTAGATGAGGAGTTATACTCCTCGGATCAGACTACTCAAATCCAGAACAAGCAAACTAGGGCTGCACTTACGCCTCGGTGATCTTCCTGTCCGCGCGGCGAGAAACCGCGGAAGAACCCTCCGAGTCGACTGGTATGGAGAACATGCCCAAGGTGAGCAGCATTAAGAGCACCACCGACAGCAGCAAGAGAAACGTCAGCGCCAGCGTGTAGGGCGACGATCTCCGGCTCGAGAAAACGCGAGGGTTCCGCGAGCTCCTTCCCATGGAAGCGGCAGAGCTTCAATGTTTTGGAGGACGAGGGATCGAACAGGTAGGCGGAAAGCTAAGAAGAAGAGACGGTGGAGGAAGACGGGGATTCCAGCGGCTCCGGAAGCCCACGGATTAAGAAAAACCAGGAGTCGGTTGTCTAGTGGGAAGACGAAGAAGATTCTCCAAAACCGAACCACGCCGCCGTTGAGCCCTCGACCGCGTGGCGGCCGTTCCCTGGTTTCCGGCTGAGAAGAAAGACGTCAGCTTGCGCGGCGGCGAATTAAGGAAGATATTCTCGAATTACCAAAAATTTAAAAAAAAAGTTTCTCTTTGATTTTCTATTTTACATAAATATTTAGTTTAAATTGTAAAATTTCCGCATGACAATTAATTCTTGTGTAAATTAATCTTTTTTCCCTTTTTTCTGATAAAGTGTAAATTATTCTTGAGTCCTTAAGGTTAGGGACAATTTCAAAATGGTTCATGATATATACATAAAATGAAGTTCCTTTTTTCATTAAAATTAGAAAAAAAATATCCTCTTTATGTCTTATCAGTGAAGCATCTTCTTATGCTGAAATGGTTAATAAGCTCTCGAATTGCTTTCGTGCGAAAATAAAATAATATTTAATTTAAAATATATCGAAGCATTGAATATATAAATATAACAAATAAATAATATTACAAAGTAAATAAAATGTGAATTTGCTATTATAATAAGTCAATTAAATGATGTAAATAAATAAATTCAAAATAATTATAATTTTATGATCATTATTTTTAAATATTTTTGATTATATTTAATATATATTCTTTATCTATATTATCATACTTTTAAACATAAAATTATAAACTTATTTAATACAATTAAATGTGAATTAACATTTTTATAATATTTTTATTATTAAGATAAGATAAATATTTATATAAAATAAATTTTAAATATTAATATTTATATATCATTTATCATCTCCAATTTAAATATTTTTAATGTATTTTTAATTTATAATTGAATAAGTAAAAGATTATTAAATTTAAAATTAATATATTATTAAATTTTAGCTTTTATATATAATAAATTTATATATTAAATTATATATATGAAAGGAAATTCCATGCAGGGACTTTTCTTCTAAGGATGTCTCCCGCTCTCACGCGCGAGATGGAAACCCTAATCTCCAACAGCCTTCTCCTTCGCCAATCCATTCTTCGTCCCTCGTCTAGAGTAGCCTCCGCCAAAGCCCCGAGCGTCTCCTACGCCGCTCGTCCGCGATGCTGCTGGAAGTCCAAGACCGTCACTTTTTGCTGCTCTTCTTCCAGCTCCCCTGATCTACTTGATTGCAGTTATGGTGGCTGGGAGGAGCTTGATCTTCTGGAGGGGACAAGAGGACCGGGTACGTTCGACCCATTTCTTAATTTCTTGAGTTCGTTAGGGTTCGACAATAGGAAGCATGCCCTGCCTTTCTGTTTGGGGTTTTTTGCCGCTGTGGCTGTATCTAGGGTTAGGTTTTCTTCCATTGCACTGCTTCCTGTCTCCATGCTGGCGTTCGCATTTGGGTTTACCAAAGGAACGGCATATAATGGTGTTGTGGTCTCCAAATTGGGAAGAAATGGAGTTGATTTGGGTGTTTTTCGTGATAAATTAAAGGAGCTGGAAGCTTTGTTTTGCGACTTAGATGGTAAGATGTCTGGCTTAAGAGAGGGGCTCGAACGTGGCATTGATTCTGTCGATCTGGGAACTAATTACTCTGAGAGTTACCTTCAGATTGTTGATCAAGTGCAAAAAGCAATTGGACAAGCCCAAATTTTTTTTTCTGATTCCTTCAGCAATGAGCTGCTAAATGACCACATAGACTTTGAGTTTGGAGTAAACAAGTTGAACCAGAAGTCAGGCAAGAAAAGAAATGAATTGGGAGCGAGTGGTGTTGATTTTTTTGATTTTCTTACTGGCATGCTTCATGAGACTTTCATTGGATCTAAAATGAGAAAGCCAAAAGAATCCATTAAAGACAAGCATGTACGGCAGCTGAATCCAGTGGAGAGAAAGGATTCAACACTTAGGGTGTCAGACAGAGAAGTTGTTGCAGTAAATGACCTTGAAGAACAGAGTAAAACGCCATTCCATAGGTTAAATCACGACATGTCCCAGGTTGAAGAAGAAGGAATTCTTTCTGATGATAAGCAGAGAAGAGAAACCAAGACACCAGAGAAAGATAAATTTGGTAATCGTTTTAATGATGTGAACTCTCTAAAATTTGATGCTTCTGAATTGAATGGAACAAAGAATAATTTTGGCATGCTGTCATTTGCTGAAGAAATTGATAAACAAAGAAGAAACTTTCACTTTATGACCAACTCTGGTAGCTCTAGGAAGATTGTTTTCAAGGAAAACTATGAAAGTGAAGCATTCCATATCCACATCCGTGATTCATATGATGGCGATACTAGCATCAGGAGAACTAAGAATATGGATTATTTGAATGGGGAATCAAAATTATCATTGCTACTTCAACATGCTCTAGAGAGTGAAAATAGGACATATGGCCCCTCCCGTAGAAGTGAAAGAGGTGATCTAGAAAATAAGTCCTCAAATTGGCAACTAGGAGTTTATCCAATTTCAAGTAACCAGCAATCCATTCATCCAAACAGAGAAAATAAGATTCCCCATTCATCAAATGTCTCAAGTGATGAACAGTTTGAGCATAATTTAAAGGAGGCCACTGACCTTTTAAAATGTGCAAGAGAATATATGATGACTCAGGATCATGAAGAAACAGCAGATGCCATGTTATATAAAGCTGCAGAGTTGCTTTCAGCTGCTGTAGCTATGAGACCAATGAGTGTAATTGCCATGGGTCAGCTTGGAAATACTTATCTTCTTCATGGAGAACTTAAATTGAACTTTAGTCGGGGACTAAGAACTCTGTTCTTGAGAAGTGATGCCATGTTCCATAGGAAGCCAGGAGACTCGTGGTTTAAAAAAATTGATTCAACAAGTACAAGTAGAGAACATATCGCATCGGTTCTTGTTTCTGTTTGTGAAGAATCTGAAGAACTCCTTGTTGAAGCGGGAAGAAAATATCGAAGGGCCTTGTCAATAGATGGGAATGATGTCAGGGCCCTCTACAATTGGGGACTTGCTCTTTGCTTCCGTGCTGAATTGATTGCTGATGTTGGTCCAGTAAGAATACAATTGCATAAGTTGATTCTCACAGTCTTTCAATACCAGTAGTTCAGCTAGTGCGATTGATTATCTGGGATATGCTAATGACAAAACCATTTCTGTAGAGGGACTGCCTATTTCTTCCGTTGCGTTAACTTTTAATTAACCAATTTATGTGTTGGATGATTATCTTTGGTGATAATTTGCATAAAAATCATATATTCCATGTTTACTATCTTGTGTCTTTTTTATAGCCTAGATTTCCTGCTTATTAATGGATTCTCATTCTTGTGAATGTTTGATGTCCAAGTAGAATTTGAGTGCTGTCTAAGGAAACTTTGGATGATGAATTTGCTTTAGTGGAAGTATGCTTCCTGGACCTAGTTTATCTAGGATTACAAAACCCTTACCTTTTCATTTCTGTAAACTAGAAGCCTTTTCAGTTATTTGTGATGCTTGTTCACCGTAACTTCTGTTCTCTTAGTCATTTTGGCTAATCGTTATGATTGTGGAGCTGATTGTTGATATGTGTAGCATGTAATGAGGACTTACATTAGAGAAAGATTGTGCTTTCTTGATCTTTGTTACACATGGTGCAGAGCTTTTGGGTTTAGACTTGCTATCAATTATTTTGTAATTCAGTATCCATACAGGTTGGCTTTATGAATCTTTCTTTGGCAATTTTACTTTGATGTTGATGGTTGTGTTTAAGGAAGACATTTGTGATGTCGTTTTTAGTTTTAGAGCTGAAAAGAAATGAATATTCCATGATGCTGTCCTCGGTTACTTTGGGATGAAAAGCTTTGTTTGGTGATGTTTGTGGTGTTTATTCTAGTTTAAACAGTTCCTTTTGGACAACTTGGATTTAAGAGTCTACTCAAAATTTTCCTTTTTCTTTCACAAGAATTTGATCTTCTTGACTTAGTAGTTCATCTTTCATTATCAGTTTTATATGTTTACATCAGTTATATATCAACAGTCCCCCTCTTCCCTCCTTAAATGTGAATCTAAATTAAAGATTTGCCTAAAAGAAGTTCAGTTTTCTCGCTTGACCTCTAGATCATTTGTCCCTTTGTTGTGTTAGGGGACCTCTAAGAGCAGGATCTCGATAATGTTTCTTATAGGACCTTGGCTTGTTTGAGGTTGCATGGATGCACAATTTTTCTCAAGTAGCAAGTGGGATTAATGTTATTAAGGCTGAATAACCTGATATAAGGCAAAAGAATTTCCTATTGCTCTATATATTTACTCGTGTTCTTACTTTACCCTATATAAACCCAAGCATTTTCATTTCCCAAAAAATAATTTTTATCATTAGCGGTTTTTTTAGTACCTTTCTTTCAAATGCCAATGATAGACTTATAATTCTTTTATAAACTTTTTTCTTTAAACCGTTATATGTTTATGTAATATATATATGTTTTGGATGATACTCCTATTATCGATCTATGATTTCCAATGCCTCACACATAGATGTTATGTATTCTTCTGTTATTGTAGATGGTTTAGTGTATACTGATGCCTATAAACCATGCAATCAATCTTTATTGCATTAAGTTGGAGTCCTTTTTCTTCAGATGCCACATCACTTCTCTTCATTGTTAGCTTGTGAATTCTGTGCGATAGGAATTCCATGACGTAGAACAATGCCTATTAGGTTGAAGGAAAAAAGTTATGTAACTGCTATCATACTATCTGTGAAATATAAAGTAAATGTTGAACAGTCAAGTTGAAATAATGTTGAGATGCATGAGTGTTACTAGCATGGATCACAACATAAATCATTGAACTGGTGATAGGGTGATCATGGCACCTATAATAAAGATGAATGATGTTCAAGGTGATTTGTCCATCCTCTGATACATAAAGGTCTATGCATCTAATGTGAGAATTGAGGAATTAAGTCAGATCATTAAGGAGGAGAAGTGTAGATGAAAAATGACTTTGGGATTGGGTCATAAAAAATGAACTGAATCACTTGTGCTCATATGGTTGTTGCTTTATATAGACTTGAATGGAGAAAAAAGCCATTAATAGACCCCAAGAAGGTTTGGAGTGAGACATCATTGTTGCAATAGTTGCAGAATTCATAATATAGAATTTAGTATTACATAATCATGCTAAGTTATACAACGCATGAAACCTTTTACCATTTTGGGCTTTTTATTTATATGGCTTCTTAGACAGCACTGTAGATAAGCAATAATTTATTTGTGCCTTTTAATTTGACGGGCATCAACGCAGTTAATGATTTATGACCTTTGCCAACACCAAGAGTAAACATGAGTTTGTACATTATGATATTGTATGTTCTTTCTCATATTCCAACTAAGAAGGATATTTCATTCTCAGGAAGCTGCCATAGATGCTGACAAGATCTATTTGGCTGCAATAGACAAATTCAATGCTATGGCGTCAAGAAGTAACGCTTATACACCAGAAGGTACAATCTGAATTCATTTAACTTCCAGTTGATTTTAATTTGAAAATTTATTTATCCATTTGAGACTTTCCTGGTGATTCTTGCCCCTTTTGGATACATATTTTTGTGCTTCAACATATTTAATTGGATATGTTGCAAGAAATCTACCAATGAAAATAGAAATGCTTCAACCTGTTTCCCTTCCCATTTTCTCTTGTTTACTTCAATTGATTTACAACTCTATCAACTCTATCCCCGTTTGTCTGCGAATTAAAAATTAACTTGGTTTAATTTTAACCTAACATATCACATCACACATAAAATTTAATATTAAAAATTAACTTTATTTCACATCCTACACACATTATTAAAATAATAACTAACTTATATCACATCCCCCACATATCTCAACATAATAACTAATTTTATTTCACATCATTCACAACTTTCAATAAAAAAAATCTCTGTTCAAATTTAATTTTAACCTTGTTAAATTTAACCTTACAAACAAACAGACAAAGTACTAAATCATATAATCTTCACAGCTCTGTACAGGTGGGGCGTAGCACTACAGGATCGATCTCGCCTACGTCAGAATCACAGCAGAGAGAAGGCAAAGCTTCTGCATCAAGCTAAGTCTTTATTTGAAGAGGTTCTCTCTATGGAATCGGACAATCAGCATGTGAGAGAAGCCTTGAGTTCATGCATATCAGAGCTCAACTACGACGTTCAAATTTAAGCTTTTTTATTTTTATTTTTATCAGTGTTGTACTTTTACTGGAAAAATGCTCGTTGATTCTCATGGCAACATTGATGAGCATATTCTTTCATAATGTGGAACTCAACTTCCTTGGATATTATACAAGGCTGGAAATTTTTTTTTTTAATAGTGAAATAATTTAAGGTTCATGTTTAAAACTTTAATTTTTGGATGAGCCATTCTGCTTTCTTCTTTCTACTGCACTGGAGGATGTTATCTGAGCTGGAGAAGATGTTTTAATATTAAAAATTAGGACTAACTGTATCTTAAGTTCTTGATGTTGGGAGGGCATTGCAGAATGATCCTAGCATTTAAAAGATCTCAAATTTAGTTTCTAAAATTATAAAAAAATCATAATCTTTTATCTCCTTTTCAAAATTTTATTTTTTTGCTTATTTTTTCTCATAAATATGTAAATATTAACTGATTAATTTACATAACTTATGTACATTAAAAGATAATAATGTTAATATATTTTTTACTTTTTTATAAAAAAAATTAATAAAAAAATTAGAATTTAAGTTAATAAATAATAATATCTCCTCTTTCTAAAAAAATTCAATTTTTAAAAAAATCTAAAAATTAATAATTATAAATATTCTTACAATGTAATAATAAAAAGTAATAATTATATTTTAAATAAAATTAAGCGATAATGTTATTACACTTTTAGGAGCAAATCAAAAGTTTAAAAAATGCAAATCAATTTATAATGCCTTTATGAAATATGATTAATTTATATGAAATAAAATTAATTTTTATAACTTAAATTTATGCAGAAAATGAAAAAAATATTTTTAATTATTAAATTATTATTTTATTATTTTATTATTTTATTATTAAAGTTTATAATAAAATTAATATAATCTTATCCACACGTAATTGTGCCATTTTAAATTTTGTTGAAATTTCAGCAACCACCCAATTTTCAGGCACATAAACTAGTAGCACAGTTAATAAACAATTGAAGAAGAAATAATTTGGAGTCAATAAAAAAAAGGGGCATTTACATACATACCTCTTAAATCATCTTGAATTACATATTAAACTCCTCATTTTTAAATTTTACAACTTAACCCCCTAAATCATCCAAAAATAAAAACTAGTAGAATACATATATTTACAAATATATTTATAATATTTATATATACATATTATTAGTAATAAATATCCAAATAATTATAAATCAACAAAAAACATACTTTGAAAATATTGAGAAAGACCTAAATATGTTATTTTTGGATGATTTGAGGGTTAAGTTGTAAAATTAAAAAACAAGGGGTTTAATATGTAATTCAAGATGATTTAAGGGGTATGTATGTAATTCTCTCTAAAAAAAAATAATTAAATTGGAGCTGAAACAGTTTGGCATCAAATCTAAAACAGCACAAATGCCAGCAGAATATTAATTGAACAACGAATCACACAAAAAAAAAAAAAAAAACACAAGTATGCTGGAGTGCATGAAAATCACATTACCGACTTGAGCTTCAATTCAGTTTTGTCATTTAATTCTCTGGAAGTTTGTCCTTCAAGTACCTGAGCACAGCTTTGGTTCCACGTTGAAGAACAGGACGTCTGATGCTGCATTGGCAAATCATTGACAACGTTTGAGGAAAGAAACTAATGTTTCAATATGCAGGTTTAACTTTTTCCAGATTATTTAAGCACAGTAATTTCACCAATATGCTGAATTTTATAAATTTCATGTTGTGTTATTCATTCTTATTTATTTCTATATTTGGCAAATCAAATTTTAGGGTAAATTACACACTGGCCCCTCCTTTCACTCACTCTTGTAAACCAACTCTGTGAGAGCGCCTACAACAAACCCCTTTGAACCGCGTTAAATCCTCGTGCCATTACTTTTCTACTTCACTATCTATTTTCTCTCTTTCTCTCTCTCTCACCTTCTTTTGCAGAGCCACATTGTGAATCTAACACAACTCTTAACTTTTGAGGGAAAAATTTTTTGGGAATCTAACACTGCTTTTCGGTAGGACACAACTCTTTGTCAACAATTACTGACGAAAATCATTTAAATTGATAACGAATTGATAAAAGTGGAACCATGTGAAAGTTAGGCTAATCTTCATGGACCCAAGTGTAATTTACCTTATTTTTTATAACTAAACTCGATGAACATGTAAAATATAACATCATGAAGTCCTTCTCTCTCTCTCACCTTCTTTTGCAGAGCCACATTGTGAATCTAACACAATCTTAACTTTTGAGGGAAAATTTTTTTGGGAATCTGACACTGCTTTTCGGTAGGACACAACTCTTTGTCAACAATTACTGACGAAAATCATTTAAATTGATAACGAATTGATAAAAGTGGGACCATGTGAAAGTTAGGCTAATCTTCATGGACCCAAGTGTAATTTACCCTATTTTTTATAACTAAACTCAATGAACATGTAAAATATAACATCATGAAGTCTTTCTCTCTCTCACCTTCTTTTGCAGAGCCACATTGTGAATCTAACACAACTCTTAACTTTTGAGAGAATTTTTTTGGGAATCTGACACTACTTTTCAGTAGGACACAACTCTTTGTCAACAATTACTGACGAAAATCATTTAAATTGATAACGAATTGATAAAAGTGGGACCATGTGAAAGTTAGGCTAATCTTCATGGACCCAAGTGTAATTTACCCTATTTTTTATAACTAAACTCGATGAACATGTAAAATATAACATCATGAAGTCCTTCTCTCTCTCACCTTCTTTTGCAGAGCCACATTGTGAATCTAACACAACTCTTAATTTTGAGGGAAAATTTTTTTGGGAATCTGACACTACTTTTCGGTAGGACACAACTCTTTGTCAACAATTACCGACGAAAATCATTTAAATTGATAACGAATTGATAAAAGTGGGACCATGTGAAAGTAGGCTAATTTCATGACCCAAGTGTAATTTACCCTATTTTTTATAACTAAACTCGATGAACATGTAAAATATAACATCATGAAGTCCATCCTGAAATCCTCAAAGGCTACACCCTTGATCTGTTATCTTATTTTGCGCAGTGGGTATTCCGGAATGACAAGTTCTTATGCATTGCACCATAGAAAAGTATCCTTTGTCAATTTTTCCACTATAATAGCTAGGAAAAAGAGAAACAACAAAAATAACCATGGCTTTACCTTCGCAATGGGTTGCCATCAAGTTTTAGGACCAGCAAGTTGGGCTCAAGTAAACCCTGCTCAAGAAAGATGCCATCTTGCAATCGAGATTAGATGTACAAATATAATAATAACTCTCAATCAAAAATCACATGCATGGCATTCACAAGACCATGAGTGAACGGAGAAATATCTTAAAATAGCTTAAATATTTATCGACATAGTACACTGGCAGGTAATTTATACGATGCTACAAGAACATTACATTCTACATGATAATGAAAAAGATATTCCAACACTAAAAAAAGAGCTCATTTATGGGATTTAAAGGCCAAAGATGACAGACCAGTTCATTTGGGAGTGTGGCAATGTTGTTGTCAGACAGATCAAGTTCTTGAAGAGAAGTTAGGTTTCTGATCTCCTGTTGGACACAAGTACTTGTTAGTCATATCAAAATATAAAAGCTTCCATGTTTTGTTTTTTTGATAGTGCTTCCATGTATTTTCACATGATCATAATATGAAATTAGTTCGTTAAAGCCAAGTAACTGGTCACTCAAATGGAGAAATGGCTCTAAATTGTTACACATAAAAGAAGTGGAAAATTTTAAGGAAAACTTTGTTTAATCAACAAATAGGTCAACTTTGTTATTTAGATCTAAATGTTAAGAGAAGAAAAACCATTAACCACATAACAGAAGCAAAAAATTTGAAATGATGGGGACATCTTGTTGATTGATGATTTAAATCAGCTCTCTTGTGCCACGATATATTATGGATGATGTGAATCATCTCTATTTTATTTCATTATTTAGGGGGTTTTATTATACGTTTAAATTAGTGAAATCTTATTTATTTATTCTTTATCATTAGTGAGTTTATTTAGCCCCACATGATTTACATTTATTTTAAAATGGGATTAGCATCTTTAGATCATGTACTTGAATAATTGGACGAACTTTTATGAATAAAATTTTGTATAGTATGCAATCTAGTATTGGAATAGGTTAGGGTGTGAGATTTCGAAAGGGATTGATATTCCAGAAGGGAAGAGTGGGGAAATCTTAGGTGAAAATCCTTAAAAATCTAATTATCTACTTATTTCTGCCATTCCTCGATAATGTCGTTCCATCGATATTTGACATCATGAGATGGTTGTGCGATAAAACTAGAAAGGATCAAGTAAAAATGGATTATATTAGGACGAGTATAGAAATAATATCTATTTAGGATAACAAAAAAGCTAACGTGTATGAGCATCTAAAACCAAGAGTAAAAGATACAAGCAAACTTTTGAAGTCCACTAATAACTTATTTAATTAGGACTAACTCATCAATTAGTATAAATTAAGGAAAAACCTTAGTTTCGTTGACATCAACAGGGTTGTGACCTAGGCCACCTGTCTGACCCCCAAAATCATATTTTTTTGTTAGTTTGCTTTGTAAATCGTACAATTTATTTATCATTGTGAAAAAAATAAATACAAAAGAAAAAGACTAGAGAAGCTGACCCACAAGCCCACTGACGTAAGCAAAACTTGGTATCTCCCTAATTTTTAAGCTAATTACTGATGTAACCTAACTTAGTAATTAATAGCAAATCGAAAATTAGTCAAGACACTTAAGGTGGGAAATTAACATAAAAGGTGAAAATAATAGGAAGAAAAAGGCTAGACTAAAGATATCTTGTCTTTAGAAATTATTAAAAAAATAACATATCTTAAAATATTCATATATTCAATAGTTAGAATAAGTCTATGATCATGAGAAAGTATTATACACTAAATTGCCTAAGTGATATTACACAATAGGCTTCCTTAGTAATTTATAGAAATGAAGTCTTAGATGGATGACACTAATATAGTCAGTCAATAGCAAAAGAGGATAACTTAGAATTTGGCTATACAAAAACAAATGTCAAATAGCAATTAGCCACTCCTTTTGAGCTAGGCTACAAAAGCTAAATTAATATAGTTTAGATATGTCATATAAAGCCGACCCCACCTAATGGGACAAAAGTCTTAGTTTGTTGTTGTTGTGAATATGCCATACATACCTGAGGTACTGACACGAGAGCATTCTGGCTTAAATTAAGAATTCTCAACCTTATTGAGCTGAGTATGCCAACAGGGATTTGACTCAACTTCATTCTCCTGTAGAATGACAAATTCAATAAAAAAGATTAAGCAAAGATGAGACGACAAAAAATTTAAGAGGCATTTTGTTTGGCATTATCTTGATGTTACGTCATGTCACTTAAATGACGTGATATTTAGATGTTATTTTTTGAGTGACAATTGACAATTTCATATATTTTTAGAAGGCCATTTACTCATATCATTAAACTAAATAATTATTTTCTCTTAAATAACATGGCAACATCAAGATAACATCGAACCAAACGGCCCTTTAGTGTCATTGAGCTACTAGCTACAGACCTCAGGTAAAGTTCCTGCAGCTGTGGCAACATGGCAAATACACACGAATCTAGAAGCAAGGACGAATTGCTACTAAGATCAAGAACTTCAAGCTTGGTGAGTGCTTCAAGGCCACCATGAGGAATCTGTCATATCCTACATATAATGAGCGTTTTGCCTTGAGCGCTAATGCGGAACATGGTATGTGGCTAATGTAGAACACCACGAAAATATAAATTGATAATGACACCAGATCTGAAGCCACTTGCTACTTCCAATTTCTTGTTTTTCTTGATTTCCAGTCTTGCAAAATATTTGATTATCATGCCAACATAAGTTGCAACAGCTAATTTATTTGATGGTTTGCTAATGAATCAATTTGAAAGAATAAAGCTCGTGCAATAAGCCGCACATTTGAAAAGTTCAAAAAATAAGAGTATTAAAAAGAACAATAAAGAACATAACGAAAGCACTGACATGATCAACTTACATTTAATCATGGAAGCATTACAGTATTATTGGTTAATGTAATTAACTAGTTTCAATGAAAATAAAATTTTTTAAGAGGAATTAATTGAAGAGTAGCTTAAATCCTAAAATTACATGGTTCACTTTGGCAAATAATTTTCATTTAGGTCCATCGTATGTTAAAATATTTGACATCATTAGACCAATAAATTCCAAAAATGTTAATTCTTGCTGAAACTCAAATGATAAATTTTGAGCATTGAAAGCATAGGCCTACGAAAAAACCTCATAATTGTTAAGAAACTACATAAAGTCAGTTTTCAAGTTTAAAGTTTATAACGATAAAAAGGAGAATCCTTGATCAAAGACTAACATAGAAATTGAGGAAGTTAGGTTGCATAATGCAACCCTAATGCATCGTTAAGTATTTATAGCCCCAAAAGGCAAAATTACAAAGAAGTAACCTACATAATATTTATTACATAAATAACCCTCTCACTAATATATCAATCCTCACAACACCTCCCTCAAGATGATAAATAGATATCACATGTGCTCATCTCAGCAATAATGGAAGAAAAGAAATGAGGATTTAATTCCTTTGTGAATGTCAACTTACTAATCACATGAGTAGACATAAGGCATACACCTCCTTAGCCTCCAACTTTTCCTTGATAAAGTGCCCATTAATCTCTACATGTTTAGTCCTATCATGCTGAACTAGATTATTTGTTATATCTATTGCAATTTTATTGTCACAATATAGCATGAGTGGAGTACGACAGTGGAGATATAGCTTGGATAAAAGACCTTTTAGCCATAGCAACTCACAAATCCCTTATGCCATCACTTGATACTCGGCTTTTGTACTAGAACAAGCCACTACTATTTGCTTCTTGCTGCACCAGGTTACTAAATAACCTCTGATGAATGTATAATAACTAAAGGTAAAGTGTTTATCATCTGATCATACCTAGTTGGCATCAGTGCAACACTCTATTTTCAAAAGGCCATTTGGAGGAAATAATACATCTCGGCCTAGACAACCCTTGAAATATTTCAAAATCTAAGTTACCACTTCCATGTGAGGTGCATATATCTATTTCCCATGCTCACTGCATAAGCAATGTCGAGGCTAGTGTGACATAAACCACTCTCCTAACTATCCTCTGATACTTCCCCATATCAATAAATTCTCAATTGGTGATAATACTGACTTACAACCCAATAGACCTATATCAAACAATAAATTCAACACATACTTTCCTTTATGAAAGAAAGGCTAGGCGATTAGGACCGAGCTATCTCAATACCTAAAAAATAATTTAGTTTTATCCTTTATCTCAAACTCCCTGGACTTGGTTTTTAAATTGAAAATCTTTTTTACATTATTACCTAAGATAACATTATCATTCACATATACTATTAATACTGTCACCTTATATTTGGTTCTGTCTGAAAATAGAGTATGATCGACCTTATTCTGCTTATATCCTATGGAAGTGAGTGCCTTTTGAAAACGATCAAACCAAGGATAAGATGATTTCTTCAGCCCATACAAAGCTTGTTTCAATCTGCACACCTCCTTATGGTCTCCTTGCTAGTGAAACTAAGAGGAATCTACATATAGACTTCTTCATGCAGGTCACCGTAAAGAAAGACATTATTCACATCTAATTGAAAAAGTTGCCGACGAAGATTGGCTGCACATGAGATCAGTGCATATTGAGTTCATCTTGGCAACTAGTGCAAATGTCTCATCTAGTGAAACCATATATATGCATATATTCTTTTGCTATAAGTCTAGGATAGTGTCTATTAATTGTCCTTTAATGGGCATGCTTTACAATAAACACCAACTTACATCTTATTAGTCGAAGCCCTTAAGGTAATGACACCAGCACCCACATATGATTTTTAGTTAAACTCTTCATCTCTTTTTTCATTGCATCTCTCCTTTCAATCAAATAGAACTCTAGTAGAGGACAAGTTGGAAATGAAACACCTGTACTCAATAGATAATAACTCATAGCAAATATAATTGTAGATATCACAACAATAACTAGGAAGAACAGTAGTCCTAGAAGCTTTACAGTGAGCAATAAGTAAATTTAAATTAGAAAAAGTAGGATATAAATGGAGAGTATTACCAATGGAATGGAAAGGGATAGGATTAGAGGCAACAACAATAGGAGATTCATGGAGATTCGGCAAATGCACAAAGCTCTCTTCAACTACATCTTTGATAAGCAGATCATGATCATGAGTCATCACAGTGCCCTCTACTATCTCCCCCTTACGACGTAGATTACATAGGAGTGATAAGGAACTCATCGAGGGGGTCCACATCTACTGTATTAACAATCATCTTGCTCCTCTCGTATTCTCCTGACTAGTATAGTCTGCTTCATGCTATCAAGATATAGAATCTATAGAGACTAACATGTCGTCCCGAAGGATAATAGCAATTGTGCCCTTTTTGAGTCGACCAATATCTAACAAATATACACTTCAACTCCCAAGGATCCAAATTGCTCACTATTGGCCTCTAGTCCCTTACAAAACATACATAACAGAACACTTTTACTATAATGATATAAGTTATTTTTCCTTTCGAACACTCAAAAAGAGTCATGAAATCTAAAGTCCTTAAGGGCACCTGGTTGATCAAGTAAGCGACAATCAAAAATGCCTCACCCCACCAATAGATGAGACCTGGTGACTTCTAACAGATGTCTACTCTTCCTTTTAGCCACTTTGTTCTGCTTAAGAGTATCAACACGTCTGATATAGAATACCCTGACTTTTCAAAAACTACCAAAATCTCTTTTTCATATACTCAGTGTCATTGTTAGATCGAAAGAATTTAATCCTTGTAACTACTTGATTTTCAACCCTCTAGAAGAACTCAACAAATGACTACAACACTTTATCTTTATGCTTTAGTAGATAAACTCAAGTGGTTCCGCAATGACGATTAATAAATGTTAGAAACTATATGTGCCCAGGTAAAGAAGTAGTGCTACAAGGGACCCATAAATCAAAATGTACCAAATCAAACATTTTTTTAGTTTCAAAAACTGCATAAGTACTTCTAGTCAATTTAGTAAATTCATAGGCATCGCATATCATATCCAATCACATGCATGAGAGAGAATAGGGAATAGCTTAGATAAGGCTACAAAAGAAAGGTGTCTCAACTTGCAATGATGTAACATAAACTCTCTAATAATATCTTCTGGCAACATAGATACCATCAACCCTATCTGCCAGCCATTCAACTCAGAGTCATCAAGTAGATATAGAACATTGATCATTTACTAACTCTAATGATCTCCTTCATTGACAGCCTCTGTAAGACACAATGACTAAAAAAAGTCACTTACAATTAAGATCTTTCATAATGGAGCTCATAGACAACAAATTTGTAGGAAAACTAAGAACGTGTAATATTGAAAGAAGACTAAGAGATGATGAGCATCTAATGACACATTTACCAGTGATTGAAGAAAAAGAGCATCAATATAGACCTCATCTTTACTTGAACAATGGATATAAGAAGTGAATATACTAGTTAATGGCACCTAAATCAATGATCCAAGAAGTGATAGGATTATGATTACTACTAAGACATAAACCTAATAATGTACCCGACTTGGTAAAATAAGAACTAGGAGTAAGATGATTGGAAAGCACTGCAATTAAACCCTTGCTAGAGGATCCAACATCAGTAGACTCAAACTTGGTCAAGAGGCGTTGGAAGGCCTGCAACTCCTCAATTGCCATGTCACTCTCATAGTGCTAAAAAAATAGACTTGGCTCTGTCCACAACCACCACTTTGTCCACCTAGTCCACCTTATCCCTCCCATGTAGATGTTAGCAATTGTTGTATGTTTAGTCCTCTTGTAGTACTCACACTAAATAAATTCCTCCTTTTGCCTTTGTCGAATAGCAACTAGTGTTGATATAGCCAACTCCCTAGTGGGCATAATACATCAACATGTCCCCTCAACATGATTGAAAAGATCTCCTAAAGTCATGTTAGCTCACCACCTCTAGCGACACCCTGGCATTTGATGAAGTTATACTCCGGGTTTAACCAAAATAAAAAATGGAAGATCCATTCCCTCTCAATGTATCTCCCAAAGACAACAATATCTTGTGTATTCGTTGGCAAAAAAGTGCACAGAGAATTAATTTCAACTGCTCATATTCATCTCCCCCCTTATTGAAGTTCTTGACTTATAAACCTGAACGATATCTCCCCTCTAAAAGTAAGTCTGTTACGCTGCATCCCATATCTCCTTTGCGGTATCACAAAAGGAGATGAGATAGCTGATATTAAAAGTCATCGAGTGGACTTGGTCGTGGCTTGGTACTTGTAACATGACCTTCCAAGACACGAGATTTTAAGAAAAACATAATAGAACGAGATCAATAATGACTAGTACATGGCCCATCTAGCTTCACCACGTTGATTTGTAAGATAGGTTCATTGTCATCCCTCCAGATCAAACCATTGTAAGGATAACAATATCTATTGTATTCTTTTTCTTTCCTCCTCCATCTGTCATGGCAAGATCTCAGAACTCCATGCAAGGTCAACCACCAAGATTGATAAAGGAGAAGGTCCTCTTAAGGAAAACAGCGACAATGTTAATTGATGATGGTGTAGTAACATAGCATAAAATGGGTCGCACATTGGTGGTCGAGGGAAAGCCGCCCTAAGGCGGTGGCAAGATGGACCTCCAGGCTTTGGCCACTTTAAAAGGAAGGCCGCCCTTAGGCGGTCACGAGGAATGGTACGTCCATGGCAAAGGGGGAAAAGCCAATTGGATTCGAGTGGAGTCGAACAACAACGAGAAGACCAAGCAGGAGCCGGCAAAAGCCAGGTGGAGTAAGCTAAAATCGAACAACGACGAGAAGACAGGGAGGGTAGAGTCGCAGAGTTGGGCAAGTATGTTGCATTGTGAATGAAGTTGGGCAAACAAAGCGGCGCTGTGAACGCAAAAGGAGAGGAGGTTGAGGCTTTGATACCAAATTAGGGAAGTTAGGTTTCTTGGAGCAACCCTAACTCATCATTAAGTATTTATAACTTAGCAAGGCAAAATTGTAAAGAAATTTGCCGCATAACATTTATAACATATATAACTCTCTCGCTCATATATCAATCCTCCCAACAACAGATCTCATTGAAATTTCTTTCAAATACAAAATTATCATAAATAACCATCTCCATGAGTTGAACAATTTACCAAACTAATCCATTAAACTAAAGAATATAAGACTAACAACATCAATAAAGCTTGCAATCATGTCTCAATAGGTCAACTTTCAACAGTTGAATTATTTTAGCAATATGCCCGTCAAAGATGATGAACATCAGCTAAATTTAGTTTAATATGCACTTTATACCATTCACAATAAAGAGGACACTCTTCTGTGAAGCACCCAAATGAAATGAAGAAGATGAATTTAAGAAGTTAGGGAGAACTTTTGAAGAGAGTACTAAAGGATTGGAGTGAGATCATTCCTAATAAATCAAACTGTTAAGTGGAAAATGACATTATCCATGTTAAAATATCTGCACGAACTTACCTGTGACAAAGGATTGCTATCCAGCTTCAAACAAGAAAGACTGGACAAACATGATAATATCTCACCAGGCCACTGCTTTATCTTGTTCCCAGATAAAATCAGCACCTGCACATTTTGTATTAAGAGATGAAATTCGTAGGATACATATTTAGTCTCTGTTACCAAAATTTATTAAATATCCTAAACACCAAATCGCCAACATTCTAAGAATTTCTCTGTTTCTAATTCAACAGTAATTCTCTGAGAATTGATATTGAAGGCAGCCAAGGCACAAAAATAAAGAAAAAGAAAACTAAGATAAGTTACAAGTTAGGAGAAATTAAATTCAAGATTAAAAAAGTTTGCGACCAATGTCACTTTTGAGAATAAAAGATGAAAGAACAGATACTTTCTATATCTACATCCAATATTTACAAGTTATTTTGAAAAGCTTAAAAAAAATTTGATTCATCCCCCATATCAGCGGACAAGTATAGGATTAAGGCAGAATGATTCCAAAACTTAGCTTGGATACCCCTTGTACTATCTGACATAATATAATGCATGTAGACGCACATAGACGCGCATAATTCCATGGACATATGTGGAGCGAGAAACCTCATTAGCTAGAGTTTAATTGATTTATAGACTTGATCCAGTGTTCTTGAATTAGTTGAAATGGTATTTTTTGTTTGAAAGAAAAAATGTTTGCCCTATGAACTCCTATTTTCTACATATCCCTGCCTGTTTATATCGAGTGTATGCTCCATTTCTATTTTTTAAGTGTTATAGGATATGAAATGTCTTAATTCAGCTCCCATGCATTTAGTAGCTATTTTTATACAAGTTTCTCTCACTCGCACATGCCTTGCCAACCAAATCATGGAAAAATGACTGGATTCGTTTACACATGATATATATCACAGCGTTAAACAGGAGAGATATCTCATATATATATATATCACAGCTTTAAAATAAAGGCAAATTTCATATTACGCTATAAGAGTCCAAAAACAACAAGCAGAGATTCTAATGCCCATTAAGTACTCATATTGCACTTCAACACACCTGAAGTGAAGAACAAGCTATCATATCACTGGGCAGCTCTGCAATTGAATTTCTTGAAAGATCAACTTTAACCAGTCCTTGGGTCTCCCATACAGTAGATGGAACACTTGTCAAACCAAGCCCACTTAAAGATAGATCCTGAAAGCTTGAGAAGAAAATTCTCATTTTTCTGCAATTAGTTCATACCCCATGATAGTCGACAATACTGCCTAATAAATGCAAACAAGAAACACAAAAAGAAACTGCAGCTAAACTAAACAATTCTATCAAGAAAACTGGCAATACCTTTGAAGACAAAGACAACCTAGTTGCCATAGCTATTACATCATTGTTAACAGAACTGCTGCTTGTTCCAGATGCTATATTAATAGTATCAATCAGTAAAGAGAAAACTGTTTCATACACAAATTATAGCAAGAATATGGATATTCTTGTTGCACAATTTGACAAAAAAATTAACTTTAGGCAAAATTTCATGCTAACAGCTTAAGCAAAATTTTATTTGCAAAAGCATGCTCACCTTCTTCACCATGTGATAGGCGACTACGCAAAAACTTTAATAATGTTGGTGTAGGTCCAGAAACTAATGCGCTGAAAGAAAATAATAAATGCCCATAATCATATGACAGAAGATGGTTTACTATATGAAGAAAAGTAAGATTTCACACCTGCGAATTGTTCTTAAAGGATTTCCATTAAGCAGAAGTCTTCTAAGGGAAGTCATGGTGCCTATAGCACATCTCATAAGCCAAAAAAGGCACATTTCAAAGGCGAGAAAAGTTTGCAAAAAAAGTACATTATTATAGCAATCTATCTAATCAATACAAAAATTAACTTAAGAGAATCTCCATGACCCAAGACAAATTAGATCTGATGCTTTCGAAGAGTGTTTGTGGGCAACAACACAAAAAAAACCAAGTTGCAGAATGTAAATGCTCAAATGTAACTTGCAGAACAATGCAGAACTAGAATTTCTCAGAATTGCAGAAACCAGTGATTGGAAAATGAAAATTCCCTTCCTTATAATCTGTCATCTATGCCAACTTAGTTGGACACTAAAACCAGTGTCTTCATCTGAGTCCATCATGTCACTAAAACCAAACGAATTAGTTAGACACAGAGGCAGATAAAATCCTCCATTATTGTTTCCCATTGTCAAAGCTGTCATCTATGCCAACTTTGCCTCTCCATAGTTCCAGTCACCATTGGTTGTTGATCGTAGTAACCACCACATGCTAGTGACAATGCCTAGTATGATGATCTAGTGTACCAGTACACGAGACGGACAAAACGCACGCATACTTTGTCTAGATCTCTTGACTGAATATGAGCAGACACTGTTAGTGATGTCAGCTCTCCACACGCACTGATTCCACATCGCAAGCACCAATTCCACTCTAGGTAATTTGGCCTGGTCACCTAATCTTGTGTATGACCACGTACTAGTCACCTCCATTGTCTTTGTTTGTGTCCATCGGGAAACCAAAACCAAACAAATCAGTTGGACGTAGAGACAGATCAAATCATCTTGTTTTTGGTCAACTCAAACCAATCAGACCAATTTAGCCTTCTTCTGAAAAGTTGTTAACAAATTCATTAGATTGGGCAATCAAGTTACTCAAATCACGTTTCAAGGGTTTCACTTTAAGAACTCAACCTTTATTTATTTGATTAGTTCATTTAGTAAGTTTCTCAAGTTCAATTTTTTCACAAAAAAAAGGTCTAGTATACAGCTTTATCATATTTAAAAAAAAAGCCCTTTATTTTCTCTAGTTCATCTAAAAAAAAAAAGCACGTTCAAAGAGATTTGATAAATCAAGTTATTTTCGGTATTCATTTAGGAACCCCTTATAGACCATATCAAGAATATGCTTTATCAATTTTGCAATCAATCTTTCAAAGTATATTATTATAGGTATTTGGCAAGTTATCAATTATCAATATGTCAGAAATAAACCAAAACTACAAAATATACTAACAAAAAGCAAAATTAGCCTTGTTCATGATTAAAAAGGGATGTCTATAGCCATCATCTCAATCATATTTGAGAGGTTGCCATAAATATTTGCAAGAGGTTATTATTACAGAACTGGGCAAAACTAATGAAACACAAAAATTGTTAGACCAATATGCTGCAGTAAAGTTGAATATTGAACATGTTGAAAATTAAAGAGCCCTATGTTTTCTCCAACCTTCACTTCTTATTCAAGTCTTATGTTTTGTATTTTAGGGAATAAAGATAAACAAGAATGCTTGTTTCACATTGACAAGGAGACTTAAAAATAATATTAAAACTAACAAGCATCACTCTTGTTTCATCAATTGAATATTTGTAATTTACACTATTTAGAAGAGACTCAAATTCATATACTAAAAGCAAATAAATTTGTCATGGAAATCCTAAATTACAACTATATATCTTTATTATTACTACTGTTAAATTCTGGCATGAGATGTTACATAGATGGAGTTCTACATCCAAGCTCTTTTATTTGCTCCTTAACGACAACCATCAATTGAATATCATCTATCTTGAGTGCAGAACTTCATTATCATAACAATATCTAGACTGGAAATAACATATATTAATTTTGTCTTTAATATGAATGATGTATTACCTAACCAAAATGCATTTGATCTTTTTGTTATGCCAAGTTTGTTCTTATAGGAACCTTTCACATTGAAGGATTGATTGATGACACTTAGAAGACTAAAAGGTGAATGATGCGAAATCAAAGAATAATAAGAACAAATTTGATTATTTCTGTATTAGATGGAGATGATAGTTTCCTTTCCTACGTTTGAGTATTTAAATTTAAAGACGGCTTATTATTTTCCTGTTTAGTATTGGCATAGTTGGTTCTATACATTTAATCCTCCACTTCTTTTGAGCTAATCATGGTTGATCCATGGGTGGTGGAGTGAGGTTTGGTTACTATATAGTCGTATATTTATTACTCTTGTATTACTCTCTAGGATCTTGTATTCCTTCACTTGAAAAATAAAGAAAGCCTCTAAATGGAATGACTTAGAGGAGGTGTGTGTGCCTTCACTTTCTAATGAAGAGGAATTCTAGGTAGTGAGATCAAGAGGATATGGAATGTGTGGCTTGGTGTAGGGCTTTTCTCCATTATTCTAGTGCAAAGGAAGTATTTTATTAGTGAAACATCTTGAGGGTGTCTGCTTGAAAGTGGATGTAGGTACAAGAGTGCTAAACCACAACACATTTTGTATTTATTTATGATATATATTTGATTATTGCTTTCGCAGGCTATAGATCTCTTGTCTTGTTATTACTAACACATTTTCAAGTTTATTTGCTCAATGCACATGCTCTAAATATTTTGGGAGTAACATGGACTTTATCTTAAGCATCTCCCCCTCTTTAAAATCAGGGATACATAATTCTATATTACTGTGAAAAGAATCACCCATCTCATGCTCTAGTCATCGCCACAAGCCAAGGGTTAGAAAGAAAAAGGTTTAGAATTGAGCACCATACAAAACTAGTCAGGGGTAAAATTAACAAAATAGTCTGCTGCATTAGTACAAGCCCACCTAGTAGATGAGAACAGAAGAGAAGGAGATGAGTACATGAAGATCACACATATGCATCAATCCAACAATATGCATAAAGGCACATATTGGTGTACGAACCTGAGTTTCATTTAGCCACCCTAAAGAAAACATATTAATAAATAAAAAAAAAAACATTACAATTCATAAATGATAGCCAGCAAGTAAAAACTTAGCATGTCTTCATGTTCACTATTGTCATCAACCTTTAGTTATCCAGAGCATGCTTTCACTATGATTTAACGCCCTTTGATATTCATCAATGCTCATATCCATAGTCCACATACAACTGGTTGCCAAAGAATGTCTAATCTAACTTACAAAACCACATACAATGGTGTTACGTCTAACATGTTATTGAAGTTAACACAAAAAAGAAAACTAACCTTTATGGGAAATTTTTTTGGGATCTTGATATGAAAAAGTTTGAAACTTTTAGCTTTCCTCACAAAACTATGGTTGAAACTTAAACAAGAGTATATTAAATTATGCTACCAAACAACTCCAGAGTTCACATCTTCCACACTCCAAAGTACATCCCAGTACACCTAATTCTAATATCTATAATCACATGTAACAATTAAAAAAAAATTCTGAAGTCATGATTATGTGAAGCAACAGCATCATGCATTAAAGAATGATCATGGGATATCCAAGGAAATTGGAAAAACAGAAGTCCAAAGGTACCTGACTTATCAGTATTGCAACGCTTCTCATTCGTCAAACTAAAACAAAGACATCAAAATAGAAAAAAGCTAAACTTACCAATCTCAGGAGGCAAGCCAGATAACGAATTGTTGGAGAGATCGAGAACAGAGAGACGCAATTTGCAGGCTTCCACAGGAAACTCCTTCAGCTGGTGTTAGGATGAAATATTCAACCATCAGCTCATAAATTTAGCATGCTTTGATAACTTAATCACATCCCACAAGAATTTACAATAAGTGTAGAGTTTAATGCAGTAGATAGCAAGAAAGCAATAGGTAAATTATATAATATATTAAAAATTGTCCACAGATCTAACTTGACTAAAATAAGCTAGTTGCATGCGAGATTACAAAAAAAATTTACCATGTGAAAAGCTTACAGTGGCTATTAATCTTGTGAATTTAAGGTAAAGCTAAGACAAGTTCGGAAAGCTTGCATGCTATTTGACCTACAAGGATAACCACAAAAATTTAATTCATACATATCTCTTATCTCAGAGAGGGTTTCTTTGAAATTCAAGCTCAGAGAGGGTTCCAATTGAGTATGAGTGCACACGAGCAAGTTTCTCATCTCTAGATAAGTTTGTTACAAGTTCAAAACAAATATAGCACAACTGCAACATACAATATAACAAAGACAAAGAATTACAGGAATGTGTATGCATAGACATATAGGTGACAAAGATTCCTATAGATTATTTCCATGGGTAGCAATTTCACACAAGTTCTGTAAGAAATTGTGTTTTGAACTTCATATGATAAAATAGATCAACTATTCCATGATGGTTGTGCAATATCACGGTCTTAAAGATCTAGTGGTGGGTCACAAATCAGCATTGAATTTGACGGTCAAGAAAATATCATGACGCCAAATCAAAATTTCAATTCAATTTGATTAAAAGTTAATTGTAGATTTCCATATTAGAAGTATCCCTATTTGATTTGATGACTCAAAGTGGAGATATAAAGACCTACCATATTTGAAGCTGATTTTATTTTTGTTAAAATAGAATTAATTTCATATTTATTTTAGGTTTATTTAGCATTTTATTTCTAGCATTTATTATTATATTTGGCCATGGAATCGCTATATGAAGAGATTCTCTTGCATTGTAATGGGGTAGAGAGTTGATGAAATGAAATCTGGTGTTATGAGTGTCAATCTAAATTTGGATTAAGGGTAGTTTATCTTGGGTGAGAATCCATAAAATTAACCTAGTTAACACTTAAATAAAAAAAATTCAAAATCCAAATTCACATTGATTAAAGGCTAATTGTATATTTTCATATTGGTAGTATCCATATTTGATTTAATTTGACGAAAATTCGGAGATGATTTGGAGACGTTTTTATTTTTATTGTAATATAATTAGTTCAATATTTGCTTTAGGTTCATTTGGCATTTTATTTTCAGCATTTATTATTATATTTGGTCATGAAATCTCTATATAAAGGAGTTGCCTTGGATTGTAATGGGATTAGAGAGTTGAATTGATGAAATGAAATCTGGTGTCATGAGTGCCAATTTAGATTGGAATTAAGGGGTAAATATCTTGGTGAAGAAAATGACGTAGTTAACCATGGGTGAGAATCCTTAAAATAGTCTATTTATCCAAAAAAAAAAATTGTTTATTTCCTCTAATCTTTGCTTCTACTTCACTTCCCAGAGAAGACCCACGTGGCGCGTGCACATTAGCTCGTGCATACATGGACTAGCAAACACAAGCAGCCTGGCCAGCGAAGCCCATGCGTCCTGCGCAGCCTACATACTTGAACCACCGTAAGCCCCCACGGGAGATCAGTGCACGTAACCTGCGTTGCTCGCAGCTTGCGCGCGACCATGAGCTCAAGTAATCAGCTACTATTGTACTTATTTTGTGAGAAGTCTAATTAAATCCTGAAACTCTGGATTTGAATTATTAAATTATAATCGATGCGCTAATCTAAATTGATAAATTCTTATTTATCAAATAATTTAGTTTAATTTTAATTTTAAAATTTATGAGAATAAAATTCTTATTTATCATACAATTTATTTTAGAAATTTTTTTGAGCTTAATTTTAATAATTATTCAATTAGTATTGCTTATTTTAAAATTAAGATTAATTATTTACATTCATACCGCATCAATTTGGCATAGAAGCTAATTTGAGAGATATGAAGATCTGTCGTATTTAGAGCTAATTTTATATTTATTATTATAGAATTAGTTCCATATTTGTTTCAGGTTTATTTGGCATTTTATTTTCAGTGAAGTAAAGAGTAGAGTTATGAGTATCAACCAAAACTCGAGTTAAGAGGTTGATATGCTAATGAAGTAAAGAGTAGAGTTAGCTTTGAGTGAGAATCTTTAAACTAACCTAATTATCCAAAAAAAAATCCTTCATCTCCAAATCTCTAAATCTCTGCCACTCTGCCCTCCATATCTCATTTCTCTGTGCTTTCACTTATGCCCTTCGAGCTGCAAAACTGCTCGCCTTGGGCCAATCCCCACCTCGCCTCCTTTTCATTGCTTTTTCACCCAACCCCCACGCAAACTTCGCGAGCGGCTTCTCCGCGAGCCTGCAAAGACACAGCTATCAAAGCAGCCTGCATGCGCAACCCATCCCGAGCATCCTATGCACAACCCTTTTGCTAACTGCCACCGTCCGCTTAATAGGACGACACCCTATTGTCAACCGCACACCACTTCGCTACCTCACAACTCACCGACCTGCTCGTCTCTAGCCGCTAGTGCCAGCGAGCACACGAGTGAGTCGATTGTGCCTACATGCAGCCCAACGAGCAATTCCGGTGTGCGTGCTTTTCCTATGCCAGTCTCATTAGCTGGCCTACACCGATTCTTTTGATTCTTCGCCTACTGATCGAGTACTCGTTTCCGACTCAACGCACTTGAGCTAATCTACTGAGACCTCTAACGCAGCCCTAAACTACAAGAAATTACAAACAAGTGCCCACATTTCTAATCAAGTTGCTTGAAGTTTTAGCCAAGGCATAATTTCTATCTGAGTCAAATTATTACTGATTACTCGAATCTAATGAAAATTCTTTGCTCAATTTGACTAATTGATTTGCCTCTATTTGAGTGATTTGATATTTAATTTTGAGTATTAAATTACTATTGAATTTTATTTTGAGGCAACCTATTTAAAACTTGAACTTTAGATCTGATTTATTAAATTCAAAATCAATACCATAATCTAATTTCATAAACTCTTATTTATCAAACCATATAATTTAACTCTAATGTTAAAATAATTTAATTTGAGGAAATCCAAAATTATTTCATCATTTTCATAAAATTATATTTTAGGAAATAGATTGAGCTCAATAATAATTCAAATTTTAAATTGTGCTGATTTTAAATATCATCTTCATATCCGTCCCACATATTTTAAGATCTTGATGACATTCAAGGTCCAATAATGAAGACTATCCTAAAATGTTTTCCATAGAAGTACCTGATTGGAATGTAGATCAAGAGTTCCTAACTGAGGAAGTGAACCCAACTCCTCCGGAAGTGATGATAGCAAATTGGTCCTGCAATGAAAAACTATTTCAGATGAGACCAAGAAAAGACAACAGTCGAATTGCCTATGGAATTTATGTACATAAACATACCCCATATAAAACTCAGCTAGTGAGCAGCAACCCATTATTGATGAAGGAATCTTCGAAATTTCTGGATACATGGACAAATAAAAAACCCAGAATGAACATTAAGTAGGAAAGGTTACTGCCTTCTACATGTGTCAACTTGTAAACAGAATATGAACAGGAAGTGAAGCCCATGAGAATTTTTTCACTCACTATTCTCATGAAAGTCAAGACGTATCAACTTTGTTAGAACTCCAGTGTTCTCAGGAATTCTTGTAAGCAAATTTCGAGCTGTAAGGGACAATGTAAAAGGAAGTCTAAGCATGGTACAACTGAATACGGATTGCAGTAGGGTGCTAAACTGAAAGGATCACCAGGACATTCATTAGAAATATATTTATTTGAAAATTTTAAATCTAAATGGGTACCAGCATTGAGCTCTGTAAGCTTGGTCCAAGACTTAAATATACTCTCCGGTATCTCCATAATTTTATTTCCCTGAGATAGTAAATAACAATAGAGTTCGAGTAATGAATATTGGATATGCCATTTTCAAGAAAAGTAAAAGAATATTCAGACAATTCGAAAATATAGCACTTGAAGTACCTCAATATCCACTTTAAGTAATTTTGTACAGTTGGCAATTTCATCAGGAATTTTGGCTATGGAGTTGTGTCTCGCCTAAGGATTAGTTTGTAGTATCATCAAAACCGTTCAGGGATCTCATTAACCATATGCAACAAAATATTTTATAAATTCCTTCTTCCTAGCAGAATTACATTATGTAACATAGCTAGTAGCAATCAGTATGAAGAGTACCTTGAGCTCTGATAAATCAGTGCACCACCCAAGGCAATGAGGAAGTTCAGTCAAAATGTTATTTGAGCAATCAAACCTGCAGGTAAATTTTAAACATATTTCTAAAGGAGGAAGATGAGAAAAAGAGAATCAAAGATTTTGAGAGAATGATTTTATTCATTTGTCAGAGCTACCTAACACAACAATATCAAACATATTTATAGAGTTCATGGCTTGTACAATAAAAAGAAATACAACATAATAGCAAAAGAAATAATTAAAACAAAATAACATTTTTCCTAACAACCAAATGTTGAAAAGAAAACTAAATAATTCTCTCTATTAATTTTTATTTCCCCGCCTTTCTTGTGCTTGGAGAATTTCAATTTAAAATCACGCGAATTGATAGCCAAATTTCCATCATATTAGATGTCAATGTCATATAAAATATCTATGTTATCTCTAAATTATTATTCGTTTGGTTTACTTGTCATTATATTAAAGGAAAATAATAAAAAAAATCAATCTAACATCACCTCTTTTGATTATAAACTAGTATTGTACCCGTGCAGCAACTGCACGGAATTATTCTCATAAATTTTTTAAAAATTAAATAAAAATATTACATATTTTATATTAAAAATAAAAATATTAAATATATATTATTTTTTATAATGTTTAGTATTTAATATTTTTTAAATCTTAAAATATTTATAATATATAAAATAAATATATACAGTATGAGTAAATAATAAAATAATAATTAAATAAATCAAAAAATTTCATTTATAATGCAAATAAATTAAAGTAAAATTTAAATCTTTTTAATCATAAAAATTATAATTTTATTTTTTATTTTCTATAATAAAATTTATAATTTATTTTTTCATTTTACTTTATTTTTTATTTTTTTTAAAGATATATGTATAATATTTTAATTTTGCTGCCGCCTTCCTCTCTCTCCTCTCTCCACTTTCTCTCTCTGCTTTCTCTCTCTTTCTGCCCACCTCCTCCCCTTCTCTCCTCTTTCTCTCTGCCTACTTCTCTCTACTCCCTCTCTCTGCTTTCTCTCTCCTATCGCCCACCACCTCTACTCTCTCTCCTCTCTCTCTCCCTCCGCTTTCTCCAACCGCCCTAAATCTCTCTTCGCATATTATTTAAATTACATAATAAATTTATAAATTAAATATCTGAATTTTTCATTATATTTTTCCCAAATTGCACGAAATATTTCACATTTTTAACATAAATATTTTTATTATTAACTTATATATATATTTTTATTTTTAAACATATATATCAATGTTTTATATATAAATATTTTATAATAAAAATATAAGTAAATTAATCAATTGGAGAAAGAGGAGGGAGAGAGAGGAGAAACGGTGCGCGCTAGGAGAGAGAAAGCAGAAAGAGAGAGGAGAAACGGTGGGCGGCAGGAGAGAGAAAGCAGAGAACCCATTTTACCCTTCATAAATATTATCATTTATGTTTTTGCCATTAACAATAGCTGTCGTGCAGCCCCTTTCTCTCTCCTCTCTCAACTCTCTCTCCTCTCTCTACTCTCTCTCCCATGAGCCGCCCCCATCCAGCCGCCTTGCTTCTCTCTCTTCTCTCTCTCCAACCGCCCATCTCTCTCCTCTCTCTTCTCTCTCCTCTCTCTCCTTTCTCTTTCTCTCCGATGCAGCGCCTCGCGAGGCCAGGCGGCCACGGCCGTCGCCCTCACGCG